>JAVJIX010000003.1:7130000-7587500 GCA_036785185.1 Paratrypauchen microcephalus
CACTTCTGCCATGGGAGCTACCAGTGTCTGCAGACACTGAGGGCGAGGTGGGGTTAAGTGTCTTGCCCAACGACACAACGGCGTTTTAGTTTTCTGCAGCTAAAATCTGGAACAAACATGTGAGACAGGCCTCGACTTTGACAATGTTAAATCCAGCCCCAAAAGGTTCTAATTATCTGAGTATATGACTGAAAGCTTTTTATTCTGCTCTTCTGATGTACATTTTATGATGATTCTTTATGTTTTGTTTGGTTTATATTGTGATTTTAATGTCTTTCTTATTCTATAAAGCACTTTGAATTACTTTGTGTACGACTTGTGCTCTTCAGATACACTTGCCTGTCCTTGCATCATCTCTAAAACACCTTATTCACTCTTTAATATACAGCCCTGGAAAAAAATAAGAGACCACTGTATTTTTTTCAAAACCACTTCATTTTCGGCAAATACATGCTCTAAACGATAATATTTTTATTTGGAATTTGGGGGATATGTTGTCAGTAGTTTATAGACTCAAACAAAAATGTTCCTTTTGCCCAAACACATACCTATAAGTAGTAAAAGCAGAAAAACTGATAATTTTGCAGTGGTCTCTTATTTTTTTTCCAGAGCTGTACAACATATCATCTTCTATATTAAACCATAAGAAAAACCAACACAGAACCAAAAAAAGCATTAGGAAGTGACAATATTACACTGAATGAGGTACTAATAACTGCTTATATTACTGCTCAGGAAATTTGGCGGGGGCTCTAACACTGCTACATCTCTCCCCTTTCACTTGGCCTGGCAAAACGAGCACCGTATAAAATTGGTTTGAGGGTCTAGCGCTGCTCTCCGTTCCTCTATAGCTTCTCCAGCTGCAAGCATGCGATAACAAAAGCCATTGGTCGCTTGGAGAACCCTCTCGGATGCTTTGGCCAATCATTGTCAAGCTCCGTGTTGCCTCATTTCCATAACAAAGCCCTATTTATCGCTAAGATTGTCATTACAGCTCCAAAGGCTCGTTCTTAGACATCTAAAATAAGCTCTGGGGTAGACGTGGTTTAATACGTACATTCCTTTGGCTTTGAAAATGATAGGTATGACAGTTTGGACAGGTGTAAGGAATGCTAATGACCCTCTTGTAGTGATGATGGTTTCACTTAAGTCACATCAAGTAATCTCAAAGGATTATGGGTAGCCAGTGTGCAGAAGTTATTTTTATCGGCGCGTGACAAGTAGCCAAATGATATTACATGGTTACTAGTGCATAAGGGTTGTCTGTGTGGAAAAACATGCAGAGAAGCGGGGAGGTTTTCCAAGAAGACAGCTCAGTCGTCATAATGTTATATGTTGTGACAAGCTGTCCATACAATGCAGATCCATATGCAGAAACTGTGATTCAAGACGTATTCTGGCATATTTCTCGTGTAAATCAGCATAAACAACCATGCATTTTGTCCCCTTGGTCCAGTGCACAGTGAGCGAGACACTTACAATTCACACTAATCCATAGAGCCATTTTTATACGAGTTTAGAGGAGCATTAAAGGACCTAATGTTGTTTCTTCATCACAAACGTACCTGGGGTTGTGTTTTGTTTCATTCACACAAACCCTGCCCATATAGGAGTTCTTCTCTCAAACAGAAAACACTCTCTGTTCCACCTTGTGATGTCATGTGGTAATACAAGAAGTACTCTCAAATTCTAGAATCATTTCTAGAATGTCACATGTACAATAGCCCATCTCTCAGGAACTAAATGTAAAAGGTAGTTGTTAACTTAAAAAGTACAACTACATAACATCACAAGGTGGAACATTGTGTTTTAGTTTTTTTGTTTTAGTTTTTTGTTTTTTGAGACTAATCCAGGATTACTCAAACATGTGTGAATTCTTTTATGTTTTGATGAGGTAACAACATTCTAACATGGCTTAAACAATTAGGTGTGGTAGTTTCAAAGTAATTTCATTGTAGTTAGCTCCTCCCTTCAGGCAGACATAAGACAGTGTCCACCAGACCAGAACTGAAAAAGCAGCTTGGACGAGCTGCGAAACATATTCAACCAAATACATTTTTGTCCAGCTGACAAATTGAATTTCTCTTTTTGCCATTGCTTAAAACTCACATGAATTTAACTATGTAACTATTGTGATAAAAGAAGAAATTCAATTTGTCAACTGGACAAAGTTTGTTTGGTCGAAAACGTTTCGCCGCTCATCCGAGAGGCTTCATCAGCTCTAATCAGAATGCTGGTAAGACGCTTGCTTATATCTTGCTGCAGGGAGGAGCTAACTAGCTAACTACTTTCCAAAACTATCTCATTGGTTTCAGTCTTTTGTTTCTCTGGCGTCGAGATTACCATACCTATTCATCCCTACAACGACTGTTTTTCACACCTCTGGCCCTGACCTGGCTAGCCATCATCCGAGAAGCCTCTCGGATGAGCGGCGAAACGTTTTCGACCAAACTTTGTCCAGTTGAGAAATTGAATTTCTTCTTTTATCATGGATTCTACCTGGACGACTGAGGGACTCTTCACGTATGTAACTATTGGCAATATTAGTGCTGTGCCTGAATGTTCCAAAGCATTAAATGCTATCTAACTTTTAATTAATTACAGGTACTTTTGTTGGTCAGAATCCTTGAATTATTTTCACTATAAGTTACATGTGGTCACATGTCCACAGAGCTGCCCCATGACTTGGCCATCTGTGAAATACTTACACCATATTTGATCTTTGATTTAATCCTACCTGCACCTTGTACATTGTACCTTGTATTTTTTTTATTACATTTTATTACATATTTTATTATATTGTTTATTATATTGTTTATTATATTGTTTACTTCTTCCCCTGCACTTTTGCAACACTTTTTTTTTACCATGTACTATAATTGCATGTTATTAGTACTTCTTGACTATCTTAGCGAGTCAACGGTTCTTCTGATCCTAAGCATTTCATTGCATTGTTGACCTTGTGTTGATTCTGCATATGACAAATAAACAATCTTGAATCTTGAATCTAGATTACCTAGTTTACCTAGTACCACAAATTTCATAATGTCTTCCTTCAAATCTTCAAAACTTTACTTTTACTTCAACAATTACTGCTACTTCTGCAACTACTACTATTTTTTACCCATGCTCACAAAGAAACCGAACAGCATTACATGGCTGCTTGGGCATGAGTGGTCTAGGGGGGATTTTAATAAGACTATTCTGACATATTTTCCAAGTAGACAGCTCGTATTTAACACAAGTACATGTCTAACCACACATCTGCAGGGAGAAGACCATGCCAGGCCACTGTCACCACGGCTACCGAGACTTCAGCGGTGTGCCAGACCATGGTGGGCACCGCTCTGAGTGAACATCCGCTGGACAAGCACACAGAACTTCAGTGCTGCTTGTGTTGTCACTGTTTTGGCTATAGCTAACAGTGTCCCAGATGCTAAGCCCAATGTAAACCATGTGTAACCAGTGCCAATGGTTCTGGTCTGGAGATGGGAAACAGCATCAGATGCAGACATGCACACACACGCACACACACCAGCCACACAGTGCAAATACTAATTTTAAAATATCAAGTTAAAAAGAGGATTTACGAGGCAAAAAGTGTGCGATAGATTCACCTAAGTTCACCTGACCAGCCAGAACCACATGAGTTGATTTAACTTAGATCATCTGTAGCTGCATCCTGTTTCCCGATTTCACAGGGCATGATTGACAGGCGGATTGACCAATCAGAGAGACACAGGCTCTGTTGATGGCCGTTTACACATAAGAAAACGAGAATAACAACATAAAGGACCGAGAAACAACGCTGATTTTTGCAGAATCAACAACTGAAGCACCAAACTATTACAATAAGACAAAAGAAGAATGTTAGAAGAATTTGGGAGAGATGTCTGCATTTGAGAGACACATGCTACAAATTAGCAGCTGTGGTTGGATCGTCTCAAGGTTGGACAGAGGTTTTTCACGTTCTATTGTCTGGTTCCAATCCCCCTCGGATTCAAACAGAATGTAGAAGGGACTGGCAAGTCAGGCAATATGAAAGTGTCGGTGTAATTCTGTGTTTGCTTGAAGAATCAATGAGTTTAACATGAATGCTGTTTGGTCGTTCAATTCCCACTTCCATCCATTGTGTCTTTCAGCAAGACTAATTACTCATACATTAGGGCAGGAAATTAAGTCCAAAGGCAGTAGCTTATTTACCCGACAATGACAAATACATGTAATCTATTCTAAGGTAAACAAAAATAGACTTCTTTCATGTGGTTAAACAAAGACTTCCTTCCTTCACTACAACCTCTCCTTCATAATAGATGAGGCTATACGCCCCTCCACAGTGTACGCCATGGACCCCCGTATGGTGACAAGAACAGCATTTTTGTACGATGGGAAACTGACACAATGGAAATTAAATAGACAGCTAAAACAAGATACCCATTAAATAAAAAAGCTGGACTGTGTCACCACACCTCAACTGATCACATTCTATTTATTCCAAGTTATTACTGTATAATGATACACTAATGGATAAATGACCTGGTTTGTGTGTTGTTCACCCAAGTATGGTGACACTACAGTCGGTTAGATGCAATTCACTTGGAGTGCTTCAGCAGCTGTAGTTAATCCATGGCTATTTTTATTCCGTTTGAACATAAGTTTGGCTAATGCTTACAAAAAAGAAAGCAGATTTCACCAGTGTTTGATTCCAGACATTCAATCCCAATCTGTATACAGATCTTGTGACTTTATTGGCAGTATATAAAATGTATTTTGGTCTTTGCAGCCTCTATTGATACGTTGCAAGGACATCATGGCGGGGGTGTTTATGCATCTTTATGTTCAGAAGCTACCATAGATACACAATGCACACTGTTACTCCCCTCAAGTTCTTGGCTTTTAACAGACATTTATTCAGACAGGAGGAGTCTTCAGGATGTCTTCACATGCAAATTACCCTCACAATGCCAATGCTGTCAGAACTATGGAAAATGCGAAAACTTTTATCTCTCTTAAAATATGGTCTTTCACATAATAAATAAAGTCAAATAAAAAATAAATAAAGTACACATTCACTAGACACTTAATTACACATGAATACAAAGTCACGCACAGACAGAAAAATAATTACACAATTAAAAAAATAGAAAATGTACCTCATTGGCCACATTGACTCAAAGGGAATAAAGTCCACATCTTAGGATGTCCTCTTGAGGAAACTTAAACTTAAAACAAATGTCTTTTTGCCACTTTTATTTCTGAGGTCAGTGTGTATCCCAAATAAAAAGGCAGTGCACCCGTAAAAATTCCCCTCAGAAACAACATTGTAATTGGAAGCAGAACAAATAAAAGGCTCCCTTTATCCCTGTGTTATAACCAAAATAAAATGAAATAACATGAATTTACTGAAAAATATTATTTATTTAATACTATGCCTTTTAATATTTTACTGTATTTCATATGATATATGATTATTATCAAACATGAATTTAAAGGTATGACAGTTGCCACTGATGACAGCTACACAAACATTATCACATACTGTCAAAAATGTTTTAGGATGAGACAAAATCGATATAAACAACACATTTTCAGCAGCCTGTGATCAATACAAGTGTTTGTGGTCCTGTTTATGTGTTTGTTTTTCAACAAAAAGGTGAGTGCGACTAACTGAAAAACTGTTGGCTGATGCTAGCCTGTGACTGTAATTTTATGTGTGAGAAACTTGTTTAAGAGCATAAATCCTCCCACCTGTTTTAGTTCCAACCAAGTCAGTTCTTTACGGAGTTAAAATTAGATTAAAGTCTAAGCTTCTAACAGAGCAGTGCTCACAGTTAGCATCACACCCCCAGGGAATGTTGATGATGTCAGTGTAAAATATCTATAGAATAATTATTGCTGAATAGGGTCTAAGTATACACTCGTCTTGAGTGGCAGAGTTGGGTATCACCACTTGATTAAATCTCCGTAAACGGACCTGCACACAGCCCTGGGAGCATTACACTGTAGTTCAGAGTGATTGGACCGCTGGACACATGCAGATCCATCGGCCGGTGTACTGTCGAAATGGGCCGCCTCGTCTACTGCGCATGCGCACCACCCCTTTAAGCGTTGTATAAAGTTTAAATGCCATTTAAATGCCGTCGAGCTGAGTTCTCGAGGCAGAAATGGAGTTGTTTTCAACAGTGACAACGCAAGTAAGTAACATTTTAACAGTCTATTGGTTTTATTGTATGTTTTAACCAATTAAGCATGTAACGAACGATATGTGAATGTTAGATTTGCAGCAGAATATCTACGTCAGATGATTATAGTTTGGATTTAACATTTGACTGCATCGTTATTGTTTTCATTCCATCGTCTTTTGTTATTTTGTGATGTGAACGTAGAAAACGTTGTATATATGTTATGTTATATGATGTTCTCATTACATTTGTTTAATGTTCCCTGCGGTACAGTTTTTTCATTACACACTTAATTTCTCCTGTGTGAGATCAATAAAGTCACTTCTTCTTCTTCTTCTAATTGTTTCTAACAGGAACGCGTTCATCAGCTCAGTGAAGACGTCTTGAAGGCTCGACTAGAGGTCGCATGTGCTCCTAGACGCATCATTGTGATAAATTTCCTTCCTTGGGTGTATATACTGTATATATTTTTGTAAATAAATGTTTCTTCTGTTGTCCCTTTTCCTGTCCTCATAAATCATGAATAAGACACAAGCTCATTGTTTTAAATTGAATTGCATGAAACTGTCCCATCTTCAGTGTCTCCTGTATCACAAAGGTGAGGTATACTACTTTTAGTGGATGCATTATTTGGGTAAAGAAACATTTATTTACAAAAATATATACAGTATATACATCCAAGGAAGGAAATTTATCACAATGATGATGCGTCTAGGAGCACATGCGACCTCTAGTCGAGCCTTCAAGACGTCTTCACTGAGCTGATGAACGCGTTCCTGTTAGAAACAATTAGAAGAAGAAGAAGAAGTGACTTTATTGATCTCACACAGGAGAAATTAAGTGTGAAATGAAAAAAACTGTACCGCAGGGAACATTAAACAAATGTAATGAGAACATCATATAACATATATATATATACAACATTTTCTACGTTCACATCACAAAATAACAAAATACAATGGAATGAAAACAATAACGATGCAGTCAAATGTTAAATCCAAACTATAATCATCTGACGTAGAAATTCTGCCGCAAATCTAACATTCACATATCATTCGTTACATGCTTAATTGGTTAAAACATACAATAAAACCAATAGA
This sequence comes from Paratrypauchen microcephalus, assembly GCA_036785185.1. Classification (NCBI taxonomy): domain Eukaryota; kingdom Metazoa; phylum Chordata; class Actinopteri; order Gobiiformes; family Gobiidae; genus Paratrypauchen; species Paratrypauchen microcephalus. The sequence goes on from JAVJIX010000003.1 coordinate 7,137,283, forward strand.
CTGTTAAAATGTTACTTACTTGCATTGTCACTGTTGAAAACAACTCAATTTCTGCCTCGAGAACTCAGCTCGACGGCATTTAAATGGCATTTAAACTTTAAACAACACTTAAAGCATGCGCAGTAGCGACGAGGCGGCCTATTTCGACAAAGCGGCCCATTTCGGCAGTACACCGGCTTCCTGCCACAGATAATGTCAAAACAACACAGTGGTGGGGTGAGGGAGGGCTTAAGGGGCTTACAGGAAACTGTCACATCAGCTACAGCCCATGGAGAGGTATAATACACTACCGCTACAGCAGGCTGATGCCCTGGTCAACCCTGAGGGAGTTCAACTTTTGACATTTTGGTTGGAACTATAATGAGTGAGGAAAAGGACATGCTGCATGTTATTCTAGATGCAAAACAGTTTATGACTTCACTGCATGTAACTTCAACAAAGTAGCTACAAAACCCAGAAAATGGAAAAGCGGAAGAAGATGAATGAATGAGTGAATGAAGAAAAAATATATTGTGTGTATTGAAGGTACATTCTACTGCTACAATTGCTACTACTACTACAGCATTATATCAGCACAGTTGTATATATTATTTATAGGCACACTACCATTACTACAACAACTGCCTCTGGCACTATTAAAGTAGCCAACGCACATCGTATTTATCAACTCTTCTTATAGTACGTCATAAATATTGTAAATAAAGTAAACAAAAGTTAAAAACAACATGGTAACACTATATTTATTAAGAAAGAAGTCATGAACAAAAAAAACTTTATTTGATTCAGACAAATACTTGATTAAAGTGTTGTAGTTGGAGTTAGGGTTTTAATTAAGTATTATTAAGCCTGAATAATGGAATCTTGTGAGCTTTAAGCCATGTTATAATGTTGTTACCTCCTCAAAAACATACCTGGAGTTGTGTTTTGTTTCATTCACACATGTTCGAGTAATTTTTTATTATTAGTCTGTCTACACTCCCAAAGCTCAAAATGCTCTGTTCCACCTTGTGATGTCAAGTGGTTATTATCATGTTAACAACTGCTTTTACCTTTAGTTCAGTAAAGATTGGCAATTCCAGGTCTGAAATCACCCAAATGATTCTAAAGGTGTATGGAGTTTCAAACACAGTGGAACGCTTCTTGCATTAACACATGACATCACAAGGTGGAGCAGAGCTTTTTCCGGTTGAGAGAAGAACACAACCTCAACCTAAATATGTGTGAATGAAACACAATGATTAGTAAACAACATTATAACAGAGATGAGAAAATAGCACAATATTTAAGTATTTCTTCATGCTTTATTATTATGGCTAACTACGGAGCAAATAGAACTTGCGTTTTAGTCCTTGTAAAAGAATAATGTATCATGGCACTATGGTCTATGGTCATGTGATATATGATGTTGTGTTTTCAGTTTGTTTTCATGCAGATCTAATTGGGGACACATGGACTCCCACTAGAGCACTCCCAGCGCAGCCACAAAGCACGCAACATGTGTGAAACTCTGCGTATTTAGCCCAAATCCGATTACCACAGGGAAGATCACTGGCTACTCATTAGACATCCACAAAGACTAGAGGATCAAGATGTAAACACGCATAAGACTGAAAAAAAAAATTATTCTTTGCAACTTTTCTGGTGGAGGGTCCGCTACTTGATTGCCTGGAATGTTTCATGTTATAACATTAAACAAATCCATCTAGCATTTATTAATTATGTGCGTTTGTATTGCTCAAACATGTTCCTTCTGTGAATAGGGTCGACTCTCCGCAGATCTGAATTGTAATGTAGTGTAGTGCTGTAACCTCCTTGTCTCCCTTGTAGGTTTTCTATACTGTAGAACATTCTAGACAAAGCTTTTCATGGAGAAATTTCCATAGAGGTAAGCAGGTGGCAGACCCTCCATTAGAAATGATACGTAGTGCACCTTTAAATTGATTTTTTACCATTTTAAAAATGTGATGATTAATCTGCGATTTTGCATTCTAATTATACACAGCAATATGCTTATAAAACGTGCATGCTATCCACACACTTCCTGATTTCTTACAATAAAATGCTTTATATAAATTAGATGTAAACAGTACACAGTTAACTTATTTTGACCTCAAGAACTGTTAATATGTCTGCACACGGGTAAGAATAAGGTTGCGTTCCATTTCTCTGTCTTACCCCTTCGTCTTACCCCTACCCCTTGGTTTTGCACGTACATGTGAGGGCGAGGGGTGTCCCGATTCTAATTTTGATCAAGGGCTAGGGCCACGACCAAGGGCTACATACCCCTTGAAACAAAGTAAGCTCTCAATCAGACTTGAAACGAAGGGGTACGCCTACAAGCTCAGGCAGGTTTTGGGATCAGGATGGCAGCGTCACATCGACCAGCCAAGGAGTCTCATGAATGTATTTTCAGCAGTTGTAATTATCGATTAACAGTTTAGCAGGTTTACAATTATGACGCTTATGTTCTACGTTACTTTTAGTGAACTGTTGTTGCGGTTGTAATTGTAGCGATGTCTGTTTAGCCGACATTATCGTTTTCATTAAACTTTCATGCATAAACAAGCTAGTTTTTTTTTTTTTGTTGAGCTGAGGTACCCGATAATCCTTGACATTTGTTTGTTTGCTTGCGTCAATTGTTGTCGCCTCTGTAGACGAAGCAGCCAGGTAGAGGCAAGGGATGATGAGCCAAACGGTAATCTAGTGGTGTCCCATTTCTTAGGGGAACATTCGTACCCCTGGCCCTCTCAGCTCGTTATCGAGGGGCAAAACAAGACGCAGATAAAGGGGTAGGGGAAGGGGTAAGACAGAGTAATGGGACGCAGCCAAAGTTTGCCCAAATACATGGAGGGGAAAAAAAAAAACGGGTACAGACTCTTTAATTTTCCAGATTTTAATCAGGAGGGCTTTCAATAAAACTAATTGAAATATGCAAATGAATCTGGCGCTGTAAAGGTTAATTGTTTTGCCTGAACTTGTTGATATTTTCGGCACCTGCACAAATGAAAGGGCCAATCATTCAAATGAACTCTTTTCAATCCCTGAATCAAAGCTATTGGGCTGAGATCTGACCTTCATCACAGCGGTTTGAGCGGGGGGAGATTAGTGCTTCAGAAACAGCATTAGCCTGATTACTATGTTTGCAGCAGAAATTCTGGGAACATATTGAATAATTGAAGCAAAATCAAACTAATATTGTTAAGATTTGAGCGGGGGATTTCTACATGTTTTGTGGTTGCCGTGTTCGTCTCATCCTTGTTTACATCTGTGGACTAAAACCAAATGGATTTTCAAGCAGGAATCTATGAGAAGTTGCAGAGTTGCTTCTTGGTTAAATTCCATGTCTAGATGAATATGGGAAAACAAAACATGCCTTTACACCAGCACACCACCACCACAAAGCTCTTGAACTATTGTATTACTGCTTTAGAAGTAATCAGGGCAGCCAAAAACTTCACAACAAGATACTAATCAATACTAATACTTATACTAAAACTTACATGGATTCTTTGAGCTAATACAATATCCGATATTTGGCCTGCTGCTGTGGCCGGTAACTGATATTTGCTGATACCGATATTTAGCTTTCAAAATCCATAGCGAGGCCTGTAAATTTATCTTAATTTAAAGTTCTCAAATTAACTTTTTGTATGATGTAATGGAGACACGTAGTTTGAAAAAGCTTTTATTTTGACACCTTTATTGTAGACACTTGTACTTCCTTAAGTTCTTTAACTTCCTGTTTTGAAGTAGCCATGTTTTACAATGTTATTCTGTGAGCACATCAGCTCAGCTCCTGGGAACACTTTCTTTTGATTTTGATGTGGCATTGACAGTAAGCAGGGCTCTCAAGTTTTGAGCGGGGTCGTGCGTGAGACTGTAATTTCCAAGGACGGGGCAGGACTCATGTAAGAGTCTGGTTAATGCACCGGGCCCGCGTCTCACCGCGTCTCACCGCGGCTCTGGGCCGTTCGGCTCTGGGCCGTTCGGCTCTGGGCCGTTCGGCTCTGGGCCGCGCGTATTCCGCGCGTAAGCCGTCGGGGGGGACACGTTACGCACAGACGGAGACACCGGGACCGGAGTCGGTGCGTCTCAGAGGAGAAGTGGCACCGGGACTGAGGCTCAGGACGTGCCCGGGGGACGGCGCGTCTGCTCCGGCCTCCGCTCGGACCGTGCGCCCGGAGCAGGGGGAGTTTTTTTCCGCTGAAAACGCGCGGAGCCTGCATAAACTAAGCCACACAGACCGATTTTCTGGGCACAAAAAAAAACAAGAAAAAAAACAAGAAATCAGCGTGAAATGCCATGTGTGAGCGTGTGAACACGTCGAATTGCGTGTGTCACACTCTCAATGCGTGAGACTTGAGAGCCCTGAGTAAGTACAATTCATTTACCAGTGAAAATGCATCATAAATAAGTAGATAAATAGTTTAGGGAAACATTTCATTAGAAAATATAAAAACTGTGCTTTGTCAGAGCTAAAACGTTAGCGTTTTCTTTGTGCTAAGTGTGACACAGCATAACTAGCATGGAAGCTAAGTAGCCTATGCCGTTTTGACATGTATTAGACATGTATAACATTTCATACATGATTATTTTGTTTATCTCGTCTATTCTGTTTTTATTTCAGTTTCACTGTCTCTTTAATAAATCTTGCAAACTACAACACCGGCCTGTTACTTTGGGGATTGGTTGAAGAGATGAGTTTAGCTGGATGTTCCATATCTATGAGAACAGTACATTTTGCTTTTGTAAAATAATAACAAATGTATTCATCTGGGATATAAAATAATCAGTTACACTCCCATATGAACATGTAATGCTTTATTTCTATTTTGTTTTCCAAGCCTTTTCACTTCCATCATGAAATCAAAGTATTCTTTTGGACTTAGATATAGTCACATAAAAGAGGGATCTTCCCCATGCAGAGGCAGCCATTTTGAATACGAGAGCTGCAGAAGGACATTTGGGCTCCGCCTTCGCCTTCGGCAAGGCTCGTGGTTTTGGGTAAACAACACAAGCATGCTGCCGGATCAGACTCGTAATGGATCTAACACGTGTTTTGGACTAAATTGTTTTACTGGATTTTATTTGCTGGATCCTTACGGACAAATTGAGAGCAAGTTTATGGTGAAATACAGAGTTTGACCTGTGCAAAGCATTCTAAGGTAAGCTAACCTCGTTTTGTGCTTTTCCGTATAAAAGCCCCATGTGCTCGGGGAGTGATTGTTTTGCAGGGAAATGAATTGCATAGTCAAAAAGAGGAGACTGTAAGGTTTCATTTGATGTGTAGAGTGTCATGGTACATGATCGGGAATGTGTGTTTTCATGAGAAAAACAAAACAAAACGGGACCACGTTTTATTTATACAGTAGCGGCGCGCGGCTCGTGCGCGGGTACAAGAGCTGTCCGTGTTACAGAGCGCCCGGGTGACCCTCGAGGTCTGCCGTAGCTAAAACAGAAAGTGCAATAGCACCATCCACCTATGCGCCACGAATCCTACACACTGGGGCTTTAAGTGTAAACATTAGTATTATGTTGTTTTAAAACGAATTTGATCTTGTTTCTTTGCATTGTTTGAGGTCTGAAAACATGTATCTTTTTTGTTATTTTGACCATTTGTCATTCTCTGCAAGTAAATGCTCTAAACGATAATATTTTATTTGGAATTTGGGGGAATTTATCAGTAGTTTATAGACTCAAACAAAAATGTTCCTTTTGCCCAAACACATACCTATAAGTAGTAAAATCAGAAAAACTGATAATTTTGCAGTGGTCTCTTATTTTTTTCAATATCGGCTGATACCGATACTGAAACCATCCCTACTTAAACTAGTACTAATCAATACAGAAACTAGTATTGGGACTAGTAAGTTAAGCAGGTATAAATACTTCAGGAAATGTGTGAAGTTTAACTATGGATTTGATTTGAACAGAACTAGTATAAGACCACATGGTGTCTTTTGTGGAAAACTACACTTGTTATTATCACTTTATGCAATATTGAATTTGGTATCAGGTGTCAAGTCTTAGAATCAAAATAATGTTTGAATTTTATTATGAACAACATTAAGTCACTCAACTTTTCATTTACAAATAGGGATACAAAAAGCGAATGCAACATAACACATAAAGCAACAAACTGAATAAGCTTATATGAAAAAAAAATACACAAAAATGAAGAGACGAACGGTCACATAGATTTCAGTTTATAAATAAAACATGCTTGCTATGTTCTAAAATCTTGTTTTAGCCCATCTTGTTACCGTCTCCTCCAAACGCAGCACGTCCCCGTCTACCGTAACACTGCAAAAAGCAAAACCTCAGACAACCCCATTCTACACAAGCCCCTTATGTTTCCATTAAATCAGCATCAATCATACCATTAGCACAAAACAGAGCAAATCCACTCTTGGTTAACCGCAAGAATGACTTTGAACTCCATCAGAGAGCCTCAAACAAAGTAGTGGAAATGTCCGTTCACATAATTGATTCCATACTCCTGGCCTCCTGTTGCCTCTGATCAAATATGTATCGGAGCTTTGAAACATTTACGTCGTTTGTGAAGCTTTGACGTGGTGTTCGCTCAGCGGGGAGGACAGGGCGGACGGGGCTGTGAGAGATGCAGGACCACGCACATGCAGAGCTATGTCCACACACTGACCTTTTCAAATCAACAGGACGTGTCTCCCTCTCCCTCTTTCTCTCCCTGTGACTGTTGCGCTGTGCTGTACCTGTTATGGCTTTTGTCCACTACTCCCGGGGGACCACTGTGGGGGATTTCCGAATGGAGTAAACACATGGTAGAGCAGGTTCAGTTCGTGCAGAATAATGTATTATACATGATATGGCTGAAAGGATTAATCGACTAAACGTGACTATAAAAAATAATGGAAGTTGTATTCAGATGATAGTTTACACAGTATTAAAAGCACGGTACTGGATTTTAAAACGTAAAAAACAGAACTAGTTCATCTTAGGCTACGTTCAGACTGCAGCCTGAAGTGACCCAAATCTGATTTTTTTTGCCCCTATGAGACCTGTATCTGACCTTTTAATGACAGTCTGAACGCTTTTTTCAAATGCGACCCAGGCCACTTGGATATGTGGCCCTAAAACCGATACATATCCAATCTTTTGGCATGCGACTTCAGTCTGAGCAAGGAGGTAGGTGCTCACAAATGTACACAAACGTTCTTCTCGTCATACGAAAACTGTGTATGAAGTCCATGTCAGTGAAGCAGCAAAGCACATAGCAATCCCACCACTCTCAGCACCAACATGTTCCTTTCTACGGACGCTGCTGCTGCTGCCCCACAAAACGCAATGGCCCAAAACCTTCTCCTTCTCGTTCTCAATCTCCTCCTTAAAGCAAATACGTTGTTCATGTTCTGGCTCAGGTACAACAGCAACTTTAAAATTGCCAGGCGCTCGATGCTAGTGTCCACTTCTTTTTGGGGCGTTTAAAGTTCACACTGGAGATCACGTACAAGTCAAATTTAATTGGAAATGTGAACGACGTTGCAAAAAGTTCAGATTTCACAAAAACATTTGAATTGAGCTTTAAGCCCTGCAGTCTGAACATAGTCTTAAACAGTCTGCAGTGGTCCGGAGTTATTTCTCTCTTACCTTATGCATTCTGAGCATACTAATTATTCACTGTGAATGATGTCACGGTAAAGCTAACGACAACTAGCATGCTAAGCGAGCTTCCTCATTATGGGATAATAATTTGATGCAGACAGGGGTGTAGTACAAAATTCTGGGCCCTAACAAATAATCTTGGTGGACCTGTATCACATGTTGCGCCTTACATATTGCACATTTCATTTCCACCTCGAACTTTCCTTCTTGTTGAAAGCGTGTGTGTTTACCTGTATGTCTTATGTCTATTTATTGTTGATGTCTGCATACACTTCATGTCCATGAGTGTAGCTGTGTGTGTGTGTGCGTGTGTGAAGCCTTCAATCACCATATTTCCACTTTCAGTTGCATTTAAAACATCTCAGTGTAGAATAGAAATAACTTTTTGACCTGACAACTACTAATATAATCATTTGTTGCCACCCTATTACGGATACTGTATTCTTTTTCCGTGCGGTACTAATCTTCTCGATATGTGTAAGCCTGTGTGTGGGTGGGGGTCAGTGCGTATATATTAAGTGAATGAGAAGCACTGATCTGTGTCTATAGGCAGGGGCAGCTGTCAGCTAACTGCACTGTGCACATACCTTTAGCGTAACATATACCCAGTGACAGTGCAAATCCAATCTGACAAAAGCTTACGTCTATACGGCCAATCACAGACACCGATTTAATGACTACCCACAAGGCACTGCAAGAGCTGGAGCTTGACCTGTGTACTGAACCGTATTGATTGACACCATGTGAGGTTTGGAATATGAACATTTACAATATAGAAAGTCAATATTTACCACAGCCTATACTGGCCAGTGGTGGAAGAAGTATTCAGTTTTGTTAAGTAAAAGTACATATACTAAAGCAAAAAATCTACTCTAAAAGTATTTATGTACACGTTCACAAAATGTATTCAAAGAGTAAAAAGTAAAAGTATTTGAGGTAAAATACAGCTTCAGATGCACTGATTTTGATAAAAAATGTGTTATGAATTTTGTTCAATTGATTGTTCAATTGATTGATTTGTTTACCCAGAATACAAATGTGTTAAAAATAAAACCTCAGACTTTTCAGGAGGTATCAGACAATAAAAAAAATACTTTTGCATTTGAGTCCTGTTCAAAAATGTAGTGGAAGTACAGATACATGTAGTAAAGTACTGTTATGGTACAGCAATGGAACACATGAGTTTAGTTGTTAGTAAACATTGATAGTGGTCATTAAATGTTCTAAATCACAATATGGTAAAGCAAATTATGAATAAATTAGATAGTAACATGTGACCAATTTGCTGCAAGTAATTCTGGAGCATGTGGAGCCCATTAAAACATACATTAAACATGGGTACTTTATGTTTGCAATTAGTTTGGCTGTAATGTTTTATTGTTACTTTTGGAGCGAGTGCTGACCAAACACTAAATAAAAAATACTAAATATAAAAAAGGTGTATTCATAATGATAATAATAATGTAACTACAGGGATTTAGCTACACGATAAAATAAAATGTCCTTTACCGTCACTTTTTTATTCGAGCTAAATCTGCTGTGCCCTTTGCAGATGTACTATATAAGCAGCAGAGGTCAAAATATATGTTCAAAATACTGTATGTCTGTTGCCTGCTGTCCTGCATCTAATTAGAAAGTATTGTATTGTCCGGAAGTGTGCGTTAGCATGCTAGTTGTTGTTAGCTTTACTGTCACTTCAAAAGCACTTATAAACTCATCATGGTGAATAATTATTATAAGGCAAGTGAGGAATAACTCTGGACCACTGCAAACTTCAGATTTTCACATTTTGAAAAGTGCATTGTGCATCTTTTCTGTTTCTTTTCTGCTCGTCTCCATGGAAATATTATTGCTTTGCTTGGAATGTGCTAAAATACGGCATCAGACTCGTCTATTTCCATAAAAACGAGCATGTGACGCCACCAAGCTAAATTACAGGATCTATGGAGAGGTGACCCCCACTAACAGTAAGAATGCATGTTTTTCAAGGTGTTTTTGAGAGTAAAAACAACTTGATGGATTGAATGGATATTTTAATGCCATAGTGTGGAATATTCCAGACAAAGCAATAGCGTCATCACAGAGACAAGCAGGTGGCGGACGCTCTCCAAGGAGAATTACATAGTGCAGTTTTAAGACAGTAAAAAACAGGTACTGCTAATTTAACTAAAAACAAACTAAAATACAACACACACAGTAAAAATTGAATGGGATCACTTTCCAGATTCTACTTTCTATGCTACTTTTTACTTTCTATGTGTTGATATTGTCCCATAGAGATATCTGGGACCAGTTTAATCCTATGGAACTGAAAAATCCACATAATTTGCCTTTGATTTGAGCCTTTTGCCTCTTGATTTTCAGTTTGTCGCTTAAACTGTGATCCATATTCATGCTGTTGTACGTTATAGCCACACCATCTGGCCTCTCACTTTGTTCTGTGGAGCTTTTGGAGAGAGAGGACAAAGGTTGATCCCCGGAGACAAGTTATTACTGCCACAGAAATCCAGAAATCCAATCTTTTAAGTAGTACAGAGGGCCAGTTTAAAAATATTTAGTTATTGTCTGTGTAATACTTAATTTGAAAGGCTTTTTATCTACATGCGCAGACTAAGTACTTTTTAATATGCCTGATATTGATAGATTCTAAGTGTGATGTCTTTGCTATTAGCATCTCAATGCTTAATGCTTGCTAAATGTGTTTTTAACAAAGCTGCATCACTGAATCAAAAATAACAAGGCAAAATAAATCATTTCAGATCTTTCTTCGGATACTTTGTTGATATTCTGCATCTAGAGGCTTTCAGTTTTCAATTTTCAACCTGTATTTAGGCCTGTCATGATTATTACTACATCAACTTAAAGCTAAAATAATATTTTTGGGGATCACTATGTATCGTGCGTACATTTTCGCTGCACTATTGGGAAATTTTAGTAATTTTTTGTCTATACGATAAAATTTAAGCCATAAAACTCATAACCAACTCATTGCAGATGCAACTAAGTACTTAAGTGTTTCATTCTGTTGTTTATTTATTGCAGCTCATGATTTATTTTAAACAATATTGTAGATTTTGAATAGTTTTTGTGGCTTAAATCTGTTCTTGGGTTATTGTGTCAGTGGATTAAATGAGTTTCAATATTATCCTTTATCGTCTATAATCAGGAAGTGCGTGTTTGTATGCTTGTTATTGTTAGCTTTACTGCCGCTGCAAAACTCCGCTCTGATCTAGACTTAGACAAACTTTACTGATGCACAAGGGAAATTGTTTTGAAAGTTCTGAAAAGTGCTTAAGCGAGGAATAACTTTGGGCCAGTGCAAACCGTTTAAAACGACCTAGTTCTGTTTTTCGTGTTTTAAAGACTGTGAAAAACAGGTACAGCTGTTTAGATTTCCTGCTCTCTGTAATTCTGTTGTTTCATCATCACAAACATACCAAGAGTTGTGGTTTGTTTCATTCACACATGTTTAACACACAAATCCTGCATATTCTTCTCTCAAATTATAAAACTGTAGCAGAGTAGTCAGCAATGCTAACTGGACTACATGTGAACAAAAGTACTGACTATTAAATCTGTAACAGTGCTCAACGTAAGCCTATAGAGCTGCATTTCCACACTAATGGACTATTCAGCTGCGTGCCGTACACTGCAACATGAAAAGCAGACACAGCCCACGCTCCCTTTGTCCACCGGCTTTTTATAGAAACATCATAATGTGGGAATACAAAAGCCAGCCGTGTTACATGTGCGGTGTCTGGGAGGGCATCCGACCGTACAGCCTGTCTTCCAATAAGCAGAGAGAACGGCCAGGGTTTGAAAAATGGTTTTGTATTTGAGATGATTCCACACTTACCACCCCCCAAGCCTCAAACCCCCTTTCTCCGCAATGGGCCAACACATCCACTTACCTGCAAAAGAGAACAGACAGGAAAATCAATATGCTTTCTCAATTATATCACAACTTACAACACACCACAGCTATTGTTTCAGTTGTACTCTGTATGTAGACAATGTGGAAGTGTGCAACGGTGCTGGCAAAACAGAAAGAACTAGATCTATTGTCTATTTGAGTTGGATGGGAAGAGAAAATGGCTGCACTTATAAATGGTTCTATAAAGCCATATATTGTTATTTGTCAGAGCAGCTAATGGTCCGAGATACTGCGACCCCAAGGTCATAAATCGACTTTGTACACACAAGAGTAAATATGAAGAAATTGACAGCGTGGGTTTACTGGGAAGTCGGAATTCCTTGTTAAATGAATTACCGGTACGCAGCACGATATCTATACAAAAATGTGATAAAAATGCAGAGGATATATTACACTATTTTATGATCTGTGTTATAATATTGTTTCCTCATCACAAACATACCCGGAGTTGTGTTTTGTTTCATTCACATGTTTAACATACAAATCCTGCATATTTAGGCTAACTTGTTGTCTCAACACTTTTCCACCTTGTGATGTCATGTGGTAATACAGGAAGTACTTTACTGCGTTTTTAACCTCCACACACCTTTACTAGAATGGTCTGGATAATTTCAGCCCTGGCTTTGCCTTTTTCTACTAAACAAAAGGTAAAATGTAGCTGACAACTTGAAAACCACCACTGTATCACATCACAAGGTGGAACAGAGCATTTTGAGCTTTGGAGATGAAGGAAAAAAAAACTAAAAACTAAAAAAAACTAAGAAAAAATTGTTAAACATATGTGAATGAAACAATACAGAACTCTAGGTATGTTTTTGATGAGGTAATATTGAGGTAAAATTATAACATGGCTAAAACCCTCAAAGGAGTCAATTTTGCATAATATAAGACCTTTAACAAAATATAATGCATTAGTCTAGAACAGGGGTCGGCAACCCGCGGCTCCAGAGCCGCATGCGGCTCTTTGATCCCTCTGATGCGGCTCAGTACAGGGGTCCCTCGTTTATCATGGGGGTTACGTTGTAGAAATAACCCACGATAGGCAAAATCTGTGAAGTAGTCAGTTTTATATTGCGTGTATAAATGCGTGTATTTCACAGTTCCTCTGACCGAGGCGCCAGGCGCCGCTGCGCTGTTACGGGTTTTGATGGGGAGAAAACTTGCAAACATACAGCACTTCAGAGCAGTGACGGAGTGGGATCATCGGCCCTGGCAAATTACACCTACAAGTGGCCCCGTAGTCTGTGGAACGGGGGGGAGGGGTTCTACAGCTCTGCACCAAACACAGAACTGTAGTGAGAACGCATCCATGCGACTCCAGGTTCCACCAGTTCGTTATGCGCAAACATTGCCACTACTTCCCGATGCGCATTGACCACCCGGAGAAGTGCGCGCGCGCGGTCAAATCCGTAATAGAGCACGGCCTCGGCCCTTCTGGCATGTGCCCAATGCCAGACCGCTCAGTCTTCAGAGTCACACTGCTCGTGATCGAACATTTAAATAAATTTGGCAAACTGAACACATTCTGTACAGCAGACACGGAGGAGAATGACTGACAAAGGCAAAGGAAATTAACAAAACTAAGAAAAACCCACATATACCCGGCTACACTGATGAGACTCCCTGAGAGACTGAGCTGACCTGCTTTTATATTCCCCCCACAGGAAGCTCATCCCTCCAGGTAAGTCCACAATCTCTTCAGGTTGAATATGAGGCAACTTCACTTTTATCTAAGTTACCCCTTCGATTTACTTAAAGGGCCTACGTTTTCTTTAAATGAAAGTGCTTAACATGATCTATAAACACTAAGACATCAAAATCAAATATACAAAACCCAACAAACAAAAAGGAACTGAAAACAATTCTCCCCCTCCACATGGTCTGGCCCAAAACGTTATAGAGGCTATAAATATGTCCGTCTCAGGGCAAGCTCCCTCTTTTGTCTCCAGACCAGGTGGAGTAACAGGTGAGCAGGTAAGTGTCTGAGATGTTGAACATCATTGAATAAATTTAACCAAATAAAATCATACCGTATTTTCCGCACTATAAGGCGCACCTAATAGGCTTCAATTTTCTCAAAAGCCGACAGTGTGCCTTATAATCCGATGCGCCTTATATATGGATCAATATTGGTTAATCATGGCTACCGTTGTCAGGCACTACTGTAGCTTCTATTCTATGCGCCTTATACTGCGGTGCGCCCTATATATAAGAAGCAACTTTATTGATCTCACACTGGAGAAATTCTTCTCTGCATTTAACCCATCCTGTTATTAGGAGTAGTGGGCAGCACATTACTGCGCCCGGGGACCATCTCCATGATCTTCTTGCTTCGGCTTGGTCAGGACCTAAGCTGGAGGATTTTACCTATCGTGCATGTTTTGGGTTGATGGGGGAAACCGGAGTGCCTGGAGGAAACCCACCCAGACACGGGGAGAACATGCAAACTCCACACAGAAAGGCTCGGCTATATGAAAGGCTATATGGCTATATGAATATGTGGCTATATGGCTATATAAGGCTATATGAAAACTGTTTTAAAATAGGCCATTCATTGAAGGTGCGCCTTATAATCCGATGCGCCTTATAGTGCGGAAAATACGGTAACTTGACTATGTGGTGATTAACTTAACAGAACTACAGTAATCCCTCGTTTATCGCGGGGGTTAGGTTTCAGAAATAACCCGCAATAAGTAGGACAACTTTATATTTTACAATTATTCTACATGTTTTAAGGCTGTAAACGCCTCACCACACACATTATACACTTTTCTCACTTTCGTAGATTTTCAACAAAATGTATTAATAGTGACGCATGGGGGGCACGGCCGGACGCGCGAGGGGAGCGGAGACATGAGTCACTGGATCCGCAGGAAGCACCGCGCTCATTCAACGGCACTGCCACATCCCTGGATGCGACGCGCACCAACCCTTTGGAGAAGTGCGCGACACGTGCACCCCTCATCGTGGTCAAATCCGTGACAGAGCAGCACGACCAGCGCGAAGCCGCGCGTACACCGGGGCTGCGAGCACGAGATCGAACCGCGCCGCCCGGACCATGCCTCCCCCTCGGGACCGCGTCCTTGCAGCCCGAGCCACAAACCGAACACGCACTAACGACACCACGCAAGAGCTGCACGAAATCAGCAAAGAGCCGCACGTGGTGGTTTAATCCTGGTTTAGACCTGGTCTAGTCCTGGTTTAGTCCAGGTCTAGACCTGGTCCAGTCTTGGTTTAGTCCAGGTCCAGTTCAGGTTTAGACCTGGTTTAGACCTGGTCTAGACCTGGTTTAGTTCTGGTCTAGACCTGGTTTAGTCCACGTTTAGTCCTGGTCTAGTCCTGGTCTAGTCCCGGTCTAGTCCCGGTCTGGTCCTGATCTGGTTCCAGTCTGGTCCAGGTCCCCCCCGCATCCCCCATCTATAACATCAATCAGTAAATGTCTACAGTCTCTTAGCCAATCAGGACGCAGAACACAATGTTACACTATAAAAAAAATGTTACACTATAAAAAAAAAATTAAATAAATAAATAAAATAAATCAATAAAAATCTGAGAAACATCGAGGCTGCGAAAAGTGAACCGCGATAGACCGAGGGATCACTGTAAACAAAACTAAATAAAACAAACCTGGGATAGCTTAGTAGTTTAGTTGAGTATGGAAAATGAATATGAAATGAAGGTGAGTATACAGGGACAAAGGCCCTCTTTGTCACACCAACCATCAGATTCAGATTCTACCAACTGAGCTACTGTCATTATTTGACAAGATAACGTGGATAAAGTGTCTTGCCCAATGACATAACAATAGGCATTGGTCAGAATTGGGTTTGAACAGCCAAACACTGAGCCTCCACAATGTAGCTCATACCACTGTACAGCTCAGCCTGCTAGTACTACTACGACTAGTACTATCGTGCTGAATTGAAATTAAATCACTACAGAAGACAAGGTTCTTAATATTTAGTGATTTTGAAAACATGTATTCTGCCTCTCTTAATACAAAGATAGGTCAAAGGTCAAGAATGTAATCAATAGCTCCCACCTTTGTTTTATAGAATCTATTAGACAGATCACCGCTAGGCTACAGACACACTTTTATTACAAGTCAATCCATTATCGCTCCCATGTTAACAGCTATTAAAGGGTGCTAACAACACTTAGAGGCCTATAGGGGTTTTCAATCAGACTAAATACGCGTGAGTGTGAATAAACAACGATAACCCCACCTGCACTAGAGTGAGAGAGGGTCTTATCACTAAACAGCTGATCAATAATTAAGCACGGGACAGGCTAATGGGGGTGTTAATACAGATATGGAGATTACAGTGTGGTTATGGGGGACCAGGGCACTTCTCTTCATTTAACACCAGACGATTAGCACATGTCGCCAGGCTGATTAGCACACTCACTCAACGACACTTAGCCACATGTGTCCTCAAATACTTTTAACTCGTAATGATTCTCAACATGTGGTACTGGTCTCTCTGTGAAGATAATAGGCTAAAAGGAAAGATAACAAATATGAATGGTGTTTTTAAATTCAGATTTTTTTTTTCCCGCTAAAGATTTAACCATCACTGAAAGGCTCCATTAGTTATTAGAAAAAAGAAAAAAATGTCATCTTAGTAAGACATCTCTACTCAATACAAAATCATTATTAACCAGGGTTTAGTCTATTTGCTTAAAGGTCCTAAATTACGCAATACAGACTCTTGTGAGCTTTAAGCCATGTTACAATGTTGTTACCTCATCAAAAACATACTTGTTTTGTTGTTTTGTTTCATACATGCTTGAGAAATCCTTCATTATTAGTCTGTCTACATGCTCTGATCCACCTTGTAATGTCACGAAGCGGTAGTTTTCAAGTTGACAGCTCCCTTTTACCTTTTATTCAGTAGAGATTGACAATTCGGGGGCTGAAATCATCCAGTAATTCTAGTGAAGATGTATGGAGTTTAAAGACACAATTCCGGTATTACCACATGACATCACAAGGTGGAACTTGTAATGTGGTTTTTGTTTGAGAGAAGAACTAAATATTCATAGTTTGTGTGTCAAACCTGTGTGAATGAAATAAATCACTCCAGGTATGTTTATGATGAGTAAACAACATTATAACATAGATCAGAAAAGAGCGGGGCCCTTTAATGATCCACTGTGTCCGTATTCATATTCAGCAGTTTATAACAAAGATAAAAGAAAGAAGACCAGAAGTTCTGACAGTGATAATTTACTCTGTTGACAGCATTATGCAGAGACACAGCTAAACCCACTCTCTTTGGGTTCAAAATGTCCTGATATACCCGTACTTAAAATACTTGTTCTTACGTGGTTAGGGCTATTTAAGTAGCTACATATTTGTCTTCCATTTCTCACGTTTTATCTCTTTCCTCATGTTTGTAGCCTCTGCAGAGCCCCCACGGTCGATGACGCTGTAGAGGTGAAACACGTTGTTCACTCTAGCCTAATAATGACTAAATAAAGAATAAAATCAAGCAAGTGTGCGGTAAACCTTCTCTTTTTTGGAATTGTTGAATGTTCCTGCTTTTACCAGCACCTGGAAGCTGTGCATGGAGTCTTGAACTTTTGAACCTCCACGGTCGATGTTGAAGTCAGTCTAGGCTTTAGCTGTAGCAATTAGCCACAATCTCATAACAGAGGAAAATGAGATACAGTCCAGGAGCAGTGTTAGGAAGTACATGTACCAAGAATATTCTGAATACTAATTCTGAATAACTGTACTGGCGGTATTCAGAATACTTTTCTAAAATCAAAGGAATACATGGCAGTACTTGATCACATGATTTTTCCTTCTCTGATTGGTCATACAGAACCAACAGTGAAACAAATATAAAGCTGTGTTGCGCCTTTACAATATAATTTAAATTTGTGCTGTCAGGCAATTTAAAAAAAATTATCTAATGAATTACAGGATTTGTAATTAATTAGAGAGTAAGAGAGAGAGAGAAATTGAGGGAGAGTGACAAAGAGATTGAGAGAGAGAGTGAGTGAAAGAGAGAGATTGAGAGAGTGAGAGAGAGAGATTGAGAGAGATTAAGAGAGAGAGTGAAAGAGAGAGAGAAATTGAGGGAGAGTAACAAAGAGATTGAGAGAGAGAGTGAGTGAAAGAGAGATTGAGAGTGAGAGAGGGATTGAGAGAGAGAGATTGAGAGAGAGAGAGTGAGTGAAAAAGAGAGAGAGTGAGGGAGAGAGATTGAGAGTGAGATTGAGAGAGAGAGAGAGAGAGAGAGAGATTGATCTCTCTCCCTCACTCTCTGTGAGGGAGAGAGATTGAGAGAGTGAAAGAGAGAGATTGAGTATACATTGCAAAACACATTTTAATGCCGATATTCAGTATTCTGTAACTACATGCAATATTCTTCCCAACAATGTCCATAAGTTATTATCACAACATTTCAAATTTCACATCATCCCCATATGATTTCACCAGCGATACGATTTCCGTTCCCCTTTTGTTCTTGATCATTTTCCATTTGGTACCTACCGCTCCACTTCCTCCTCCTTGATGCAACTTGCTGTAACCCCCCCCCCCCTCCTCAAAGCCTATCAATACGTCTCCAGATGCGCTATGACACGTGCGGTAAGGACCATTTCTGAGGACATCCATCAGCGGGACGACCTGCCCAGCCACTTGCCCCACCTCCCCCCCACCTCCTCACTATCCTGCAGACAGGGAGTAATAGGTCCCATTAATCAGCGCGCTCGTCAGGACAAAGGCCACACTGTGGTTCTGAGCGGGAGATACTTAGAGAAATCGCAACCCAGCACACGCCGATTTGCACATTTTAACATGGGTGGACGGAGATATGAACAACTGAAAACGCCTTTGATTAATACGTGTGATGTAAAATCATGGCAACAGTGACTTGTGATGGATGCGTGTTATAGAGGTGTTAATGATGCGGCGCAGAAGAAATAAGCAGATAAGTTTACATTCTGGGGTTCCTCAAGGCTCCATATTAGGTCTATTTAATTTTGGCATTTACCGAAATAGCTGTGGCCATTAACGGAGATTTGCAGACTGGCATATATTATTTATCTTCATTTGCTTATTCTTTCTGGACCACAGTGTAGAGCCTCTGTCAGCTTTATGCCAACGAACATAGCAGGGCGTAACAGTCATTACCATTCTCAATATAAGAAATTACTTAAAAAAAAAAATAATAAAAAAGTAAACTGCCCAAATTTAATATTGATAATTGAATTGAATTTATGTAGCCTACTGCCTGCTCTACTACATCGGTCTTTTGTTGCTGTGATTTTGAGGACCCCCTCGAGGCATATCAAGGGGTTTATCCTCCAAACAAAACAAATATATTTGAAAGAATTTGCGCAGTTAATGCATGTTTCCTGTGGTGTTTATTTACATTTGTTTAGATTAGCAACTAGAAGCAACATGATGGCAGGTGGCTTTTTTAGTCACATGTCAAAAACAATACTATATGGGAAAAATACATGTATTATGTAGTAAAATTCATTTCGACAACATATTTCAGTGCAATCTAACCTGTCTCCAAATAACACAATTAAATATATACAGCTCTGGAAAAAAATAAGAGACCACTGCATTTTTTTCTGAAATCAGCATGTTTTATCTACATGTATTACAGCCATTCCATTCCAGCGTCTGTTAAATTCCAACACAAACACAAAGCTGAGCTTCAGTTCTTGCACCAGGAGTGGAATAAAGTCGCCCAAGAACAATGATGAAAGGAGAAATTCAATTTGTCAACTGGACAAAGTTTGTTAGGTCGAAAACGTTTCGCCGCTCATCCGAGAGGCTTCGTCAGTTCTGGTTCGAGTGCTGGTTAGACACTGCTTATATCTAGCTGCAGGGAGGAGGATTTTCATCCATTTATTTTCAGGATTTTCAGACAATATGAAATCCCAGTTTATTTCAAACCCACAAACACTTTAAGACAAAAACTCGTCCACCCAAAGGACAAAACACTGAGCCACAAACAAAGCAATGTGGTCTACTCCATTCAGTGTAGTGAAGACTGCAGTGAGCGCTACATTGGAGAAACAAAACAGCCACTTCACAAGAGGATGTACCAACACAGACGGGCGTGCCAGAGTGGACCGTCATCTGCCGTACATCTTCACCTAGAAGCCACAGGCCATTCTTTTGAGGACAGTGAGGTTCAGATCTTGGCCAGGGAAAAGAACTGGTTTGAGAGGGGAGTTAAAGAGGCTATTTTTGTCAAAAAAGAGAATCCTTCTTTAAACAGAAGTGGGGGAGTCAGAAATAACTTGTCTCCCATTTACAATTCCATTCTTAAACCAAAGTCAAAACAGACAAAAGGAACAATCGGGCAGACAGGTCAGGGCCAGAGGTGTGGGGACGGTCGTTAGGGTTGAATAGATATGCTAAACGAGACGCCAGAGAAATTCGAAATACAAAAGAGAGAATTGCAATACAAATTAGTTGAGATAGTTTCAGAAGAATTCAGGGGAGTGAGCTCCTCCCTGCAGCTAGATATAAGCAGTGTCTAACCAGCACTCTAACCAGAACTGACGAAGCCTCTCGGATCAGTGGCGAAACTTTTTCGACCTAACAAAATTTGTCCAGTTGACAAATTGAATTTCTCCTTTTATCATGGATTCTACCTGGACGACTGAGGGACTCTTCACGCACCCAAGAACAATGTGAAAGACTTGTGGAGAGCATGCCAAGACGCATGAAAGCTGTGATTAAAAATAAGGGTTACTGCACCAAATATTGATTTCTGAACTCTTCTTAAGTGTAAACATTAGTATTATGTTGTTTTAAAATGAATTTGATCTTGTTTCTTTGCATTGTTTGAGGTCTGAAAACATGTATCTTTTGTTATTTTGACCATTTGTCATTTTCTGCAAATAAATGCTCTAAACCATAATATTTTATTTGGAATTTTGGGGAAATGTTGTCAGTAGTTTATAGACTCAAACAAAAATGTTCCTTTTGCCCAAACACATACCTATAAGTAGTAAAATCAGAAAAACTGATAATTTTGCAGTGGTCTCTTATTTTTTTCCAGAGCTGTATTTCCCATGGCAACAACCAAAGACACACACAAGCAAACTACTACTGTCTAAAAATATTTGCAAGGAATGACTCACTCAATCAATAAGATGTTTAAAAAGGTGGAAGTCAGAGAGGTCTAACATTTTCTACACAAAACGTAACAGTACATGCACACACAACCCTTGAGATGATCTTGAAATAAAATAGTCTTCTGAACACACACTAACGCAGCCAAGAAGACCTGCTTTCTGGAGACACCTCAGGCTTTTCCAGTGCCATCTGCTGCTCCCACACTTCCTCACAATGGAACTGACTGTGGGCCAGTTGGCAGCATTTCTGACTACCTCCGAACTGCAAGACGAATGGCAAGAAAACAATGCACTTGCAACTTGCAACTTAAAACCGCCAAGAAAAAAAAGTCTCCCTTGAAAAATTGATATTTCAATTTCAGGAACCTCAAAGTCATTCCTTATCAAGCAGGTGCAGAGGATCATTTTTCAAAGATCCTTAAAAATGTGCACTTTTTCCACTCACAGCATCTGCCAATTGTGGTATTTTTTTACTCACCCTAACCTCAACTTGAACCTTTTGGAGAGCTTGAAGCGAAATGGTACAGCTTTGTACTCAAGTTTCACTGGTTTCTTGGAAAGCAAAACAGCAAAATATATTTGTGTACAAAAATAACACATTAAAATCTGCTGTTATAGTGAATTGAAATTGGTTACTGGGTGAGTAACTATGGAGCTCATTGAAATTAAAGATGAACTGTGTAACTGGTGAAGGGTCTGTCACCAGCTTACCTCCGTGGAGATGTGCCTAGAATGTTCCACAGTATGGCCATGAATTGAAGAATCTCCATGGAGAATTGCAAGCCAAATTACAGGTTACATTTGTGGAGGGGCGACCTCACTTGCAGTAAGAATGCATGCTTTTTTGGGATATATTTGGGCAACAAATAACACCTGTAGTTCAATAAATGCGAGACAGATTAGTTTAATACTGATGGACAATTTAAGCCAAAGCATTTATCTCCATAGAGACAAACAGAAAACACTTTTGTTTATCGAAATATTACAGAATCCATGTCAATAACTTTGATATAAACATGGGTTGGTTCAAAGGTAAATGATGTTTTTAACAGAGTAAAAAATACACAATTTCACAGTAAAATCAATAAAGGTTTGCATTTTAAGATCTATATGAAAGCTTTGAATTCCTAGTTTATTTTGTCCTTGGCCCATTTCATGATTTCCAAACTGCATCACACTGATTTATCAAGGTGCATTTGAGTATATCCACAATTATTTTATATATATGTTTTGTATTCCAATTCTACAGCGGTCTCTTTGTTGTTGCTTCCCTCCGAAACACTGCGATTTCCCAGTGGTATGACATATACACTATTCATATTTAATCCAAATAATTATCAACGCACTGCATGACACTTATTTCACCCTTTCTGAACACCCCAATGAATCACAGAGGAAAAATTAACTCTAAACCTTCCTCTAAATAGAATTAGAGGACGCACGTGTCCGTATCATACGTAAACAACAACAGCATCCTGCATCTATCACACAGCTCGCCCCCCGGAGGACACGCACATAAAGACAGCCGCTTAGCCCATCAATAATTAAAACAGATGTAATTCCCATTAGCCATCGGAGTCCCTCATAAATACTTAATACGTTCCTTGTGTCCCAACCGGCAGTCCCCTCACATCTTTCGCCTCCTCTCATCTTCCTTACGTCGGAGATCCAGAGACACACGACTGCCTATCCTGATTATAATGGTCCCAATGGGGAGGGGGGCAAAGGGGAAAAGAAAGGGTGACCGAGCGGGACCGGGGGAGGATTTACGGCCACACGTCCTGGGACTAGTTAACCGGAGTGGGATGCACTTGAGTCTGCACTCGGTCAGACAATGGAGAGCAACCGCCAAGGCCAATATTGGGTTACAAAGAGAGAGGGAAGAGAGAAGCCTTTACACAGAGAGAGGGTTTGAGTATGGAGAGGTCAAAGGAAGAAATTCTACGTTGTTAATGTGGACACAGAAAAAAAATCTTTGAATATCATATGGTTAAATTAAAGTTACAGTGTGTAACTTTCTAATTCCTTGGAAATGGAAAGTAAAAAGCATACCTTAGGCTAAATTTATATGATGACGTTCTGAACAGAAGATGCAAAAGTGACGTTGCGTCTTCACTTTTTATTCCATGTTTAGACAAGCGTTTTCAGGAGGAAATCTGTGTGCATACGATGAGGCAAAAAGAGGCAAAAGTGTGTGGATTTCGATTGTGTATGCATGCCAGGCGTGATACATTATCAGTATGTCCGTGCACATGCATAGAATCTTCCTTCTTCTCATCTGCGCCGCGAAAAACAAAACAAAACATGGCTATCTGTACCAAAAAAATGTTGTGTGGTCAGACGAAGAAGTTCAACTTGCTTCAGACCACATTAGACTACAAAGCAACGAAGTCACAACAAGGTGTGGACTGGGAGTCCTGCCAAACAAAGTACACTGATATATGGACCGATGTGATGTAAACGTGTACGCGACATCAACAGATTTGAGTTTGGCGTCTTGGGCAGTGTAGACAAAAACGCTATGGCGTAAGTTTTCCACTTTGGAGGGTGGTTTCAGTTTTTTGCATTTTTAAGACCCCAAAACGCCGTCACCCTCTAAACCAGGGGTCGGCAACCTTTACTACTCAAAGAGCCATTTTGACCCATTTCACACAGTAAAGAAAACACTGGGAGCCACAAAACCCTTTTGAAATTTAAAATGAAATACCACTGCATATAACCTTTTTTTTAACCTTTGTGCCATAGAATTACATTTTGAAAATGAACGAACTAAAATAACATATATTTTAATTAAATACAGTGATCCTTCGCTGTTTCGCAGATTTTTTTTATAGTGTATTAACACGCATTGTGTTCTGCATCGTGATTGGCTGAGGGACCGTAGACCTTTGTCTTTGTCCGTCATTCTCCTCCGTGTCTCCTGTACAGAATGCGTTCAGTTTGCCAAATTTATTTAAATGTTCGATCACGAGCAGTGTGACTCTGAAGCAGTGACGGACTGAGCGGTCTGGCTTCAGGTGCTGGTCGCACCGGTCATGCTCTGTCACGGATTTGACCACGATGAGCAGGTGCACATGTCCGCGCGCACACTTCTCCGGGTGGTCAATGCGCATCGGGAAGTAGCGGCAGTGTTTCCGCAGAACGAACTGGTGGAACCTGGAGTCCAGGCGGTGGAACCAGTCCTGAGAGCGCACGGATGCGTTCTCACTACAACAAAACCCGCAACAGCGCAGCGGCGCCTCGGTCAGAGGAACTGTGAAATACACGCATATTTATACACGCAATATAAAGCTGACTACTTCACGGATTTAGCCTATCGCGGGTTATTTTAACAATGTAACCCCCGCGATAAATGAGGAACCGATGTACTGAGCCGCATCAGAGGGATCAAAGAGCCGCGGGTTGCCGACCCCTGCTCTAAACGAAAGGCACTTCTGATCAAATATTTTTAATTTCACTGTCATTTTTACCCGTAAGTGTTCTCGTGTAAACAGGCCCTTAGAGAGATACCTTTTATGCCATACTGTGGAAGATTATAGCCAAAACAAATAACATTTCCATGGAAAGAAGCAGGAATAGGCTCTCTTCCTGGATAGATAAAAGTCAGGTTTGTGGAGATGCAAGCCTACTCAGATGTTTTTCAATTTAAAAATGTTAAAATCACAAGTCACATACTGTGGCTTTAAGTTGGAGTACAGTGCCTAAGTCAAACCTTGAGTCCATAATCAGTGGTAGTTTTATTATAGGCATTGCAAATATGGCTTCCATTGTACAGTATTTAGTCCAGGAGTACAAATCATTTTCATAATCATTTAAAATTTCACATTCAATTTTTCAAATAAGAAATATCTAAAAGGTCAAATGAGGACACCGAGAACAGAAGATAAAAAGTAAACACAAACTTCCATATGCGTTCCAGCAGAAGATATTGGTGCATGATAAATCCCACAGGCAGCTTGTAGAGTGGGAGTCTGAAATTGCAACAGCCGTGTTCTGGTGTCGGCCCATCAGTCACAATACGCCCCTCATTTATCCAGACCCTCCTCTTCTGTCCGAGCACCCATCCATCCACCCATACCCCCACCCACTCTCCTCCCAAATGCACCCCTGCCTGCCTCATCCTGGCTGGGACTGGCCTGTTGGAGCTCAGCCTGTAGAGCCGTAGTGCCAGTCCCTCCCTACGTCCATCCATCTCCTCCATGACACCAGAGCTACAGCTGCAGACAACGAGACAGGCCTGCAGCAATGGACATATTACACTGTATATGTGCTAATGGGAAACACTAAACAGCCACAATACAAAGTAGAAGAGGGAGATTAATGTATGGAGTGAAATGGGAACAGATCTCAATTCAGAATGTGTTGGGGCAATGTAAAATGGGTTTTGTAATCTCATGAAATTCAATATAAGAAAATTTAAGGCGCACAAGTGACAACCATGTATTGCTTAAAAATAATTAATATTTTGATTTATTTTAATTTATTGATACTTATTTTGACATGTATTAAAGCTTTTACTGCTGTTGTTTCTGTATTTTGTATTTGTGACGTGGCAATTTCCCCTTTCTGGAACAAAGGTTATCATATCTCATTACATCCAACAATAACATTATCAACAAATGGTAGAAAATGGACAGATTACTAAAGATAAAGAATGAAATTTGTCTTGGGCGCACAGTCCACAGCTTAAAACAGTTACACAAGTGTTCATTATTAATGGCCATTGTCCATTTTGTGCACTGCATAAAGTTCAAATTAAAAGCTCAAGTTCAAATTCAGCTTTATTGTCAATTCTGCCATATGTGTTCAACAAAGAGTGAATTGAAATTGAAGTTTCTCTCTGGCCAAGCAGTGCAAAAAGACAGTGTACAAAATACAATATAAGACAATACAAAACCTATCTAAGACTAAATCTAAAATCAGTGCAAAGAATAAATAAATACTATTTACAGATGTCCAAAATGTGGAGTGTGCATCAAAATGTGCAATGGAAGATGCAGCAGTGAAATGTGCAGTAATGTGCAATAGAATGTGCATTGAAAATATAGATAAAAATAAATGTGCAAAAGTAGTAATTTCAGTAGTAGTAGTAGTGTGTGTGTGTGTGTGTGTGTGTGTGGGGGGGGGGGGGTTACCAAATTACCTTAAACTTAAAATATTGTAAAGTAAACTTCTAATCTTTTGTTGCCCTGTCCCAAATATTTTTACATTTGTTGCTGCCGTGTTTTTTGTCTGAATTTCTGATGTGCTTTTCTAACTGTAACATGCACTTATTATTAGCTGCTTTAGCGAAAGGTAAATATAAATGTCACGTTGTTTTTTTTTTCTCTTGACCTACATTGTCAGCAGCAGGAGCACTTCAGCACACCGTGTTAATCAAAGTCAGAACACAGGGAGCCACAGCGTCTGACGGAGCCCAGGTCCACTGTATAATAATGTATTCTCCACTAGGGTGTGTGAAAGGTTACAGTATTAAAAGCTGCTGCGTCAATAGGACCCCCCACTATAGAAAAGAAGATAGAGAATGTTTAGTTACACTTCAGGTTTGAGTAAATGGGACCACCAACACATAATTACTCCTACAAGTGAATTAAGTTAACAAATCATTCATGGCAGGAGAAAAGTAGACCCTTGGACGCTTAAAGGGCTTGTTTTTCTGTTGTGTCTTTATCAAAAACATAACTGGAGTTGTGTTTTGTTTCATTTATGTATGTTTAACACACAAATCCTGCATATTTAGACTGTGTTCTTATCTCAAAAGTATGATGTTACGTGGATAAAAGCATGGATAAAAGCTCTTTTGTGTAATATAGGACCTTAAAACATCAAGTAATACTAAGGCAACACTGGTAAGCAGAATGGAAGGATAAAATACTGTACACGTGAAAGGTGAAGCAAGTTTGAAAATCTATACTGTGGAATAGTGGTGGCCTTTAGTGTTGAACGATTGTCAATAAGCTGTCAGAAAAAGGCCATTTGTGAATAATTGCTCATCAAATTGTGCATTTATCTTTATTGAACAGACGCTGCATTAGATTCACTGTACTATCTCCAGCTAGTAGATTTGAAATACTAGTACTTGGTTGTAGTAGATGCACCTGTCATCACACAGTTACAAATATTATTTTTAATGGATCTCAAAATGGAAGAATAAATGCAATATGTTGATAGGTACAGAACATGGAAAAATCGATTCCTACAGAGGTATAAACTGTTCCCATTAGCAGAAGGACATACTGGACGGCTTTGTCAGAGAAAAAGGACATTTTCTCAAAACTGAGCTTGACAAACAGCAGATTGTGATGACTGAACAATACGTCAGTGCATCTTCAATCCCAGTTAGCATTAGTACTGTAGTAGAAGAAAAGTTGAGGAGTGAGCAGAAAGTTCAGTCGTCCTTTTTCAGTCGCAAAAGGAGAAATTCAATTTTTCAACTGGACAAAAGTTTATTTGGTCGAATATGTTTAGCAGTTCATCCAAGCTGCTTCTTCAGTTCTTCTCCCTTCAGGCAGATATAAGGCAGTGTCCACCAACTCATCTGTTTAGAAAGGCCTTCTCACTCTGACCACTCTGACCATAACTGCACTGTCTTTTAAAGGTCCCATGGCATGAAATTTTCACTTTCTGAGATTTTTGAACGTTAATGTGAGCTTCCCTACCCTGTTTAGGGCCCCCCAATGGCTAAAAGTTGCGTAATGTCTAAACTGAGCATTTGCGATCCTTTTCTGCATTTGAAAAAAAACACAGCTCAAATGGGCGATTCTGGACAAGGCACCTTATTGACGTCAGATCGAAAAAAGAAATGCAAATGCAGTTCCACCATCGTCTGGATCTCCACCCCCTGTCCCTGGAAATCACGCCCAGAGAGTTTGGACCGCGGAGGAGCTACGCAATGCGAAATGCGTTTTTTTATTTGCCTGGAGGCACGTGCAAGTGTTTCTAGGCTTGGAAGTCCTTTACCTGACCCTTTGGACCTCTGAAACAGCAGTGGTTTAATTTTATTTTCTGTACAAATGTGTTTTTTTTCATTGAAAAGGCTGTCCTTTCCTACTTCGCGCTTACACACGCGGAAGTGGGGCCAGCACACAGCGCACCGCTAAAACAAGGAACCAGCGGCGCATTTGCCCAACCCCCCCCCCCCCCCCTTCCTCTTACCAATCTGTCTCCTTCTCATTTGCATTCAAGCAACAAGGCCCAGAATGAGTCGTTCTGAGAGTTATTTTTTGACTCTGACTCTGTACATGTGTCTTTCCCATGCACTAAGTGTTGATTTTGAAGAAGGATCCATTTACAGTATTAGGGAACCATTAAGGAGCCATATAAAAGCATCAAGAAGTACCATGTCATGGGATCTTTAATCTGTATTTGTGTATTTGGTTTTTTTTTTAAATGTATTTTTACACAGTTTTTATTTTGTTTTATTTGGTTTTATTATGTACTGTATTATTTAATTAATGTATTTAATATCTTGATGTACGGCGACCTTGAGAGCCTTGAAAGGCGCCTAACAAATAAAATGTATTATTATTATTATTATTAATGTCTGACCAGAACTGAAGAAGCAGCTTGGATGAGCTGCGAAACGTATTCAACCAAATAAACTTTTGTCTAGTTGACAAATTGAATTTCTCCTTTTGCCATTGATGGGTGATAGATTAATGGGCCAGCCATGTGGTCAACTGTACATCTTGTTTTATGTTATAAAGCTGTGAATTTGAGTGTAATTAAATTTAAGTGTGATTAAAATTACAATTACATCAAAGGTACATTAAAGGTACACTGTGTAACTTCTCTGATGGAGGGTCCGCCACCTGCTTGTCTCCATGGAGATGTTATTGTTTTGTCTGGAATGTCATCTGTAGGAGGTGGCATTGCACTGCCAACCTGTGCGCCAATCCGTCTGACCCCTCAACCAATGATATTCATGTTGAGAATGGGATTTGAACCGCCAGCCTTCGGATCAGTGGACACTGTACCAGCTGACCTATTGTCAATCTACGTTAAAAAAAAAAAAGTGTCATATTCACAGTGACTTTTAAAGGGGTATGCCACCCCCAGGGCAAATTTGGGCATCTCCCCACAGTCCAGAGACTAAAATAAGTGGTGGAAAGCGTTTTCCTGCTCACCCAGCCATTGTCCGAGTCTGTCGCCACTGACCGCCGCGGTATCTGCAGCTCCTCCGCCTTAGACTGGAGTCTAACGTCGCCAGAGAAAGATTTCGGCCAAAAGGAATTAATTTGCTCGATGCGTTTCCCAATTACTTTCTGTGTAGTGCACATTCATATCGAGTGCAAATAAATGTACAAATCAACACGGAGAGCTTGACTTGGTCATTTTGGGTGGGAACTATTTTCCAGTGCGGAAGAATACAGTCGAATCATGCAGTACGCTGCCAGGGGAATCCCAGTTACGCACCGGGAAGGAAGTTCCCCTGTTGCACAACGTGGTGCGTGATACGGCTGTATTCTTCCGCACTGGAAAATAGTTCCCACCCAAAATGACCAAGGCAAGCTCTCCGTGTTGATTTGCACATTTATTTGCACTCGATATGAATGCGCACTACACAGAAAGTAATTGGGAAACGCATCGAGCAAATTAATTCCTTTTGGCCGAAATCTTTCTCTGGCGACGTTAGACTCCAGTCTAAGGCGGAGTAGCTGCAGATACCGCGGCGGTCAGTGGCGACAGGCTCGGACAATGGCTGGGTGAGCAGGAAAACGCTTTCCACCACTTATTTTAGTCTCTGGACTGTGGGGAGATGCCCAAATTTGACCTGGGGGTGGCATATCCCTTTAAACTTACTAATAAAGTAATACTAATTTGCTCTCTTTCAATTAACGCTACATAACTAAATAAGGCAGTGTCCACCAAATGAGAGTGATTTAAAAAATGTCTCAAATTACTCTGAGTCTGCATCTTATTTTATGCAATGGAAAATTTGCCCATGAAAACCAGCATGTATTCCTCTTTGGTCACTTGGAGCACCTACACATCTCTATGGACCAGCACTTCTCTCATTGGAGTGGACTTGGCATCTTTCTAAACACTGCACAAACTCATCCATCATGTCGCAGGAGAGGGAGGGAGCGCCCCCATCAGGCTGTCAGTCTGTCAGCGGCCCTCCAGCCAGTCGCCACATTCTCCGCCAAAATGCAGCCCTCCGCGATGCACTTTTCGCTCCAGCCCCACTCTTTGTATCATTAAGAAGCTTTAGAGGAGAGGAGGGCTGCTGAGGCAAAGTAAGAGCTACAACCAGCGTGTTATTTGGCAACCACGAATGGCTTTCTCACGGACCATGGATTTGTCTTAAAATTAGCGCATATGTTGTTGTTATAGTCTAAATATTTCTAGTGGAGTTTCAACAAGACTTAACAATAACAAGTACTAATGTGAAAGTACAGTTACAATGAGAAACTATAGAACCCTTTTTCTGATTGATGTTATGATGTTTCTTCATCAAAAATACACCTGATTTTTGTTTTGTTTCATTCACATGTTTAGCACACATACCCTGCATATTTAGGCTTTTAGGAGTTTTTTCCT
The DNA here is from genome assembly GCA_036785185.1 of Paratrypauchen microcephalus. Taxonomy (NCBI): domain Eukaryota; kingdom Metazoa; phylum Chordata; class Actinopteri; order Gobiiformes; family Gobiidae; genus Paratrypauchen; species Paratrypauchen microcephalus. The sequence goes on from JAVJIX010000003.1 coordinate 7,167,518, forward strand.
CAAACGGAAAACACCACCTTTTGATGTCAAGTGGTAATACAGGAAGTGCTCCACTGTGTTTTTAAACTCTACACCTTCACTAGAATCATTTGGATCATTTCAGCCCTGCCAATCTCTACTGAGGTAAAACAAAAGGTAAAAGGTAGCTGTTAACATGAAAACTACCACTACATGACATCACAAGGTAGAGATGTAGACAGACTAATAATAAAGGGATACTCAAATACAGGGGGTCCTCGGGTTACGACGGTCTCGGGTTATGACGTTTCGTGGTTACGAACATGCCCCCATTAAAAAAAATATGTATATATTACGCGTCATTCCGTCTTACGCGGTTTAGCGTGGTAAGAGATGTAAACAAACGCGAACGGCGCACGGCGCAAGAATACGCTTTGTTGTGGTTGTAGGGAGAAGAAGACGGCCTCATGTGCGTGCCCAATGTGGGCGGAAGTACCTGATGTGGGCTCTGATCTGATCCTATGAAAGCGGCAGTGATAACCAAGCAGTGTAGTGGTCTAATTATTGAGATGGAAAGGTTATTGGTGCTTTGGTTGGAAGATCAAAGGCAAAATCCGGTTTACGACGAAATTCGGGTTACGACGCGTCTTAAGAACGGATCAACGTCGTAACCCGAGGACCCCCTGTATGCGTGAATGAATATAGAAGCTTTAAATAAATGTACCCTAACATTAAGTATTTCTGTCTTCTAATAATGAACAATGCCTTTTCAGTTGGGACTTAAGGCTGCGTCCCATTTCTCTGTCTTACCCCTTCGTCTTACCCCTACCCCTTGGTTTGGCGCGTTCATGTGAGAGCAAGGGGTGTCCAGATTCAAATTTTGATCAAGGTCTAGGGCCACGACCGAGGGCTACATACCCCTTGAAACGAAGTAAGATCTAAACCAGAATTGAAACGAAGGGGTACGCCTACAAGCTCGGGCAGGTTTTGGGATCAGGATGGCAGCGTCACATCGACCAGCCAAGGAGTCTCATAAATGTATTTTCAGCAGTTGTAATTATCGATTAACAGTTTAGCAGGTTTACAATTATGACGCTTAGGTTCTACGTTACTTTTAGTGAACTGTTGTTGCGGTTTTAATTGTAGTGATGTCTGTTTAGCCGACGTTATCGTTTTCATCGAACTTTCACGTATAAACAAGCTAGTTTTTTTGTCGAGCTGAGGTACCCGATAATCCTTGACATTTGTTTACGTTTGTTTGCGTCAATAGTTGTCGCCTCTGTAGACGTAGCAGCCAGGTAGAGGCAAGGGATGATGACGCAAACGGTAATCGAGTGGTGTCCCATTTCTTAGGGGAACATTCATACCCTGAGCCCTCTCAGCTCGGTATCGAGGGGCAAGATAAAGACGTAGATAAAGGGGTAGGGGAAGGGCAGGTAAGACAGAGAAATGGGACGCAGCCTTAACACTGGAGTTGCATGCGTCTCTGTGGGTTTACACATCTATCAAACTGCCATGCACTGACTTGACCTTTCTTTCACCAGTCTGACTACCTTAATAACATTCAAAGGTAAAGGAGTGGGGGTATCTCATATTACTGCCCCTCCTGCTTACGGGGCATCTGATTTTTGCTGACCTGACATCCCGCAGTCACACGCAGTATAATGGGCTCTGTATTTCAGCCTCAGTGGGTAGACGCTGCCTTACTCATATTTACTGTCACTGGAGTTGAGTGAGGTGAGCGCTGGTTAAGAGGCACGCACTAGGGTCTTATCTGTCAGCGAGTCTTGAAGCTGGACACGAATCACATGACCCGTTAGACAGCCATGACAGTGAGAGACGGCTCCTCTATATGACATGTCAGTGAGAAGGATCTAGGGGTGATCTGAGGGCACGTTGTGGGTGGATACTTCAAAACCTCATCAATATTGCACGTTGTAGTGTTGCCACGACACTAAATAGCTCAGTACTCAAGGCTCAATACTGATTTCATTACTACAATAATTATAAAGCAATTAGATGCCACAATAGAATGCAATTTTCATCAACTGAATAGTTTCTTTCATACCATGTGTTGTAATAGCTTTAATAAGACCATTCAAAAACTATTCTGGAAAGGTCCAACTTTGTCTTTTTTATGCAACTTTTTTCAATTCCTCCTCAAATGAAAATGTAGTTGACAAGTGTTAGGGCCGACTCGGGAATAGAATCCGGGTCGCCGGCTTGGTAGGTGGGTGTGCTAACCACTGTGCAACAGTCCAGATAGAGAGAGCAGACTCAAGTGCAGAGGTTCAAATTAAAAAGATATTCTCCATTTATTTTTCAAAAAACTCAGAAGGTCCTCAAGCAACACAGAAATCCAAAATTTGCAAAAAGCTTGGCAACACAAAAAACTCTCCAAAAAACATAAAGAATCCAAAAAACTAAGAGTATTAAAGTTCAAGAATGCAAAAGGCTTAATCTTTAACAAGACACAAATTCTAGACACTCACTAGGGACGTGGACAGGTAACAAAGACTCAGTGACAAACAACAGAAAACCAGGGCTTAAATACCCAGCCCAATTGATCACATGATTACAAGAAAAATTGGAAACAGGTGGTAAAGAAACGAAATGGAGGGAAACAAAAGATCAAACACATGTCCCACAGTGTCCCCTAGTGTCCAGAAGAGTCATAACCCTAACAACAAGTCCAATATGTTTCAGTGTCTTTTTGGTACACCCATGAAAAAATGAGAAAGTCTAGCTTTTGATTTCATCCTACAGGTACTGCATATTGACATCGTTTCCTTGGGCAAGACACCATCCACCTTACCTGTATATCTGTTAGTATTAGTGTTGCCATGATACTAAAATTTCAGACGTGACTTCCACAATAAAGAATAAAAACTGATTCTAATACTGAAATGTTAATTAAAACACTTTTTTTTTTTGGCAATAGAATGTGATTTTCAACATTAAATTGTAGAACATTTTTTTATTACCATGTGCCTTTATATCTGTGTAATCCCTCAGTCGTCCAAGTATGCTCCATAGTGATCCACTAGTCTCAATGGTCAATACTTGATACAGCTCAAGAGCATTCTAAAGCTATTCAGGACTGCTATTCTGAACTGTAAATAAGATTTTTTAAAATATCAATATCTGCTCAAATGACCATCTAGTTTTGATACTAGTTTTAGTATGGATTCGTATCTGATTTTAGATTTTGGCAATGATCATGTGCGTGTTAGAAAAGTAGTATATCAGCTAAGATTTAGTCAGTGAGCCCAACGCTTGCTGTAGCTAGCGTAAACTGAATTATGGAATATGTCAACAATTTTCATATTCATACTGTACAGTTAGCAAGGGGCATGAGTTCTCTCACCTCACAACTAGAAGGTTTCTGGTTTTATTCCTGGACCAAGTGATGTGTTGGCTTTGTAACCTAAACATGAACAATAGACCCATGTGTGGCTAGGTACTCAAGACCAAGATTTTAGCTGTGGAGATGTGCCCTTGGGTGCTGCACTGTGGTCAGCCAAAGTTCCTGACAGTGTCCATCAGTGGCAGTGAAGGACCCTACAAGGACAATAGAATACAACATTCATTCCTTTGCCTTTTTTTGTGAGTCCATTGCCAAGACCAATGCAAAGCTACACTCAGACCAGCAGAGAGCACTGTGGATATTACAACATCATATTGCTGTTATTTGTGGCTATTCTCCAGACAAAACACATCACAGAATACATATATACACAAGCGTAACACAGCCAGGAGCAAAAAGCGTAGCACCTGTCCTCTCCGTCGACCCCTGCCTGCCCGTCAAACTGAGACGCTGATTCACACTCCCACACCACACCGACGGAGCGCACCACCAATCATTTCTGTGACACTGCTGAATTCAAATGAAAGAATTAAGGCTAGGGCTCGATGTACAGGGGCCGGTGGTGACATGTGGTGATTTGTGAGGGCCACCGCTCCCCCTCAGCTCCGTCTCTGAGCTGTGACAGTGCAGTGAGGTCTTTATGTATAAGGGGAGGAGACAAGGGCACTCTGAGAAAGTAGGGTTTATAATGGGATTTTTATAGATTAGGGCTTCTAATGGCTGTCAAAAAGTGATGGTCAACACGTACGCACTGTACAGGTACAGTGTTAGGAAACAGAGGTGGGACAAAGTCATTGCTGGGCAAGTCCCAAGTAAGTCTAAGTCTTTTGCACTCAAGTCCGAGTGAAGTCCCGAGTCAAGAGTATCCAAGTGCCGAGTCAAGTCCGAAGTCAAAGCTCACAAGTCTCAAGTCGAGTCCAAAGTCCTAGCATTTTAGTTTCGAGTCATTTCGAGTCCCCTTTACAAAGAAATACAATTTCTACGAATCATATAATGTCTGCAAGATCTGTATTCATGATTGGATGTTGTGCAAGCCGCGCGCACATGCTCTTTGCATACATTTTCGCAGATTCACAAGTACAACAAATGCGGTCCTTATCAACATACTTTTAGAGTTTTTTTTTTCATTGGACGTAGCAAGTCATCACAAGTCAAAAGGCCTAAGTCCAAGTGAAGTCACAAGTTATTGATATTGAAGTCCAAGTCGAGTTGCAAGTGTTTGTACATTTTGTCGAGTCGAGTCTAAAGTTATCAAATTCGTGACTCGAGTCTGACTCGAGTCGAAGTCACATAACTCGAGTCCACACCTCTGTTAGGAAATATGATCACAGGTCTTTTAGATTGAATTAGTGCACAATGAAGTTCAGAGTATTGTTTAATTATTCATCAAATTACTAGCATAATTGCCTGGGTCATACTGTATTTCAAGGTTTTCAAGAAAATTGAAAATGTGCAATTCTAACTCCCTCAGATGAATGCTGTTGTTGTGTCCATGGGCAAGACCCTTAACCACCCCACCAACGTCTGTGTACTCTGGTGTATGAATGTGCTTCCTTGATGTGAAACACTTTGAGCTTCTTGAAGGTGAAAAAGCAGTATATATAAATGTCACCATTTACCATTGTATGAATGATTTATGCAGTCATGGCAGGCACTGTTCCTGATTTTAACTTAAAAACATGAACAGCAGAACTATTCATTATAAGGTTTGCAGTCATTGCTCACTTTGCTAACACATTCCTAGCATCTGTGGTAAGTTTAAAAGCGTTTTCCACAATTTTCAGAGACCAGAGTGAACTTTTGCCATGACAGTAATAACAAATATTATCCCTATTGTATTTTATATTTGACCACTACTTTTCTATTTAAATCTGATTTGTACATATACATTTATTATTTTTATTTTTATGTATATAATTATGTCTCATCTGATGCTGGTATATTGCTCTTTGGCTGCTATTCCATCTATTTCTTCATTTCCATCTTCTTTTTTTCCTTTTTTACCCTCTTATATATTATATATTATATCTGTTGAGTGAGCTACCTTACCCAAAACAATTTCCCTTGTGGATCAATAAAGTTTGTCTAAGTCTAACAGGGCACCAATGCTATTTCCTGGTATTCAAAGAATAAACTAAACTGATAATAACTAAACATGTTCAAATTCCAATAATTCTTCCACTGCTGCAGTCCTTGCTGAAACCCTGACTCAGCGAGACTTGGTGGTGCCCTTTTTTCCTATGTTGACTGAAGGTAACAGGCTATTAAAATAATGGCCTCCCAGTGTCCCCTTTGATTCCACAAGACAAATAAAACACAATACAGTGGGGAGGATGGAGCAGGAAGTGAATCCACAAGGATAGAGCCAACAATAAAAATACCTTCCTGGCAGAGTGTCCCATTTTAATTGTGCCTAGTCTAATCTGGTCCATTGTAAAAGATGTGCAGCCAAAGCAGTCAGTTCCTCTTTGTGTGGGAGGGGGCGGTCCCAGCATCAGCAGTAATATTGTTTTTAGTAGCACTCCGAAGAGCTTACAGAGACAGAGGATATAGGGCCCCAGACAAGCATCAAATGAAAACCAAGAATGCACGCTCAGAGATGCATTGGATGATTGAAACCGCTTTGCTTTTTTGATAGAATAATATTTCTTTTCCAATGTAATCGCTGTGTAGTGCTCAAATACGGTTATAAAAATGTAGGAGTTTCAGATAGCATTGGGAGATTTTATAGAGTGTAATTCTGAAGCCAAAATGTGCATTATTAGACATTGAAGAAGCAGACGTTTGGTTAAGTTATATTTTAGAGTTCATTGCCAATACAAACATTAGATTTGTTTTTTAAATAGTTTATAAAAATATCGTATAATCAATAGCATTGTTTCAAGGTCTGACTGCTGAATGTCCACCCCGCACTTCACCCCTGTCAGAAAGTCATAGGCTTAAAAAACAAATCAAATCAATACAAGAATACTGACGCCACCCAATATGAAAGTTTGACATCTGCAATCTGCATTTTAACCCTTTCTTTTAAAAACTGTCCAACTGTCATATCTCAGGTAGTGGGGGGAGGGGGCGAGGGTGGTTCTGGCGTGAATCTAGACAGAGCGGATTACATCGCCTTCAGGTTCGTCATCGAAACAACAGCAGACTCCGGCTTTGCTGAGCTCCTGGAGGTCGCATGATGGCTGACTCTTGTTCATCTGGTATTTCAGCATAGAACTGAACACTTGGTTTGGGGTCTTCGGGTTCAGATGCTTGGACCACGATCTGAGCCAATGTGTGAGCCAATGGATCTGACCACTCTACCAATGGTGTTTATGTTGAGGACGGAATTGAGGACTGAGCTACTGATGCCCATATTTGGGTTCTAACCTACTGTGACAGATCTGAAGATGGCAGGCCGATTTGGCGGACATGTTTACCACAAAGGGCCTGCATCTCCAACAGTAATGCTCCAGCATCTATGACTCATCCTTTGCCATCTTACCTCTGCTCCATGCAGACTGGTTACATATACCCAATATTCCCACAAACCCCAATATACTATAGCCTTATTAAACACCACCACTCCTGACCTATGCATGTATGGATAGCTTTTGATGCACCCAGATGCTTGCAGGCACTGACATTTGGCCCCTCCCATTTAACTTCAAAGGTCATGAAATGTAGCAGGTTCTCTAATGTAAATTATTCATGTGTAAAAGAATCAATCAAATTCGTCATAGCAGTTCAAAGTTCAACCAGCAGAGAACATATGACCCCAGGGCAGTGTAAACACACCCCATCTTGGGCATGTCAGAAAGTGTGTCACCATCTTGTCATGTAGAGTATGACAGTGGTTCTCCAACTGTGGTGTATAGGTCTGACTAGTGGAACACTGACATTTATGTAAGGACTAGACCTGGTTAAGAGCTGGACAAATTCTGATTTTGAGCAGGTCTAGACCTGGTTTAGTAAGATAAGATAAGATAAGATAAGACTTTATTGATCTCACATAGGAGAAATTTACTACTACTATTATTATTATTATTATATATATATTATTATACTATTATTATTTATTACTAGTACTGGAATAGACCTGGTTTATTACTAGACCTCAAATGGACCAAAGGAAGAGAATTACACAATTATCTATAATACAGATAATTGTGGCCTACACCTCAAAACTGGGTCAGAATATAAGGTGCAGGCCTGGCCTAGATTTAGTTTGATATGAGTTTTGTTCTAGCATATAAGCTTGTCAAAAATATAAAAAAATCAGATAATCTTTACTCAAAAATCAAGTATCAATACTAAAAAAGTCAAATTTGTAGGACAGAAATGAACCTTTCCTGAATAGGTTTAGAATGATCTTAAAACTGTATCAGAATAAATACAAGACCACATAGACTAGTAAACGCCCATGGAACACTATGGAACCTACTTGAATGACTGAGGGATTACAAAAATATAAAACCACATGGTAACATAAAATAATAATAATAATAATTCATTGCATTTATATAGCGCCTTTCATGACACCCAAAGCGCTTTACAGTTCATTGTTCATTCTCTCCACACTTGGTGGTAAGCTTCTTTCTGTAGCCACAGCTGCCCTGGGGCAGACTGACGGAAGCGAGGCTGCCAATCTGCGCCATCAACCCCTCCGACCACCTCCAACACTCATGCACACGCCACTTTTATACTAGGCAAATGTGGGTAAAGTGTCTTACCTAAGGACACAGCGATAGTTTTTTGCAACTGGCGCCCCACTGTGGCACCTGGAACTCCCAGCAGTCTCCCATCCAAGTACTAACCAGGCCCTGCCTTGCTTAGCTTCTGAGATCTGACGGGATCAGGCTTTGACAGGCCGGTATGGCCACAAAAGAAGGTACTATTATTTAATGTTGAAAATCACATCAAGTGAGCTGTGCGGTGCATTCTGGGGCAAAAACAATACGTGTCACCATGACGGTACGCACGAAGAACTGAGTAGAAGCGATTGAAATAGAGCTATTTCACTCGCTAAACTGCAGCTCTGCAGTTTAGAATATTCTTGTTTTGTCTGGAATGCTTAAAATTAGTGGAAAAGAATGCCGAGGCCTGTACAGGGATGGATGCGAGGAGACACTCTCTGGAAAAAATTAGTTTGATCGGTGATATGGATCCTTATGAGATACCTGCAAAACAATGGACTCGAGGCCCTGAAGCCTTATCTCCGCTGATATTCTCAGATATTGTGGTGTATTTAGTATGCGGAGTGAGTGCTTATACAGATGCTCAGTTTCGGAATTATAAGTCTTTGGAAGCCCACGTTCAATTTACAAATGGCTGGATACATGACTTGGAAATCATCAAACACCAGAGCTCTCCACGTAACTCCCTGGATTCTGGTTCCACGCAGGAAAACAATAAAACGATATTCTGCTGTCTGTTTTCTTGCCCTTCCGATCGGGTGAATGGGACGTACACCCGACAGCAGAACAAGTTTGTCCCATGGCGGAAAGACCGACAGCGCATCATCATCTACCACTTTCACTGAACCAGTCTACACCGAACATGGAAAAAGTGTGGTGCCTAGTGGGCATTTCCTTCTCACACACGTTACGCCTCATTCCCAATTGTCTAAATAAGTGTTTTGTAGTAGAACTCATAGTACTCAAACACCAGAAGCCCTGTAATAATTGAAGCAGGGCGTAATTCAAGATTCAGATTTGTGGTGTTTTGACAAGCCAGAGGTTAAATAAGGGTGGGTACATGGGTGTTAAAACATGAAAAGCACTCCAATAGTGAAGGTTCATGCTGCCCTCTGGCCACCTCAGCTTCGTTCGGAAAGAGTTTAAATCCAGACAGAGCTTCATTCACATACACACACTGATCCGCCTATCATAACACTTTGAGGTCAGCGGAAGTCACAGGAACACAGTGAATGAGGACACTGGACAAAAACAGAATATTATGTAATCATCACCGACACCTAAAAAAATATTAATGAGCAAAATAAAAATCTCTCTTTGAGTCTACAGGCCACAGTTGGTTTACAATATCAAATTAAGGCCCTGTACACCTTTTGAACTGTGAATGAAGAGCATGGTTTAGCCTGAACTGTTAGATCCGCCTACTCATTCTAATGTTACACCATAACAGAAAAAAAACAAACAATTTTTTTCTGACAAAATAACTTTGCAACACAATGCAGGGTTCAGGGAGCGTTTCCTGAATTAGAGGTAAAAAAAAAAAAAGTAGGTATACAGGCCATTATTGTTGCACTATGTAACTTTTCAGGTCTCCATGGAGATGTTATTGCTTGGTCTGGAATGTTCCACGGAATGACATCTCCTGTATACCTTGCTAAACATATTCATGTCAGCGGGGCCACCTCTCTACAAACCTGATTTGAAATGTGTATTGCCTGGTAGCATCACCTGCTTGATTTCATGGAGATATACAAATGCCATACTGTGGGACATTCTAGGCCAAACAATAACATCTGCTAGTAGTGGCAAGTAGCCAATCCTCCAACAGGAAAGTTACACAGTGGATCTTTAAAGGCAAAGTAACGTTATTTTACAATCTGAGCCTTCTTTCGGTAATAAAACAAGTCGTTTGACTCACCCATATCACGTTCGTGTCATTTGGAGCTGTTTGGTGAAAGTTATGTTGTAGCGTATCCGTTAGCATTTGTATTCGGGGCATTACTTTGCGGTCTCCAAATAACACAAACTTTAGCACTTTTCAAATCATAGAAGCCCGATGTCTTAATGTAAGAATTCGTTTGAAGCAAAAGTGGCCTGTAATCCGAGATTTATCCATAGTTTTCAGCTTTGCGTTTCATGTTTGGAGCCCAGGAGCAGTCCGCGCATGCGCACTGGCGTCCTCATCTACTCGAAACTATGGCTAAATCTCGGATTACAGGCCACTTTTGCTTCAAACGATTTCTTACATTAAGACATCGGGCTTCTATGATTTGAAAAGTGCTAAAGTTTGTGTTATTTGGACACCGCAAAGTAATGCCCCGAGCAAATGATACAGCACCATGTTAAAAGATACGGGATCATTAGTAGAACAGAACGGCTCAACATAAGTTCTGCGATACTGCTCCAATTGACAGAAAAATCCTATGGGTGAGTAAAACTACTTGTTTTATTGCCGAAAGAAGGCTCAGATTGTAAAAAAACTTTAATTTGCCTTTAAATATGGAAATAATTATGGCTCAATATTTAAGTCTATTATGTGTGTAGAAACCCTCAGTGGTCCAGGTAGAATCCATGGCAAAAGAAGAAATTCAATTTGTCAACTGGACAAAAGTTTATTTGGTCGAATACGTTTCGCAGCTCATCCAAGCAACCCCCACTGCATTTCAAAAGTTCAAAAATCTATGCACAGCTTCCAGGTGCTGGTAACAGCAGGAACATTGAATAATTCCAGAAAAAAAGAAGTTTACCGCACACTTCTTTATCTTTCCAATTATTCCTTTATTAGGTAAGAGCGAACAACGTGTTTCGCTTCTACAGCATCATCAACCCCCACTGCATATTTAATAGGTCTTCCTAACTAACAGAAACTGATAACAAGTAGGTGTACACTGCCTGCCAAAAGTATCAGGATGATAGTCCTAGTCTAGTCCTGGTTTAGACCTGAGTTAGACCTACACTGCGATGAGTCCCCATTTTTGCAATAATATGCCTTTACACATGATGAAATTTGCTTTAATATATCAATAAATTGACTTGTTGTCTTTACGGATACGTCTTGTTATCATTATTTATGAAAGTTCAGAAATACACAATCGTCCTAATACTTTTGTCAGGCAGTGTAGTAGTTTCAAAGTAATTTCACTGTAGTTAGCTCCTCCCTTCATGCAGATATAAGGCAGTGTCCACTGGTGTCTGACCAGAACTGAAGAAGCAGCTTGGATGAGCTGTGAAACGTATTCAACCAAATAAACTTTTGTCCAGCTGACAAATTGAATTTCTCCTTTTGTCATTTAAAGGGATATGCCACCCCCAGGTCAAATTTGGGCATCTCCCCACAGTCCAGAGACTAAAATAAGTGGTGGAAAGAGTTTTCCTGCTCACCCAGCCATTGTCCGAGTCTGTCGCCACTGACCGCCGCGGTATCTGCAGCTCCTCCGCCTTAGACTGGAGTCTAACGTAGCCAGAGAAAGATTTCGGCCAAAAGGAATTAATTTGCTCGATGCGTTTCCCAATTACTTTGTGTGTAGTGCGCATTCATATCGAGTGCAAATAAATGTGCAAATCAACACGGAGAGCTTGCCTTGGTCATTTTGGGTGGGAACTATTTTCCAGTGCGTAAGAATACAGTCGTATCACGCACCACGTTGTGCAACAGGGGAACTCCCTTCCCGGTGCGTAACTGGGATTCCCCTGGTAGCGTGCTGCGTGATACGGCTGTATTCTTACGCACTGGAAAATAGTTCCCACCCAAAATGACCAAGGCAAGCTCTCCGTGTTGATTTGCACATTTATTTGCACTCGATATGAATGCGCACTACACACAAAGTAATTGGGAAACGCATCGAGCAAATTAATTCCTTTTGGCCGAAATCTTTCTCTGGCGACGTTAGACTCCAGTCTAAGGCGGAGGAGCACCAGATACCGCGGCGATCAGTGGCGACAGACTCGGACAATGGCTGGGTGAGCAGGAAAACGCTTTCCACCACTTATTTTAGTCTCTGGACTGTGGGGAGATGCCCAAATTTGACCTGGGGGTGGCATATCCCTTTAAGTCTAATAAACAATAACAATAAACCAAAGATCTCTTCTAAGAAAATGAATAATGCCCACAATGTAAAATAGCTATCCATCCATCAATTTTCTTCCACTTTTCTGTAGTTTGGGTCGCGAGGGCAGATCACCCGCCCAGATCACACAATGCACCTACACCCATGAATCCTCCTGCGGGTGGGTCCACAGGAGGACAGCCCCACAACGCTTGACGCAACCGGCCTTGATGTACTTCTGTCATGGGGGCTACCAGTGTATGAGGTGCTACCACTGGAGGCGAGGTGGGGTTAAGTGTCTTGCCCAAGGACACAACAACAGCATTCATCTGTGGGAGCAGGGATCGTGCCGCCAACCTTCAGATCAGTGGACAAACGCTCTACCAACTCTACAAAATTGCTTTTCGTCTTGCTTAACTTTGCTAGAAAATCTCCCTAATCTAAGATGTACTCGCATAACCTGGGAAATCCCAGGCTGCTTTTGTTCGTTCCGATCTGAAAGACAGCCTGGCAACTAGGCTAAGCGAGCTCTCCTGATTTTGGGAGCCAATCAGAGAGCGGGGAGGGGTGGAAAGACGGTCACACGTACTACGCGACAAATGGAAACTTGTAGTTTGAACTGACAACTGACATGATTGGCTATGGGCTACGTATATGCCAAATGATAGACATTCGTAACGGTCAATAAACAGCCGTTGGCGATCGTAAAGCACACCTCCGCTATGAGATATTTAGTAGGCGGCTCCCAGACCATATATCACTTGTGATATGGTCTGGTGTAAACCAGGCAAGTACTCGCAAGGGCTAAAATAAATAAATAAATAAACCAAGCCGGATGAACATTTTATTCTATTTTTGCAGGTTTGGCAGGAGAACCTCCATTCTACATTCTTTCTAATTTGTCACATATTTGCTTTGACATTCTCAACATTTTAACCTTCCTTGTGTTGACATATTGCTCAAACATACCTTAAGGCCATGGTATGCAAAAAGTACCTCATAACTTAGCCTGCTGAAAGTTACCTGAAGTGTTGCCAAAAATATGTAGTCATCTTTCACACTGACTTGCCTGAGGTTTGTAGCCAAGACATAAATCCCACTAATCTTTAACAAAAACAGTGGCGCATGTTCGGACACAGGAACAAGTGTAGCACAGTTCATAATCTGAGCTATCTTTTCAACAGTGGGCCCCAGTTGGCTGACATCCTGCTTAGTGCTTAAGACTGTCTTACTCTGCATCCTGGGAAGTAGATAGGAGATAAAGAGTAGTCCATGCTACAAGCTAAAGCGGGCTGATAAGAGCTTGCTCGGACAGTGTGGGCAGTGTTGTGGACAGTGATGGGGCAGCTACAAAACAAGTCCCAGTGAAAAGATAAGCTCCTTTCCTCCTTAAAAAACATGCACTGTGCGGGACAACAGATGAAGATACAGATAAGAAAAAAACACAAAATTTACTCTTGTGAGCATTATGTCATGGTAGAATGTTATTACGTGATAAAAAATTACGTGTTTTGTTTTGTTCACACGTTTGAGTAATCTGTTATTAATCTGTATGCGCTGTTCCACCTTGTCATGTCATGTGGCGGTAGTTTTTAAGTTATCTTTTACCTTTAGTTCAGACGAGAGGGCAATTTCATGAATCCAAATTATTCTAATGAAGGTGTATTTAGTTTAAAAACACAGTAGAGCACTTCCTGTATTATCAAATGGACAGAGAGTGAAAAATTTTGCAGAAGAACTCAGTCTAAATGTGCAGGGTTTGTGTAGTAATCATGTGTGAATGAAACAAAACACAACTCCAGGTATGTTTGTGATGAGGAAACAACGTTATAACAGATCAGAAAATATAGTAATATGGGCCCTAGAAATATTAGGTTGATGTTTAGAGAAAATCTTCTAAGATTACTAGTATAGCGATAGTGGTTATGATAATGTATACTAGCTTTATTTTGTACTATGGGTTACAGTATATCTGGTCTATAAGTGAAATGGAGGTAATTCAGAGATTGTCGTGCATAATTTGTGCAAATTGCTCAGTAGTTGGGCCAAAATGGGTTTCTTGCTCGCAGAACATGTGGTGTACCAGAAATGAATTCATGCTTTTCGCTATAACTTGTAATTTCCAGCTCTAACTGAGATGGAACTCGGCAATCCCTCAGTCACTAAGAGTTACATTGCAAAAGAAAATAGAATTGTGTCAGCTGAACATTTTGTCACTCATCCCTTCTTTGGTTCTGACAGATTCTTAAAGATTCTTAAAAATCTGTCGGAGGAACTACCTACACTTCTAACACACCCTAGTTGTTTACAGTAAAGATTATCTGTTACCTGTCTACCTTAAGTTGTGACTCTTCACCTGATATTTTGTATTCTTGTGCTCTTGCCGATGTCACTGTAGCTTCATCAGGCTTTATTAAATACACCTATTAAAAGTGAACAGTGCTTGAAATGACTGCATCTGAAAGAATAAACTTATAACTGTAAAAGTACAAATTAACCCAAAAACTCTACACAAATGTTAACTATTATGTCCTGTGTGTTTGAAAATACCTTTTCTCCAGCAGCCTGGAGTCTAACCTGAGAATTCCCCTGGTGAAGAAGCGATCTGATCTCATGAATGTTGTTGCTGTCCTTTTCCTTACCTCATCAAACAAGCAGAGCCAGTGATTCCTGTGCATTTGTATTTATAGACAAGTCTCGTGAGAGCACGTTCTCAAACCTCCCGTCTGAGGAGACCATGTCAGGCAGGATGCGTGAGGCTCCATGCTGAGATCCACTATGTCTTCTACACTATACACAATACACTGAAGGCATTTAAAAGACACAAGGAAGAAAGCAGGAAAAATACAACTGTATGTGGGTTTTTAGCTACAAGTGACCTCTTTTTGTTCACTGCAAGACTGCGAAATGTCTTACTTTTGTCTTTGTGTGATTAGTTTAGCTTAAAGGTGCACTTTCTGGATGAGGATCTGTCACCTGATGTTATTGTTTTCCCCCGGAATGTTCTACAGTATGGCATTTAATTTAACTATCACCATTGAGACAAGCAGGCCGGACCATCGGCTTACAGCTCAGATCAGGCTCACAGTAATACATCTCTTGGCAGTAGTTTTGAGAAATAAAAACACCTGTAAATTAATAAATGCAAGCACTATGTGTTTAATGCTATACTGTGGAACATTCCAGACAAAGCAGTGAAATCACCATGAGACAAGCAGATAACCGTCCACCAAAAGAGTTACACAGGGCATCTTTAATTCAGCATCTTTGGAGTCAAAATCAAGTTAAAGTTTCAAGTTCATTTATCGCATGTACATTTTTTTCTTTAAAAAAAAAATTTCATGTATATTTTTTCTTTTTTTTGTAATACGATAAGATTTCATTTGGTTGAATAAATGACGTCTATGGCTAATTATTGGTTATTTTTCGCTGCTCAGTCCTTTTAATGATACTGTATTTAAAAAAGTACTGGTTTACTGGAATGGCCCTGCTTTGTGTCAGTGGCATAAAGTATTTTCAGTATTCTCGTTTATCACAATATTTCCTCATATATTCATATTCATTCATATATTGCGCTTCCAAATTTGTGACAGGCCTATTGCTGACCAAGTGGAATAAGGTTTCAGTCTTGATACATCTAGTTCTTTATACACATGGATCAGTCTGGATCCCACTCTGTCTCATTTCTCAAGGAAGAACCAAACATTTTTTTGCAATCACATTAATTTTCTTCAGTGACACGTGAAATAAAAGAGCTCATCTCTCATTTACAATCAAGAACAAATGTATCTCACCTCAGATTAATAGAGTTTAGTGCTTTGTCATTGATTCTAAAGAAATCCACAGTGTTTCTCAGTCTCCTGTGATATTTTTTCCTTTCTCATTTCCTAGTAAGCAGCCGTATTTGTTTTGATACGGACAGAAGCGTGAATTCTGGATCCAGATAAGTTTCAGTCTTGTCAACAACAAGCAAACTGATCCTATTTTTTATTCATAACATGACAAAGCAGCTGGAAGTTGAAATGGTAAAGGTAGAAAAAGGTAGGAATAGCAAGCAAAAATAGCAAGCAAAAATCAAGACGTTTCAGGTCATGTGTCTAATTTTGCAAATCAACATCCAAAATGATTTTAAAAAGTCTTGTAGCAATACTGAGGCCGATCTGTGACAATAACGTGCCAATCTTTCCCGAATCATTTTCCCAGCAGTAGCAGCAGCTGCCCATTGCAAACCAACACGCTAAACAATCATTGAGCACATCTCATTGGAAAAGCAAAATAGACTCCTTGCGATTCAGCAGCAGGTGGTCATTTATATTGAGCTACCATAGTGAAATTTAAGGTTTTATTATGGCAGAGTCAATATTGCTACAACAGGGCGTGAAGACTATTAAGCAGATGGTGTGTGTAGCGATCCATTTTTTACATAGAGAAACATAATAATAATTGAAATTTTATTCAAATGTCGTCGAGATAATTGTGGAGCCTCTTGACAAAGAACAATTCACATGCTATTATAGTGCATTTACTGAAATCAGGTTGGCAAAGCATGAAGAGGTGCCAAGAGTGTACACCCAGAGGTCTGTAATAAGTGGGTGGGGTATTTTCAATGGTAATCTGCAATGTGGATAAGCGTGTTATGTGTATGCCAGCCAGGTAAATGTTGTGTTAGACCCTGTGGCTAGACTATTTCAGTGAGAAAACATATTAATATGAGCTTGGCAAAATGTCAAAAATGTAGTTCACGAAATGGAAATACTGACTTTTTAGGATTTTCAGATTTCTGTATGATATTTCAGGTACTATATGCAGAAGCCATGTTAGAATGTTGTTACCTCCTCAAAAACATACTTGGAGTTGTGTTTTGTTTCATTCATGTTTGAGTAATAATGTATTATTAGTCTTTCTACATCTTGAAAGCTCAGAATGCTCTGTTCCACCTTGTGATGTCATGTAGTGGTAGTTTTTAAGGCAACAGCTACCTTTTACCTTTTGTTCAGTAGTTGGCAATTCCAGGGCTAAAAGTATGATTCTGGTAAAGGGTGTTTAGAGTTTGAAAACACAGTGGAGCTCTTCCTGTATTTCCACATGACATCACAAGATGGAATAGATTGTTTTCCATTTGAGAAACAGGATATGTGTGTTAAACATGCCTGAATGAAACAAAGCACAAGTCCAGGTATGTTTCTGACGAGGAAACAACATTATAACAAAGATCAGAAAATAGTGTAATATGGGCCCTCTAAAACTAAACACATGCTTCTCCTGATTTTTGTAGTAAGGAGTATGATACATTTTTGGCAGGACAAAAGAATTCCCGGCGTTCTTTTTGCATAAGGATGCAAATAAATGTGATGTAGGATTGGCAAAATTATCCATACTAAAAAATCACATAACCAGGACAGAATTGAACCTTTCCTGAATATCTTAGAATGATCTTGAGCTGTATCAGAACAGACTAAGACACAGTAAATGACCACATTGTAAATACTTCAGAATTTATACAGTATAGCAAGACATACAGCTCTGAAAAAAATAAGAGACGACTGCATTTTTTTCTGAAATCAGCATCTCTACATGTATTACAGCCATTCCATTCCAGCGTCTGTTGAATTCCAACACAAACACAAAGCTGAGCTACTTCAGTTCTTGCACCAGGAGTGGAATAAAGTCACCCAAGAACAATGTGAAAGACTTGTGGAGAGCATGTCAAGACGCATGAAAGCTGTGATTAAAAATAATGGTTATTGCTCCAAATATTGATTTCTGAACTCTTCTTAAGTGTAAACATTACTATTATGTTGTTTTAAAATGAATTTGATCTTTTTCTTTTCATTGTTTCAGGTCTGAAAACATGTATCTTTGTCAGCAGTTTATAGACTCAAACAAAATTATTCCTTTTGCCCCAACACATACCTATAAATAGTAAAATCTGAAAAACTGATCCTTTTGCAGTGGTCTCTTATTTTTTCCAGAGCTGTATTCTTGAGATTTCACACACCTTCAAACTAAAAAAAAAAACTGAACACAATCATAATGTAAATGCTTAACAGTGTGATTTTTGCAAACAAATCTGGCAGTCCCTTTCTCCCCCATAGCCCCCCTGCGCCTGTGCATCTGCCGGCTCTTGCGGGCAGATGTTTGGGCATAGAGAAACAGCAGGATACCACGCCCTCACCTCCAGTCACCTCTCCATCCCAAATACCCCGTTTACCCTGTTCACCTGTTCTCCGCTACAGCCTGCACACCCGCTCCACTGACCCCCAGCTCCAGACAATTAGGAGAGGATAACAAGAGGTGTGGGGCTGGCGGGTTCCTCACTGGAGTCATGAGAGCATACGCATAAACCTGGCTGTAAGTAGAAGTGATGCGCTGTGCAAATTTGGAGGTCGATAATGGGTTTGTAAAATCTGCTGAACTGTATCCAGGGGTGTAAGAAAATATTGATGAACAATTTTGGAATCTTTTATAGCTAATAAGAGACGCTCACTGTAGAGATATCCTAACATAGCCAAAGTCAGTGTGTGGATACAAGCAGATTTTATTTATTTTTTTTACGTTTTTTTGTTTGTTTATTTTGTTACTAATTTATTATTTAATGATCAATTCCATAGACTGTATATATAAATAGACAGAGCTAACACATTCACCACCGCGTTCCAAACAGGAAGTTCGCATGCCGCTCTTCCGGCTCCAACTGACCCTCGCTCCCATTGACTTGCATTGGAATATTGTCGCCCCTCTCGCTGTTACAGTTGCTGTGAGCCTCGTCATTTTGATCTTAAAATCTTCCGATAAACCTGCACTACAAGATCCTGGTGTTTTTTTTCTGATACAGTGGTACCTCACCTTACGAAATTAATTCGTTCCAGAAGTGGTTTCGTAACGTGAATTTTTCGTAAGTTGAATAGCTATTTCAATGGAAAAACCCTGATTCGTTCCAAGGCCCCGATCCAAGTTTTTTTTTATAGTGTAACTTTTTTTATAGTGTAACATTGTGTTCTGCATAGAGACTGAAGACCCAGGACTAAACGTGGACTATACCAGGTCTAGACCAAGGTCTAAACCTGGCTCTTGCATGCGTTCGTTCATGCGCTCAGACTGCGTGCGGTCCCCCTCGCTGCTCGCCTCAGCCGTGACTCGAAACGAAACCAGGAAATAGACCTGCGCACGGTGCTTTAATCCACCTGGTCTAGTCCTGGTTTAGTCCAGGTTTAGTCCTGGTCCAGTCCTGGTTTAGTCCAGGTCTAGACCTGCTGGCAGCCCCGCGCCGGGTCATGCTGCGCTATCACCCGTGTCCGTGTGCAGTTTTCTCCCCCCTCCCCCTTCCCCCCACACTTCACTATTTATTTTTGTTGAAAATCTATGAAAGTTTGAGTGTTTAAACGAGAGACAAATGTGAGAAAAGTTTAAATTCAGTCTGAGAAAAGCGTATAATGTGTGTGGCTGAGCGCGCATTATTTGAATTTTTGAGATTTCACGTTTCGTAACTTGAATTTTCTTTCGTATCTAGAGACCAAAATTTAACATGAAGGCGTTTCGGAACTTGAAATTTTCGTTTGTTGGGTCATTCGTAAGGTGAGGTACCACTGTATTTTGTCAGTTAAAAAATTCCTATACTTCATTTGGGTGGAGTCGAACACTATGGGTGACGTCACGCTCGCTTAGGCTACGTTCAGAGTGCAGCCTGAAGTGACTCAAATCCGATTTTTTTGCCTCTATGCAACCTGTATCTGATCTTTTAATGACAGTCTGAACGACATAGATCCGATTTTTTCAAACGCGACCCAGGCCACTTGGATATGTGATCCTAAAACCGATACATATCCGATCTTTTGACATGTGACTTCAGTCTGAATGGCCAGGTCGCATTTATCTGACCATCAACAAGCGAGAGTGGTACAAGTAGGCGCTCACAAATGTACACAAACATTCTTCTCGTCATACAAAAATTGTGTATGAACTCTGTGTCAGTGAAGCAGCAAAGCACATGGTAATTCCACCACTCTCAGCACCAACGCGTTCCTTTCTACAGACGTTGCTGCCACTGCCCCACAAAACGCCAAGGCCAAAAACCTTCTCCTTCTCCTTCTCAATCTCTTCCTTAAAACAAATAAGTTGTACATGTTCTGGCTCTGGTACGACAGCAACTTCAAAATCTCCAGGCGCTCAATTCTAGTGTCCATGTTTAGGTGACTTCCGTAAACACTGACCACACTCGCTGCACGTGACCTCGTCGTGTCCTCCAAGGTGCATGCGGGACACTTTTGGGGTGTTTAAAGTTCACACTGGAGATCACATACAAGTCGCATTTAATTGGAAATGTGAACAATCAAAATCGATTGAGCTTTAAGCCCTGCAGTCTGAACGTAGCCTAAATCCACTTCTTTATACAATCTATGGTGGAAACTCAACTACCATGTTGCCAAATAAAAACTAATAATTAAAATAAATAGCATAATTATTATAGTTGTTTCTTTGGAAAGGGCTGTTGAAAGTCACAAAGGAAGTGTAATGTTTGTAAAAATAAAAATAAAAATAAAAATCAAGCTTAGATAAAAGAATAGACCAGGGAAGATAGCCAGGAAGAAAACTATCAATAAACTGCTTCCCACACATAATACTTATAATAATATTTCATTAGTTCCATCATCTCTGATCAATGCTCCAAATAATCTGATGTGACTGTATGCATGTGTGTCCTATTGTGGCTCTCCCTGGTTTACACTCGACCTCTGACCTTTCCCCCCTGACCTGGCACTGTCGGGTCACCACCTGCTGGAGGAGGAAAGCGCCGTGAAATCAGACGCACTCAGTCGGCTTCACACACATATCCTGAGCAAGATTAATGATACCTTCCATGTTCATCATTATTCCTCATAACAGCAGTCAAACATGGCCGACGTCCAGAGCCCCACCCCTAAAACCTGGCTCCAGTCTGGCTCTAGTCCCACTGCACTTGAAGGCTCGATCTGTTCAGATTAGAAACAGCTGCTACGGAATTTCTAAAGACAAGAAGGTCTATTTACCACAAGTAGTCTCACAACAAATTATGTTTTTATTTATTTGCATTTTATTTGGCTTTAGCCCAAACAACAACAATGACAAAAATGACAACAAAAGTATATGAAAAGGATACTGTTGACAACCCTATTTACTGGGTCTTTTTGATGGAAGTTTGCATGTTCCCCCAGTAACATTTTACCTACGGGGACAATACAAGCTTTCTTAAGCAACAGCACTTAAAGGTGTAAGATGTGTGTAAGATTTTTACCTGTTAATTACTGAAATTGAAGATACCCATTCAAAAATACATTGTTTTCCAAGCCTTTTCACTTCCATCATGAAATCAAAGTATTCTTTTGGACTTAGATATAGTCACATAAAAGGGGGATCTTCCCCATGCAGAGGCAGCCATTTTGAATACGAGAGCCGCAGAAGGACATTTGGGCTCCGCCTTCGCCTTCGGCAAGGCTCGTGGTTTTGGGTAAACAACACAAGCATGCTGCCGGATCAGACGTCGTAATGGATCTAACACGTGTTTTGGACTAAATTGTTTTACTGTATTTTATTCGCTGGATCCTTACGGACAAATTGAGAGCAAGTTTATGGTGAAATACAGAGTTTGACGTGTGCAAAGCATTCTAAGGTAAGCTAACCTTGTTTTGTGCTTTTCCGTATAAAAGCCCCATGTGCTCGGGGAGTGTTTGTTGTGCAGGGAAATGAATTGCATAGTCAAAAAGAGGAGACTGTAAGGTTTGATTTGATGTGTAGAGTGTCATGGTACATGATCGGGAATGTGTGTTTTCATGAGGAAAAAAAAACAAAAAAAAAACGGGACCGCGTTTTATTTATACAGTAGCGGGTGACCCTCGAGGTCTGCTGTAGCTAAAACAGAAAGTGCAATAGCACCATCCACCTATGCGCCACGAATCCAACACTGGGGCTTTAAATTTCTGAAGGTGGCACATCATGTGCATGATTCCATTGAAATAGAAAGTCGAAACCACATTTCAGAACATTCTCCGTCGACATAGGTTTGTTTTATGCCATACTATGGAAAGGAACAACATTTCCATGGAGACAAGCAGGTGGAGGCTCTCCTCCAGGCAACGTAAGAGCCAGGTGAAAAAATAGGCTTTTATTTGAGTCTATTTCTTGACTAAAAAGCTACCCATTGGGGCTTCAGATGTACAGTATGTTTGGTTTCATTCCCTCTTGCATTACAAATGACTGGAGGTAAATCTATTCAGCCACAGGACTTAAATTTGATGAACAAAATCAACAGGCTGAACACACTCCCCTCTGTCTGGTCAAGATAAAATTCTATGTGAAAACAAATTCTACAAAGCCCATGTCAGAGCAGTAGCTTGGGAGCAGTGTGTCTTTACCCTGACAAGTATTATTATGTCTATTCTTCTACCTCACAGCATGCAAGCATAGACAGCCTGTGGTGCTCCTGATCTCATGCTAATAACTGAGCATCCAACGCTGGCACCAGTTGGCTCGGGCTGGTGTAACGGGCTAAGAAAGATGTACTCACAATCACAGATATGTAAGCCAAAAATGTATGCTAACTGGCAACTGCTAATCCTGCAAAATGTCTGACTCACAATGTGACAACATGAGTCAAACGCGACTTGACATTTTAGTATTGATCTCCGTGGCGACAGAAAAGCTAAGTGGAAAATAAATTGTAGTATTGACACTAAATTTGCAACTGGACACGTTAAGTATTGGGTGTCATTGCACATTCAGCTTTCATTTGTGCCCAACTGGCCCAAACCTCCAGGCATAGCTCGTCAGAATGTACACCCACACGCTAACATTCACTAGCTTTAGCAAATAGGCATGGACAGGCTACGGCAAAAATCAATACCCTGACAACCACAAAGATTCCATTTGCTTTGCATGGTATTACGGTGATCCTCTCCGCTCTCTGTTATCTGTCTCATTTTCAAAAAGATTCATAATTCTCAAAGCTCAAGCTACAAACCCTGCGGCTAAATCCTAAAATGAACTCTGCATCACCTCCAACACAGCTAAAAGGGAACAAAGTAGAGCTTAAAGGGGGGAAATAGTGGAACGATGCCAAGTGCCCGCTCAGCCAATCCCAGTTGAGGTTTTGTGGTGAGGGCTGTCTTTGGGAATGGGAAGAGGAAGGCCCATTGGGGGACTGGTGCTCTGGCTATGAGCAATAAGATGGCAACAATCTATGCAGCAGCATCGCATTGGCACTGAATGTGAATTATGTATTTTTGAACCAGTTTTGTTTCATGTGAGGATGTGGGTGGCTAAAGTCTTATACCCAAAAGCTTCAAATGGATTAGTCATGGGATACACTTGTTTACTGAACAAATATCTTTGGAATTATACTAGTAGTTCTATAGCATCGACTGCCAAGGGGCTGGCATCAACCTCTCCGACCACCACACATCACTCACGCCCTGAGAATTATGAAACTTTTTGAAACTGGGACAGATAACAGAGAACAGAGAGGGTCACTGTAATGTCATGCCCATCCATTCAGGCAAAGAGGATGAAGTCTCTTGCCCAAGGACACTACAACAGTTTGTACTGGTCAAGCTGGGATCAAACTGCCAACCTTTTATCATTCGGAGGGCAAATCTTAAAGTAGACCTATTCTGCAAAATTTACTTTTTACAGTTTTCATGTTATAGAAGTATTCCCAACACTATTTACTCATGCAAAGTTGTATTTGGAGTGATTCGTGCATATTGCTAATCCTTGTTTTCACTGTTACGCCCACTACTCTGTACTAACGCCGTTCTCCAATTTTATTTGATCATTTTCTTTCAGTGATACACATAGTATTCAGGAGCGTTGCCTAGTCATGTTGGTTCAAATGAAACAAAATAAAATAAAAAATAATCCTTGCGAGCATGATCTGCAGCTGTCCATCGGAGATTCTGACTCTTTGGTGGGATGACGTTTATGGAGACGTCAGCTCCTATTGGACACCTCAATTTCAAGTTGTTTTAGATGAATATTCCAACTTAAAATGTGCAAACTGTGTGCATTATATAACATAATGATCCAATGGTGTCATAGATTTTAAGTATATAGCTGACACAAGCACTATAGTAGGTCTTTTTTCACCATTGAACTTCTGATGCCTTTATTTCTATAATAGTATTATTTAACTCATAAAGGCTTAACAATTACATTAGTCAATCAAGATGTTGTTTCTAGTGTCAGAGCAAAAATAGTACTTTTCAAAACCTGTCCATAGGAGGCTTGTAGACAATAAAGAGTCTAAATGCACCCACATCATTGCTAACCACTCTGCCAGCACACACAGAATTACATTCCACACACCATTTTTCTTTACAGTTCACAACTATAACTACTATACCTTTGAATGATATAACTTGAAATCCAATATAATAGCCAAGTTCAATTTCAGTTCTTGTATCTCGTGCGTGATGTAGCTGATGAAATCCACGGCAATCACTAACCAATATGATAAAAGGTAAAAGTTGGAGCGTGCTAGTCCCTGATGAAACAGTTTTCTTCTTTTTGATTCCAGGCACACTCTCACTTTATTCTTATTTTAAACTTTGCCCCCAGTGAGAAAAATTAAAACCCCGTGTCCCTGCACCACCTGCTCCAATGTGCTCTGCATGAAAATGACCCTGACACACAAACAGTATAACAAATGGAATAGTACTGCACACGTTTTTTAACAACTACCACAGACAGGGTATGCTAAAGTACAAGAAAAAGTAGCGCACATATACTAAAATATATATATAAAAAAAAATCAGATTCTTTTAAAAAGGGGCTGTACCTGATTTTTACTTAAAAACGTGAAAACAGAAGTAGTTCACTGTAAACAGTTTGCAGTGGTCCAAAGTTATTCCTCACTTACTTTCTGAATCCCAATTATTCACAGCAATGAGTCTGTAAGTGCTTCGCAACTGAACTTTGTCATGAAGCTAGCACAACAACTAGCATGCTAACACACACTTCCTGAGCTGCTTTTACAATATATCTCTACTGGGTCAAGACAAATTTTGCTCAGATACATGGACCTACAAAAACATACTCGAACATTCAATAATTTTACTTTTAGGGAGGACTTTACTGTAATTTATATTTAAAAAACAGAATAAAGTTCCCTTTCAATGTTGGGTTTATAGAAATCAAATCTCATTAAAATACTTTCTTGACATTTTTCACGTACCTTCACTTTGAATTTGTCTGTAGCTTTATGTGTCTTCTGCTATGCTGTCCTTGTTGGTTTCATTAACAGAATGAAATCTGCCTTGACCACATTGTAACTTTTCTGGTAGAGGGTCCGTTACCTGCTTGTTTCTATGGATATGTCATTGCTCTGCCTGGAATGTTCGCAGACTTAAACAGCTCTAAATTAGATTTATTAAATTACAGATGGTTTTAAAGCTCAAAATACCTAGAAAAACCGGCATTCTGACAGTGAGCCTGGTTGCTTCTCCACAGATCTGACCTGTAACTTGCTCTGGTTTGGTCTCCATGAAGACAGACAGGTTCAATACTACACTGTGAAGCATTCCGGACAAACATTTCCACAAAGACAAGCATCTGACTGACTCTCCACCAGAAAACGTACACAATGCATCTTTAACCTTTAAATGCCATCTCAACTCTTTCTACTTTTAAACTTTTAATGTATTAACAATAAGTAGTGTGGCAGAGTTGTGAGCCTGGTTGCCTCTTCCACTGAGGTGTTCTTGACCACAGCAGGAGCCCCATTTTCCCAAAACACAGTCCATTACACCCAAATGGACTCCTATCAGAAAGCATCTAAGACCTTATTAAGGCAGTGATTTAAGTCCAGCCTTTGCGCACGTACTGTTATTTTCCTTATGTTGATCTCATTTCAGGCTAACATGCGAGACGTGTGCCATGTACACAATTGTTTTTTATGGTCTGTTTGGTGGCAGCTGTTGCTACACCGCTGCAATCAAACCTGCATCTGGAGAGAGCGGGGAGATGCAAATCAAGCATTGTTCGTTTTAAAACCGCAGTGTTCTTATGGGGTGTAAATCAGTCCCAGTAAGAAAAGTCAGGGGAAATGGTTGCAATGGTTTCTCCTTTTTATTATGGGGTTTGGTCAGGTTTACGTGTTACTGTGGGGGCCTCTATGGTAAATCTGTATGTTAAACAATGAACAATAAATTTTACAATCTATGTATTTTGCATTTTTTCATCATTTATACATTTTTATTCATCTCAAAAAGATGCTGGAAGTTACAAAAGGCTAACCTTTCTTTTTTTATTTTTTTTATTTAAAGGTACAATAAAACTTTCTGGTTGGGGGTCCATCCCCTGCTATGGATATGTTTCTATGGATATTTAATACTGTGAAATGTTCCACAGTATGACATTATACAGTTCTACCTTACATTTATTAAATTACTGATGGATTTACAGCCTGAAAAATACCTAGAAAAACAGGCATTCTGACTGAACAAGGTTGTCTCTTCACAGATCTAACCTGTAACTGGGCCAGGTTTTCTGGTTTGGTCTCCATGGTGATAGAAAGATTTAAGACAATACTGTGAAACATTCCAGACAAAGCAACAAAATCTCCACGGAGAAAAGCATTTGACGGGCCTTCCACATGAAACGTTACACAATGCACGAAATAAAAAAATAAAAAAAGCTGTGATTAATGGAATTTTTAAGATTCAGTGATTTTGGACCATCAATGATTAGCTTGGTTAATTATTTGACTGTTCCACACCCAAAACTGTGGTTCGGAACAGGAAAAAAAATGCCATTTTTAATTTTTGTGGCAAATATTAAAACAGACAGTATGCTTGCATTTTGTTTGTATTAAAACTAAATGAAATGTAATCAAAAATTGTGATGAATCTATACGAGGCATATGAGAGCCCTACACATCTGTTTATTTTTATCCATCATGCTTTTACGGTCTGTGTGTTCATATAAAGTCAGAGCATTCCTTTGTTTTCAAGCCTATTCCCACTTTACACTACTGGCTGCGTTTTGACAGGTATTTCTGCGGATAACGTGTCAGAGCGTCCGGGAGGTCGTCACGGCGATGGACCACTCGGAGGGGAGAGAGCGTGGAGGAGTCTGCGGAGGTGTGAGGCTGGGCTGATGGGTGTGAAGGCTATGGTCTCACACTGGAGACCGCAAGAGCAACAGCAAGAGATACAGGCCATAATATCTGTAATGCAATGGAAGTGTTTTGGGTGAATACAGTGGTGAAAATAAAAGCCAAAATTTAAAAAGATTTTGTTTCTAGTCCAGTTTTCAAATGCATTTCTTCTGTGTTTGATTAAAGAGCAGTTTAAAGAGTTTCGGTGTCTGTCTCCAGGGAGATGCTAAAGGGCCCATATAGCGCTATTTTCTGATTTATGTTATAATGTTGTTTCCTCATCACAAAATGCAGTTGTGTTTCGTTTCATTCACACATGTTTAACACACAAACCCTGCATATTTAAGCTCAGTTCTTCTTGCAAACTGAAAACACTGTGATGTTATATGCTAATACAGGAAGTGCTCCACTGTTTTGGATAAGTTCAGCCCTGGAATTGCCAATCTCAACTGAACTAAAGGTAAAAGGTAGGTGTTAACTTGAAAATAACCACTATATGACAAGATGGAACAGAGAATTCTGAGTTTTAGAGATGTAAACAGACTAATAATAAAGAGTTACTCAAGCATGTGTGAATGAAACAAAACACAACTCCAGGTAAGCTTTTTTTTATTATTATTTTTTTTAACAGTTCTGTACTTTATCTACACTGACTGAGAGTAAGATCTTTATATATCTCATTGTCCCCAAGACTGGGAATAAGTAACTGGACAAAAACAAATGAGAGTCCAGCCCAGGAGCAGGTTGATGTAGTGCAGGCTGTGTGCGCAGACAGTGGGTTCAAAGGTACAAGTTAAACAGCTCATTAATGAATATCTATGGCCTCATCTGTCAGGTTTGGCTCGGCTTCAGTACAATGTGTGTGGGATGGTACATAGAGACGGGTTACATATGGAAGGCTGCCCTGCCCTTTTCATGCCTAAGCCTGTCACGATAATTACAATAATATCGACTCATCATTCAATATGTGAACGCTGGAACAATATATTTTGGAGCTCAATATTTATCATGTGTATATTTCTTTTTAAAAGTGGGGAGTATTTTTGTTGTAATACAATAAGATTTAAGCTATACAGGGTTGAATAACTAACTTCTATAGATAATTATCGGTTTAGGCATTTTAATGATATTCTATTGATATTTATATGATATTAGACTATTAGTCTATTTAAAAATGTTTACTGGGAGTTTCTTGCATTATTGTAATTGTATCAGTGGTGTGAAGTAGTTTCAATATCATCGTTTATTATTTTTTTATTTTTTTATTATTTATTTATTTATTTGAAAGGGACAGTGCACATTAATGAACATATAATATATATGTAAATATGCCAGATTATAGCCACAGGCTAATTTCCATCTGTTGTCCCTGGACAGGTTGATGGTGCCAATTAAAAGGTCTCACATACAATAAAACAAGAAAAAAAAATATATATATATATATATATATATATATATATATATATATATATATATATATATATATATATATATATATATATATATATATATATATATATATATATATATATATATATATATATATATACCAAACACACAGATTACACACAGGAGCGATTCACAATCAAAAAACATAAATTCGGGAGGGTTACACAGTTCATATTGCACAAGTCCTAAAGTGCTAAGTGCTGAATGTATTGCATAAGTCCTAAAGTGTGGAGTGCACTGCTCCAGTTCCAAAGTGCTGAGTGCATTGCACCTGCCCTAAAGTGCTGAGTGCATTGCACCTGCCAATATAATTAAATATAATAATTTTCTTTCTTACTTTTCTATTTTATTCTGATCTGTACATATACATTTATTATCTTTTTTATAATTATGTCTCATTTGATACTGGTCTATTGTTCTTTGGTTGCTATTCCATCTATTTTTTGTTACCCTCTGTTATATATTATATTTGATGAGTGAGCTACTGTACCCAAAATCATTTCCCTTGTGGATCAATAAAGTTCATTTAAGTCTAAGTCTAAGTCATCACAGTATATTTCTGTAGCAATACAGTATATTGTGCTTCAAAATTTGCCTACAAGACTTAAAAAGTAAAACAAAAAAACACAGCTGATGATTCTTGTATTTAGACAACATTTTTACTGACCACAATTTTATTTTCTTGAGAATTAGATCTATGGAATATATATATATATATATATATATATATACACACTAAGGAGTGAAGTAGGCTAAAACAGAAGGTTCTAGTTGAAAGATGCATCTGGGTAAAAGCAGTTTGAACTTTGAAATGATGAGACTGGTGTATACGATATATTAAAAGCCATAAAGAAGCACTTCCTGGATTACCACCTAATGACATCACAAGGTGGTTGGAGCGTTGAAGTTAGTCTAGCTAAACATGCGTGAATCAACAATAACAACACACCTCCAGGCATGTTTATGATAAAATCTAAAATCTTGGCATAGTATTAAATGAGCCTTGTACGCACCATGATGAATAATGCACAGTCGCACAGCCTTATTGATTAGCATCACCGTGTTAGCATTGCAAATAGCCACCACGTGAATGCTAGCGTGGAAATCAATCAGAGCTAGCACTGCCTCTCTGGAGATTCCACCAGGATCATTTGACTCAAAGACGACATTACAAACCCAAGATTTTGTACTCTGGAGCTTCCTGTGTCACAATATTGACTTAAAAATAATTACCCAGACTGCTTAGCGTTTCCAAGCATGTTTACTTGTATTTTGTCCTGATTTCTTCGAGCATTTCACAGCACTGCAGCAGCTCTTATTAGATGTAACCAACATAATCGCTGTGTTTTGGGCCAGAGAGCTGCACACACGACTCCCCCCTGCTGCGAAGACCGTACGCAAACGCTAGCGAGTAATTAGCTTCAAAGCGGCTAGGTTAGCATGTAAAGTATGAGTGACAGCTACAAGCCATTTCACCGCTGATTAGTTTCCTCATCTTGGTTAGAGATACAAATGAAGAAGATGCTCCATTAACATGCCGGTGAGTTTAATGTTTTCCGATTCACAGTATCGCATGGAATGAGTGACACACATAAACAAATGAGACGAAACACGCTCTTAGATCAGAAGGGTAGGGCTAGTGCACAAATCAGACAATACTACGTAAAGGGCAATCAAGCATAGATTTTATTTTAGTATAAGCTAATAGATATGCAAGTAGGTCAACAATATTTATTTGAACTGAAATTTGAATGTATTTGTTTCATGATTCAAGATTCAAAGCTTTTATTGTCATATGCACAGTAAAGAAACACGCTCCCTGTACAATGAAATTCTTACTTTGCTGCCCACACTGGATGAATATACAAAAAAAAATGTAAATAGATAAATAAGATAAAGAGAAGCATGTAAAAAATATAATCAAATAGAAACGATCTTTACAGAATATACACTATGAAAAATATAGGCTAGGTGCTATGTACATATTGACAGATAATGTGCAATATTAGTTTTATGTGCAACTGTCAGTAGTAAAACAGTGTGCAAACATGGTTGATATAGTGCAAACAAGAAGTGTAAACATTCGAGCAGTTACATGTCCATCTGTAATCTGACAGATTAACTTGACAGTTGGTCAATAATAGTGCAAATTAGTCATGTTCATAGAGAACAATGTACAAAAAACATTAACCTTATAAAATAAAATTAGCCAGATTTAGGGGGATAGCTAGTCCCCAACTGCAGTCGATGGGAAGGCACTAATTTTTTGTTATCAAAATTTTATATCAAACTCAGAATCAGCCCTTCTACTACTATTGGTAAACCAATATGATAAGGATTTGTATAGAGACCATATACAAAACTAAAAATCTTCATTCACACATAATACCAAGCTTGAACAGATCAATGTTTTAAAAAAAAATCAATTGTATGTTTTTCATTGTCATTTATGGGAGCATTCTGTACTAAACATGCAGTAGTAAAATATTATCCAATGGTAAAGGGTCACATGTGTATGTTTTTCTACCTTTGAGGCACTCAAAGCATTTTACATCGAGGAACAACTCACCCATTCACACACACACACTCATACACACACACACTCATACACACACACACTCATACACCAGTGTACGCAGACACTGGGGGAGAGGTGGGCCAAGAGTCTTGCCTAAGGACACAATGACAGCATTGATCTTTGAAAGCTGGAATCACCCTGTCAACCTGTGGTTGACCAAACCAGTGATGTAAATGTCGAGAACATTGGTCATGTTACAAGACTGGGAAAATACCCAAAATGTGGCATGTCATATACTACAGGTTATTTACCTGGCCAGCCAAATGATATCTCTCTGTATTTCCTATACAGCGCGATACCATTTGGACACCCTCGCTCCACCCTCGCTCCTCCAGTTAACAACGGACTCCGCGATTCTGATTCGTTCAAAGATGGTGACGTCAGTGCACCCGCCTTTGCCCGCAACGTCCCTTCCTTTCAGCTGTAAAATTGGTCTTAAATGACCTAAAACACATCGATTCCTTAAAACCACAGCAGCTGACAGCTCTAGAGGCCTTTCTTTTCAAAAAAGATGTTTTTGCATTGCTTCCTACCGGCTTGGTTCACGTCGCTGTCCGTTAACTGTTCTCTGATTGGTTCAATTAGCTGTCTGTCTAAGCGCAACAGCAGCGCATTCTGGACCAAGCGTTACCAGACTCGCCGCTGGTACAGCGATGAGTCATGGATTCTTCCAGGCAAACAGGTTATGCCATTTTCAGTTGTATTTATAAAGTAAAATACTTAATATCATATTCAAAAGTTCAAGACTCCATGGACAACTTCCAGGTGCTGGTAAAAGCAGGAACATTCAACAATTCCAAAAA
Source organism: Paratrypauchen microcephalus (assembly GCA_036785185.1). NCBI lineage: Eukaryota > Metazoa > Chordata > Actinopteri > Gobiiformes > Gobiidae > Paratrypauchen > Paratrypauchen microcephalus. The sequence goes on from JAVJIX010000003.1 coordinate 7,199,525, forward strand.
AGAGGTTTACCACACACTTACTTGACTTTATTGTTTATCTAATACCTCAACAAAACGCATTGTTCGCTCTAGCCTAATATATAAATAAAGAATAAGCAAGTGTGCAGTGAACCTTCTTTTTTTGGACTCGATATTATGTTTAGTTTGAAATGACTAGTCAGCCTTCTAGCTGTACTCATCCATATGTGTTACTGATAAACTCACAATAGCATCATAGAAATCTACTTCATGACAGCATGGAAAATGAAAATATAATATCTAGAAAACCTTTTGTTGGGGCCATGTGGCTTCAGCAGGCACCTGCACCATAGACACAAGCTGACAGAGTAGATTATAGGGCCACACGCTGGCTTTAAGTGCTTTAAATGGCACTAGATCATATAACCCATTGCTACTGGCTGGCCTGTAATAGACCAATTATGAGCCAACGCTGCTTCTCTTTGCAGTCCCCAATCCATTTCTCATGCCATGTTCTGTGCTGGTGGCCAAATTGGACATTTACCAAACGTAATGCAAAATAAACTGGTCACATAACAGTAAAAGATGATATTCCAATGCGTGTTTAAAGATCCCATGACATGGTACTTCTTGATGCTTTTATATGGCTCCTTAATGGTTCCCTAATACTGTAAATGAATCCTTCTTCAAAATCAACACTCAGTGCATGAGAAACAGAGATAAGATGAGAAAGAGTAATTTTTCTCTCTCTGAACAGGCCATTATGGGCGTTGTTGCTTGAATGCAAATGAGGAGAAAAGAGATGGCCTATAGTAGAGGGTGGGGGCGTGGCCAAACTCTCCGCTCTCCGCTGTGCGCTCTCTGATCCATTTCCGCGTTTTTGCGGGGAGAAGAGATGATAAGCGTTCCATTGAAAAATAAACACATTTCCACATAAAATAAAATTAAACCACTGCTGTTCAAAGGTCCAGAGGCTCAGATAAAGGACTTCCGAGCCTAGAAACACTCGGACATGCCTCCAGGCAAATAAAAAAACGCATTTCGCATTGCCTAGCGCATTCGCAGTCCAAACTCTCTGGGCGTGATTTACAGAGACACTGAGTACAGACAGACGGGGGTGGAACTGCATTTGCATTTCTTTTTTCGATCTGACGTCAATAAGGTGCCTTGTTCAAAATCGCCTGTTTGAGCTCTGATTTTTTCGAACGCATAAAAGGATCGCAAATGCTCAGTTTAGACGTTTCGCAACTTTTAACCATGGGGGGGGTGCTAAACAGGGTAGGGGAGCTCACATTAACGTTCAAAAACCTCAGAAAGTGAAAATTTCATGCCATGGAACCTTTAAATGTTTCGTGGTGAGTTTAGCAGAGAACAGTAAGCTGGTAGTGCTAGCATCACACCTACACAGTCTACAGTCTAACAAGCAGGATAATGGACCACTCTTTTCCCTTGGCTAAAACATTACCATAAAAATGGGCCCCGGATACCACTTATGAAACCAAAAGTGCTTCTTTTTCAGTGATCTCCAAAATGTTTTGACCCAGCACTGGAAATGAAATGTTAAAACCCACAAAGGAAACCAGGAAGGAATAGTAAATGCAAACTTTGGTACTACGCAATTCGCAGTAGTGTGATGAATGTGTTTTTCTTTAGCCTGAATGAAAACTGTACTTTTCAAGTTACTACTATTTTTTGTTATTTAATTGAGGACGATGCACAAAAAGCATTAACCTTATAAAAAGAGCCAACATTATGCTATTTTCTGCTCTCAAACAGAAAACACTCTGTTCCACCTTGTGATGTCATGTGGAACATGTGTTTTCTGCTTAAAACTTTCAGCCTTGGAGTTGGCAATCTCTACTGAACTAAAGATAAAGGTAGCTGTTAACTTGAAAACTACCGCTTCACGACATCGCAAGGTGGAACGGAGCATTTTGAGCTTCGGAGATGTAGACTAATAATGCAGGATTACTCAAACATGTGTGAATGGAAAAAAACACAACTCCAGGTATGTTTTTGAGGAGGTAACAACATTCTAACATGGCTGGAAGATCACAAGAGTCAATTTTACGGCATATAGGACCTTTAGAAACATGTCAGATTTTAGTAAAAATGCTAGTTTCTCTCAGACAAGAAGGAATTGTCCAGAACTTTTCTAAACAAGGCTCATTATTGACAGTGAACCTCTTGTTAAGTGTAATTGCACTGCATTGGCCATAACTATCCCATTAAACCACTGTGAAACGAGATTTGGGGAGGACAATGTTGTGGTTATTCAGCTACTGCCAACTCCTCTGGCACGGTGAGGGGACTGCTTTTCGTCCACTGTCTGATAGTTGAATCTGTGGGTTTTCTGGACTATGCTCCTTAGTGCTGATCAAATTTTTACCCACTAACTACTAACCATTTAATTTTAATACCGGCCTAATTATGAACTTTAAACTCATTTCTATTTTATGGATTTGCCTTTTCAAACAGATTATCACAGAAGTAACCAAAGCTTATTCCAGTAATGTGTTTTATTTTTTAGAGACTGAATTTGAAATACACATTTTTTTTGTACACTTAAAGGTACTATATTACGCAAAATTGACTCTTGTGAGGTTTAAGCCATGTTAGAATGTTCTTACCTCACCATAAACATACCTGGAGATGTGTTTTGTTTCATTAACGCGTTATCATTTGTCTGTCTCCATCTCCAAAGCTCAAAATGCTCTGTTCTACCTTGTGATGTCATGAAGCAGTAGTATGTTCAGTAGAGATTGGACACTCCAGGGCTGAAATTATTTAAATGATTCTAGTAAAGCTGTATGGATCTTAAAAACACAGTGAATTACAGTGTGAAATCACAACGTGGAACAGTGTTTTCAGTTGGAGAGAAGAACACAACATTTAAACATGTGAATGGAACAAAACACAACTACAGGTATGTTTTGGATGAGGAAACAACATAGATCAGAAAATATTTAATTTGATTTCATTTGAATTTTTAAGTCAAATCAATGTTCCATTATTGGCAATGAGAAAACATTTGATCACACTTTAGCCCCGCCGTGACCTAGGGTGAATCTATTAACCCGGACACAGACTCTGGCCTGACCTGCTTATGAGAATTACATGGAGGACGCCACATGCCACCAATAATTAACCTGATTCTCATTATTCCCTCTGCTGGCAACTTTGTTCAGTTTCATTCAATCTGCTTTGGAAATAAACAGGAAAAACTGGATTCCATCTTGTCATTGTAAGTTTGACGCCGTCTTTGTCCAAATTTGGCTCACTTCTCACCAGTTTACCACTGCTCCTTTTTCATATTTGGAGGATACTGACCAAAAGCTTGTAGGATTTCAAATGTCTCATACGGCTTTAGATTCTTCATAATTTCACAAGAAGCTATAATGAATAGATTTTAGTCAACGCAATTTAATTTAAGAAGTACAATGGACAATGGGCAATAAAACCTTAGAATTTTAAGGTACTATATATATTACACAACATTTACTATTGTGAGCTTTTAGTCATGTTAAATTTGGTTACCTCATCAAAACATATCTGAAGTTGTGTTTGGTTTCATTCACATGTTTGAGTAATCCTGGTTTAATAGTCAGCCTACAGTATATCTCCAAATCTCAAAATGCTCTGTTCCACCTTGTGATATTATTACGTTTTTAAGTTAACAGCTAGTTCAGTACAGATGAGCAATTCCAGAGCTGAAATCATCCAAGTGAAGGTGTATAGAGCTTAAAAACACAGATGAGTTTTTTTTTTCCATTTGGAAGAAAACTCAACCTATATAAATTGGCCTTTCAGTAGTTGCCATTATCTTGACTGGCTACACTACAGGTTTCCTATACTACATAAAGATGTGTAGACTGAACCCTAGTCTTGTCTGTCTGAGTTCTGAGTGTGATTTACAGGTAAATTAGCCAAAGAAACTCTGTCTGTCTGTTTGTACTGTATAAGAAACAAACAAACATACAATCTACACGTAAATAATGTTAAAATGAAGAGTAAAGAAGTTTCATTTTGTTCTAAATGGGAGATAACCAATGAGCTTGTCTGTTTCCTAGGTGTCACTGAAATAAACAAACCTGATTGGACGACTGAGTTTGGCCTGAGACCGAGCAGGAAGTGGCGAAAATCCTACACGGATGATTTCAGAGTCGATTTACCAGGCCAGTCATTAGACATTTTAAAATAATCACAATTCACTCTTGGCTCAATTTAAAAGTTAGCCAGCACTTAACACATCATTCTACCCACTTCCTCCTTAATACATATTACTTTAGCAGACGCCATTAATTGCCTAACTTAATTATTCCAACAGAGTACCCGCCTGCCGTTAAATACACTAAGTACTTCTATTTGTAGTTGATACTATCTTTAAGTCTGCATTATAAAGCGGACCAGATCCTAATAAAAAGTTTGCAGACCAACTTCAATGCAATGTTAATGGCGTTTTAGTGCACTGGATATCATTAGCTGGAAACGAGATAGAGAGGACTCTGGTCGCATTAAGTCAATGAGCCCGAGGTGCATATCATGTTTCTTTAAAAGTTTAACTCTTAGAATAATGATTAGGTGTGCTCAAAGATATTGCATATTGCTAAAAGCTCTATTATTTTTGCATACAATTAAAATTCCACCTACGGGCACAAATTTAAAACAGCATCCATATTTCATTTCGATCCTGCAAATGTTTAAACATCTGCCACTTCTTTGAAAAAAACGAACGTGTTGGCGGAGCTGTCAAATGCGTTTAGGATTAGGGGCGTCTGGTTTGGGCAAAGAGGCAGTAGAGCCAGGAGCCGGCAGGGGCAGACAGGAGCAGACAGGAGGCCGGCTCCAAGCGACAGACCCCTGTAGAATTTGGAGGTCTGTTGTCACATTGTAATTCATTTATTCTCAGCAGGGATTTCAATTAGCCCTGATTAAAAAACCCTTTGGTATTCCTTTCAGAGCGTGGGGGGACCGCATTTGCAAAAGTGGAAGAAAAAGAAGGCTAAAAGGCTTCACACTGCGGTATTAGTTAATGCTAGTGGTAAACAGGCTGCTGTCATGTGATGTCACAATCGTGTAAAGAGCGTATGGTTTGATATTGAGGCTACAGGGGGTAGAGGGAAGAATTCTAGAGCGTAAAACTGTCAAAATGCAGAGTTTTTGTTGTGGTCTGTGGTCGCAAAAGTTTTTTTTTTGTTGAAGTGCCAACAAAATGGCAGGACAACAAAATATTCTGTCTCATTCAGCCTAAAAACGGCTAACCCTGTACTTCAGAGCTGTAGAGGCATGTTCTAGAATCCTAACTATAACTATACATTTCAATTAGGGCTGGGAATATTAACGCGTTAATCGCGATTAATCGCAAACGATTAATGATCGCGAACAATTTTTTTAATCGCGATCAGAGTTTGCCAGCATTTTTCGCAATTCTACCATCCATATGCAGCTCATTTGGTTGTATTAATTAAACTCATTGTCGGTTAAACACGCTATTTTGAGTTTGCTAGTATTTTGTTCCTTCTACGCATCCCTAGGCAGCTCGAGCGGGCTTCAATCATTTATTTACAATTTCTCAAAGTAAGCACTATTACTGGTTCATTGTTACTTTTTCCTTTCTCTGCACTTTTTTGAAATAAAAAAAATGGTGAGAAATACTTTGCATTGTGAGTTTAACTTTAGATTCGAACGGTCTTACTGCAAGATATCAATTTTAAACATGCAAAATAAATCACGATTAATCGCGATTAACTATGAAATTTCTGAGATTAGTTGCGATCAAGAAAATTAATCGTTTGACAGCCCTAATTTCAATACTTGTCAGAAAAATGTTATTTCCAAATTGTTACTCAACAATTTCAGTAAACGATGAAGGGAAACGACTACAGTATGGATAAAAGCTCAAAAAAAGTTGATTCTGCAGATCTGTTTTAATAGGTTTTGAGCAATCTCTGTTTTTGGTAGTGCCTTTCTTCTCTGCAATGTATTCCCCTCAAAACACTCTGCAATACAGGCCTTGTAATTGTAATTATTGACAAATTAAATCTTTAAACAAACAACTACGACTTGCGTAAAACAGACTCCTTAGGTACTCTGAATAAAACGATCGGATTATCCAAGTATCCATTTTAACTCTTATATTTGTCCACTCTAGAAGAACCTTGCATCTCCTCCACCCAGATCCCATATATTTCAATAAACAAAGAGTTAGCTTGTATGACAGGAGCAGGCAGCCTCACGCTCAGCTCCTCTTGCCCTTTGGTGACCTCTAAAGTGTATGCCGTCACCTCCCTGAGCATCACCGCTCTCTACATCTGCTCTGTGCATAGATTTGCATTTAAAATCCTCGCTCACACCCTTTACAAATCAATACTGAAACGTGTAAGGCTGTGCTACAAAAATCGTACCTGCAACCTCAGTGATGTCATTTGAATTCATAGCAGTGCGAGCTGGCTGAATCAGGTGTAGCAGGCAGCAGGGAGGCTTTGTTCTCCTTACAAATGTGATCGTGAAATGGAGAAATGCTGTTGGCCTGTGATAGCTACATGCCAGGAACCACTGTTTTGTATTCGTTAACAAAAGATTCGTCCCGAGAAAAAGGAAATCCAATCAGATTATGGTTTGTCCTCTGAAGGTGGAGCAGGATAGAGTTAAAGCATAGAATGGAAAAGCAATGAAATTTCAGGAAAGAATATATATTGAAGAGTATAGCAGGAAAGGTAGCAGTTTTGTGGGACAATGCAGAATCAGCGGTAAAGGAAACAACATTTTTAACAATAGGGAGAAATGTGAATCATGATAAAATATGAACTAGGGCTGTCAGGAAGGAATCAATATTAAAAATCAGCATCGAAAGTAGATACTCTTTTGAGAAAGTATTCATACTAAAAAAATCAAAGGACAGAAATGAACTTTTCATGAATATCTAAAATGATCTTGCGCTGTATCAGATCACACAGACTAGAATACGCCCGTGGATTATTATGGAGTATAGGACTGGGGGATTACACAGATATAAGGGCACGTGATATGAAAGAAAGCATGATTATTTAATGTCAAATCGCATGTTATTGTCTAAATTAAGTACTTCTGCAATAATTCAAAAGGCAAGCAGCAAGAGAAACTTTTTTTTTTTTCTGAATACTTTTCCAGCTTCTGTTTACCCTTCAAACTTTTTTGAGAGCTGGCTCTTTACACTGTGCTGATAATGAAGAACAAATATTTGTCACAGCTAAATCCGTCCTTTTGGATTGGTATCAGAGGACACACTCAACACCTGTGAATAAACCAAAATAAACAAATGGATTCTGATTCACCCGATGTCCTGTTTGGCCAATATAACGCGAGCCTCATCATCTAACTCCTTTGTCCCCGGTAAAGTTACACTATGTAACTTCTCTGGTGGAGGATCTGCCACCTGATTCTTTCCATATTAATTAGTTAATATTGCAGTTTGGCATTAAAATATCTACTGTCACCAAGGAGACAGAAAGGAAATGCAGCCAGACCAAGTCTCAGGTCAGACCTATGGTAAGGTGACCCCGCTCACAGTAAGAATGCTTTATTTCACTGCTGTCTTGGCAACTAAGGCTATGTTCAGACTGCAGGGATTAATACTCAATTCGGATTTTTTTGTGAAATCCGATTTTTTTAAGAGGTCGTTCACATTTCCAATTAAATGCAGCTTGTATGTGATCTCCAGTGTGAACTTTAAACGCCCCAAAAGTCTCCCGCATGCGCATTGGAGGACACAATGACGTCACACGCAGCGAGCATGCTCAGTGTGTACGGAAGTAAACATGGACACAATGAGGGAGCGTCTGGCTTTATTAAAGTTGCTGTCCTACCGGAGCCAGCACATGTACAACTTATTTGTTTTAAAGGGATATGCCACCCCCAGGTCAAATTTGGGCATCTCCCCACAGTCCAGAGACTAAAATAAGTGGTGGAAAGCGTTTTCCTGCTCACCCAGCCATTGTCCGAGTCTGTCGCCACTGACCGCCGCGGTATCTGGTGCTCCTCCGCCTTAGACTGGAGTCTAACGTCGCCAGAGAAAGATTTCGGCCAAAAGGAATGAATTTGCTCGATGCGTTTCCCAATTACTTTGTGTGTAGTGCGCATTCATACCGAGTGCAAATAAATGTGCAAATCAACACGGAGAGCTTGCCTTGGTCATTTTGGGTGGGAACTATTTTCCAGTGCGTAAGAATACAGCCGTATCACGCAGCACGCTGCCAGGGGAATCCCTGTTACGCACCGGGAAGGGAGTTCCCCTGTTGCACAACGTGGTGCGTGATTCGACTGTATTCTTACGCACTGGAAAATAGTTCCCACCCAAAATGACCAAGGCAAGCTCTCCGTGTTGATTTGCACATTTAATTGCACTCGATATGAATGCGCACTACACACAAAGTAATTGGGAAACGCATCGAGCAAATTAATTCCTTTTGGCCGAAATCTTTCTCTGGCTACGTTAGACTCCAGTCTAAGGCGGAGGAGCACCAGATACCGCGGCGGTCAGTGGCGACAGACTCGGACAATGGCTGGGTGAGCAGGAAAACGCTTTCCACCACTTATTTTAGTCTCTGGACTGTGGGGAGATGCCCAAGTTTGACCTGGGGGTGGCATATCCCTTTAAGGAGGAGATTGAGAAGGAGAAGAGCAAGGTTGTTGGCCATGGCGTTTTGTGGGGTAGTGGCAGCAACCTCCATACAGAGAAACGTGCGGGTGTGGAGTTGCAGCCAAGAGTGGTGGGATTACTATGTGCATCACTGCTTCACTGACATACAAAATTTTCGTATGACAAGAAGAACATTTATATACATTTCTGAACGCCTACTTGTACCACTCTTATGGGAGGAAACACAGGCAGGTCGGATGAATGCGACCTGGCCGTTCAGACTGAAGTCACATGTCAAAAGGTCGATATGTATGGGTTTTACAACCACATAATATACGATTTTTTTCAAACGGGACCCAGGCCACTTGGATATTATCCAAGTAAAAAAAAAGTGGAAAAAATCAGATTTGGGTCACTTCAGGCTGCAGTCTGAACCTAGCCTAAATCACCTGTAACTGAATAAATGCAGATAAATACCAAATACCATACTGTGGAACATTCCAAGCAAAGCATTGACATCTCCATGGAGATGAAGAATGAATACAACAAGGTGCTTTAGATTTTATACAAATAGTATAAGTGTCATTTATTTTTGATTTATGGTTTAAAACAATGGGTTAGATGGAAAAATGCTGACCACTCTGCCATTGTACACACCCCAGCCCAAGATGAACAAAACTACAGTGGTACCTCACCTTACGAAATTAATTCGTTCCAGAAGTGGTTTCGTAACGTGAATTTTTTGTAAGTTGAGTAGCTATTTCAATGGAAAAGGCCTGATTCGTGCCAAGGTTTTTTTTTTTTATAGTGTAACATTTTTTTTTAGTGTAACATTGGTTCTGCGTCCTGATTGGCTAAGAGACTAGACCAGAACTAAACATGGACTAAACCAGGTCTAGACCAGAACTAAACTAGGTCTAGACCAGGTCTAAACCTAGACTGGACCTGGACTAAACCAGGATTAAACTACTACGTGCCGCTCTTTGCTGGTTTCGTGCGGCTGGTTTGTGGCTCGGGCACCAGAGGACGCGGTCCGGGCGCCGCGGTTCTATCTCGTGCTCGCAGACCCGGTGCCGGTCGTGCAGACCAGGACTAGGCGTGCTCCTCGCGCGGTGCCGTGCTCCTCTCGCGCGGTGCCGTGCTCCTCTCGCGCGGTGCCGTGCTCCTCTCGCGCGGTGCCGTGCTCCTCTCGCGCGGTGCCGTGCTCCTCTCGCGCGGTGCCGTGCTCCTCTCGCGCGGTGCCGTGCTCCTCGAGCGGTGCCGTGCTCCTCGAGCGGTGCGTTCATGTCTCCGCGCTGCTTCCGGAGTCGTGTCTCCCCCCACGCTTCACTATTTAATACATTTTGTTGAAAATCTTGTGTGTTCGGCGCTAGAGCTAAGAGGCCGAGAAAGGTGCTTTTTGAGCGGGGATAACAGTGGGACGTGCATCTGAGCGCGCATTATTCGAATTTTTGAGATTTTGCGTTTCGTAACTTGAATTTTCTTTCGTATCTAGAGACCAAAATTTAACGTGAAGGCATTTCGTAACTTGGATTTTTCGTATGTAGGGTCTTTCGTAAGGTGAGGTACCACTGTATCATCTGTTTTAGTATGCACTGGTGGAAGTACATAATTTTGCTACTTTTTGGTGTTTATTGTCTTGTTTATCAGATGTTTTATGTTCACTGTGGGCTTAGGGAGCGCTGCAATTTCAAATCCTGTGTGTGCAACCTGTACATATGGTTTTTGACAATAAAGCTGACTTTGAACTTTGAACTAAGTAAAAGTACAGATACCAGAGCAAAAAATATTCAAGTAAAAGTAAAAGTATCACATAAAAAAATAAAAGTAAAGGTATTTAAGTACCTGTAAAGGTATTTAAGTACCTGTTAAAGAGTTAAAACTAAAAAGATTTTCATATAGATTTGTGCTGAATTCTGCTAAACAGAAACAACAATAGTTTTGCTTGCTCACATTATGAACGTGTTAAAAATAAGCTTTTCAGTCCTGGTTAAAAATGTAGTGAGTAAAAAGAACAGATACCTGCTGTTAAATGTAGTGAAGTAAAAGTAAAATACTACTTGTACTTCATTGCATTCCACCACTGTCAATGTGGACACTAAGGTTAAATCAAGTTAGTATATTACAAAGCATGTACTTGTTTTTTACACCTTTGAGTCTAGCGTTTTAGGAAATTCTCCACATACCAGACAGAGAGTGGGCATTCAGAAATATGTGCCAGGGTCACCCAAGCGCAAACATCACAGTATACAGTGAAGTAGTAGTTCATTCACTAGACATAACTGAATAATGGCCGTCATTTGTAGTCCGAAGGGCATCTCTTGTACTGCATTCATTTCCCACAACGCACCACACATAAGTGCGGGGTTCCAGGGTCAGAAATGGGTTCAGCGGTGAGGTCGTAGGTGGATTTAAGCAGCAGTATGTGAATGACCTTCCTTATAGGATTTCAATGGCTGCTAATCTGCCCCGTGTGACCCAGTCTATAGCTCATCTCGCTCCTGGTAACAAAGACGTTCTTTCATGGAGGACTACTATGGGCAGACAGACAATGGGAGAGAATCAAAAATAGTGAACAATAAATAAAAAAAGATGTGCAAGAGTTTTGAACAAATTGAAATAGTTTACATCAACACAATATTGTCTCAACAAACATGTCATGTTCATATTTCAGTCCTAGAAGATTAATCCTTGGGCATGTGTTCTCTTTCAAAATACTAAAATTCTGATCCTCAATACTGTTTCTAATACCACAATGATAATTTAAAAAAAAAACTCTTGAGACAATAGAATGTGATTTACAACTTTAAATAATAGTACTTATCACAAGGTCTTATATCTGTGTAATCTCTTAGTCGTCCAGGTATGGGGTCTTATACTTGTTCTGATACAGCTCAAGATCATTCTAAAGCTATTCAGGAAAGGTTCATTTCTGTCCTATGAATGTGACTTTTTTTTAAGTATGGATACTTGCTGAATGAGTATCTAGTTTCAATACTAGTTTAAGGCTGCCTCCCATTACTCTGTCTTACCCCTTGCCCTTCCCCTACCCCTTTGTCTACATCTTTGTCTTGCCCCTCGATACCGAGCTGAAAGGGCTCGGGGTACGAATGTTCCTCTAAGAAATGGGACACCACTCGATTACCGTTTGCGTCATCATCCCTTGCCTCTACCTGGCTGCTACGTCTACAGAGGCGACAACAATTAACGCAAACAAACGTAAACAAATGTCAAGGATTATCGGGTACCTCAGCTCGACAAAAAAACAAGTTTGTTTATACATGAAAGTTCGATGAAAACGATAACGTCGGCTAAACAGACATCATTACAATTAAAACCGCAACAACAGTTCATTAAAAGTAACATAGAACATAAGCGTCATAATTGTAAATCACGCTAAACTGTTAATCGATAATTACAACTGCTGAAAATACATTTATGAGACTCCTCGGCTGGTCGATGTGACGCTGCCATCCTGATCCCAAAACCTGCCTGAGGTTGTAGGTGTACCCCTTCGTTTCAAGTCTGGTCGAGAGCTTACTTCATTTCAAGGGGTATGTAGCCCTTGGTCCTGGCCCTAGCCCTTGATCAAAATTAGAATCGGGACACCCCTTGCCCTCACATGAATGCACAAAACCAAGGGGTAGGGGTAAGACGAAGGGGTAAGACAGAGAAATGGGACGAAGCCTAAATATCTATTAGTATTTGACTTTCAATACTTACTGTCAACCCTAGTTCTTAATAGGATCTTATACAATTAAAACACAATGCAATGCTTGTCCAAAAAACAAATTCAGTATATATTCTACAACTGTTCAGCTCTACAATATAACAAGTGTAGTTTCATCAAAACTCAATAACCTTTCGTGAAAAATCCATTATGATAAAGGGCAGATACAGTATTTAACGTTGCCATATTGCAGACGTCATCAGGAATTTTTCTCATAAAACACGGAAAAACATTGAACATATTTTAGAATCTGAAAACAACCAATAGACGCATACACATTTTAGACCAGTCCCTCGTTTCACATTAGCAGTTAAATCCAACTTGTGCAAAAGTCAAGTATCTATTATGCCAGCACTAAACCTGAAACCTCCCCCAATAACGCTACAATAACATGAAGCACACAGGCCTATCTAGTGCATGGTGCGTGTCACTGTGACCCACATTGGATTTGGCAGCTCATCATATGCTTCTGGGTGTCCGTATTTACAGTATGGGGATAAACAGCGAGAGGGCAGAAGAGGAGAAGGAGGGGTGGAATATCAGATCTGGCAACCCGCCACAGAATTAAGGCCATGAGAGTCTGGCACCTTCATTTACACCCCGTGTCAGTGGTTACAACCCAGCACTTATCAGATGATAGCCAATCTGTTCAGAATGGAATAGAAACATAGTAGTAGCAATGATTGTGTATATTATTGACACTAATTAGTATATTTGTTTACATTCTGGAATATGTGGAATACTAAATATACTTGTGTAGATTAGTTTTGTCATTAGACTAAAATTTCAAACTACATTTTGATACTCAGACTCAATACCGATTCTAATACCACAATGACAATAACAACACTCTTTCTTTAGACAATAGAATGCGATTTCCAACATTAAATAAAAGTACGTTCTTTTATATTACCATGTGGTGTTATATCTGTGTAATCCCTCAGTCGTCCAGGTGTATACTAGTCTACGTGCTCTTATACTTGTTCTGGTACAGCTCAAAATCCTTCTAAAGGTTTTTTTCTGCTCTGTGAATGACTGTGACTTTTTTAGTATTGATATCTGCTTAAATTTGTACATGAACTTTATATTTTGTTAACTTTTTTTTGTTAAGCTCAGGGACTGTCGAAAACAAGATGATAAAAGTTTATAACTGAAAACTTCAAAAACTTTTGGACGCCATACACTTTTGGGATGCACAAGGCTTTTAAGCACTTTATGAAATGTCACAATAGATTTTCACACAATTCAAGACTAAGTGCTTTAAAATACTAGAAATGGCCCAGAAATAAAAGAGTTAGCATTCCTTTTGTCAATGACTTTAGTTCACTTTTTTATCACATTTTTTATTACATTTTAACACATTTCACACTGCAAAAATGTTGCTCCATTCATGCCAATTCTGCGTCTTGCTCAAGGACACAACCACAATGCGCAATGGCAGCAAAGACTGAATAGCCTAGAAATCTAACAGCCAGCATTCCTTTCGTCAATGACTTTAGCCAACTTTTTTTTTTTTTTTACATTTTACACAGCAAAAATATATGCTTTACATTTGAATTAATGCCAGTTCCCTTTTTAAATCCAACAAAAAATAAATAAATTCCAGCAAAAAATGTCCCCCTTATCTGCCTGTCACTACTTAAAGGAAAAGTAACGTTTTTTTTTTACAATCTGAGCCTTATTTCGGTAATAAAACAAGCTGTTTTACTCACCCATAGCACTTTGGTGTCATTTGGAGCAGTTTCGTAGATGTTTTGTTGTAGCCGTATCCGTTAGCGTGAGTGCTCGGGGCATAGCTTTGCGGTCTCCAAATAACACAAACTTTAGCACTTTTCAAATCACAGAAGATCGCTGTGTCAGCGTAGACTTTAAGTGGATTCCAAAGCGGCCTGAAACCCGATATCCAGCTATAGTTTCATTTGATGACGTCATCAGAGAGGACAGCGCGCATGCGTGAACTCAGCTGTTTATAAACACCGCTAGTCCGAAAGAAGCTAACACCGCTCTGAACTTTACTTTTCTGTTGCGAGACATGGCTGAAGATTCGGACTTTGAGATTGAAGAGGAGTTATTTGAGTATGATGGCCGTCCCTACCTTTTTGAGCCTGAGTTTACAGAGGAAGAGATATTAGAAAGAAGGAAGCGAAGAGAGCTTGAGGAGCAACGCAAGAGAACAGCAAGAGACGGCCAGTCTACGAAAAGACAGTACCTTGTGGTGTTTATGTGGACATTGTATGTCAATGGCAACAGAGGAAGAATGCCTTTGCTGTGTCGAGTGGGATTTGCGTCCAGGAGATGAACGTCTGGGTGATGATAACAGAAATCTGTGTCTGTCAACTCTGGAGGATATTCGTGCCATGATGAACCGTGGTGTAATAGAAACATTTTTTGGTGTTCCGAAGTTGAATTGGAGGAGCCAGCCAAAGCCTGCGGGACCAAACGGGCAACTTTCAGTTGAGTAAGTAGCCAACACACAATTATTTGTTTGCATTGAATTGGTTTGTTATGCCTATATAGTTATATTTTGATAATACTAACTGTGAGACACGAGGGTCCAGACGTCTTACAGCTTTTCCTGTCATGTTTGGGTCCATTCTCAAAGCAAGTAGCCACATTTTCAATAAGTCAGGATTCTGATGCGGAAGCCTGTGAAAGCTCAACTTCGTCCAAGATGTCATTTTGTTTTCGCAACTGGGATAAATGCATGTTCGCACCATTTTCTCAAGGCGGAGATGTTTTCATCTTCTAAGCTTCTTACGGACTGTAACCGAGATCTGACAGCGGTGTTTATAAACAGCTGAGTTCACGCATGCGCACTGTCCTCTCTGATGACATCATCAAATGAAACTATAGCTGGATATCGGGTTTCAGGCCGCTTTGGAATCCACTTAAAGTCTACGCTGACACAGCGATCTTCTGTGATTTGAAAAGTGCTAAAGTTTGTTTTATTTGGAGACGGCAAAGCTATGCCCCAAGCACTCACGTTCACGGATACGGCTACAACAAAACATCTACGAAACTGCTCCAAATGACACCAAAGTGCTATGGGTGAGTAAAACGGCTTGTTTTATTACCGAAATAAGGCTCAGCTTGTAAAAAAAAAAAACGTTACTTTTCCTTTAAGTGGAGTAACAACCTCTTTCTTTATAACGGGAAACCACCACCAGGCACGCTCCAACCCCAGCGGCTAATGTCACCCCAACGCACGCCACACTTCCTCCTGTCCGCCCCCACAGATCACCAAGCAGGCAATCCTACTCGACCTCTGACCTTTAACGCGGGGTGGTTACGGCGGCCCATTAGCAGCTGAGCGCCGGAGGGTATGGCCCGTTTTGGCTGCGTCAGGATCTTTTCTCTGGAACATGCTTGCTGCGTTAGTCCCCGGGATTGAATGACCGGGGGTACAATCTATAGAGAGGCATTCCTATGAGGGCAAAGGCTTATGTACTCTTAGATTCAATGCACACTGACCTACTTCAGAACTGGATCCAATACCAAACCTTTTCCAGTGCTGAGGTGTGACATTGGATTACACAACATGGAAAGATGCTTGGTAAAATTAGCTCTGATTTTTTTTAACCTAAATTTGTCAATGAATAACACTGGTCTACAAGCAAAATGCTTCCGGAACAAAAGTAGTGAAATTTTTCTTGGTTTAGGTCGCTAATAAAGAAAAAGTAAGTCAGAAGTGCTGATTGGCTATATTTTCCAAGATATAGTATTGGGTCAAAATAGGAAATTTATGCAAAATAAGGTAAAAACTGTAGTTTATCAGAAGGTACAGTGTGTCTACAAGCAACCAGTTCTATCTGAAAGCCTGTCTGCACATTCCAATACATTCATTTTAATATGTCTAGAGTTTAACATTAAATATTTTTGATTTCACATAAGAGAGATGCCTCGAAATTGATGTCTTAAGATATTTCTTGACAGATAAAGAAGTGCAAGTTAAATATTTTCAAAATATAAATATTATTTTTAAACAAAAACCTATTGTATAGACAGATGTTATTTTGATGTTAAACAGTATAAGTAAATATTTTGAATACATTAGCTAACCAGCACAATTATCAATTGACTTTCAGTTCATCTTATCAATATAAATTAGATTTAGCCACTTTTATCTCGGAAGCAGATCAAGTCCAAAAATTTGTAGACCAGTGTAATCTATGCCATTTTTAACTTAAACTAAACTTTACCTTTTTTGGTGAGGGGCTTGTTACTTGTTCTTTCTATGGAGATGTTATAGTATTACCTGGAATGTTCTGCAGTATTGCACTAAACTTTTTCAATAACAGAATCTCATTGCTAAAAATGTATTCTAAGAGATCACATCTGTAACTTCACATCTCCATGGAGGCAAGCAGGTGATGGACCGTTGACTAGAGAAGTTACATGATGCACCTTAAAGGATAGAGCTTGGCATTTAGCACAGTGGTTTGCAGTTCGATCCTTTGTGCCACTGAGCAAAACACTTAAACCATCTTGCCTGTTATTGATTGAATATGATTGAGAAGTGACTAGTCAATGTAACAATTTGTAACTCATGGCGTTCACAATTTTAAAGATCCAAAATCCAGAACATTCACGATTTTAAAGATCTAAAAGTCCAGAGCGTTCACGATTTTAAAGATCTAAAAGTCCAGAGCGTTCACGATTTTAAAGATCCAAAATCCAGAACATTCATGATTTTAAAGATCTAAAAGTCCAGAGCATTCAGGATTTTAAAGACTCAAATCCCACTATCTGTCAATATTCTGCTAGATATAAACAGGGTCTAACCAGCATGAGAACCAGAACTGACGAAGCCTCTCGGATGAGTGGCGAAAAGTTTTCGACCAAACAAACTTTGTCCAGTTGACAAATTGAATTTCTCCTTTTATCATTCTGCTTGTTACACTTTACGACTCTCTCCCTCTTATGCAATCCTCGTACATCTACATTAAGTGAGTGTGGGCACCATGTGCTTTGCTTTGACTAAAATCAAACAAAACATTTCGCTTGGGTCCAATTTGTTGGCTACTGATACTTTGCAGTGACAGTGTTTCTTACATGTATTTCTATGGTGGAATGTTCAGCGGTTACCGTGGTGACGCAATGTACACATTAGCAGACACTGCCAAAAATACAAAAAGAGCACATTTCCAAGAGCCTGTGATCAATACGAGCGTTTGTGGTCCTGTTTAGGTGATTTTCAACAAAAAGAGTGAGCGTGACTAACTGAAAAACTCCTGGCTGATCACCTGTTGTAGTACCATCAAAATCAGTTCTTTATGGTCTGATTGGGTTAGAACAAAACTCAGATTAAAGGCAAACAGGCTTCAGACAAATCAGTGCCTACAGTGACCATCACAATTTAACGTTGATGACATCAGCAATACAACATTTTTGTTGTATTGCTACATTTTGTTGTACATCAGCCTAATTCCACATAAATAGTAGTTGTTATCTTTTAGAATAGTCATTTCCAGTTTTTCCTCCCTTTCCTTTTGCCTTGAGCGACAAATCCACCAAAACTGAAGCACCCGCCTGACAAAGTGCCATTATCCTGAGGCAGTTTATGTCCTGCTACGCTCCAACCCTCTCCTCTAGCACCCTTTTCAGCATACCCACACATTAACACTGCTCCAACGCTGTAAACAAGTACCGCGTTTTGTAACTGTTAAGCCTTTTGAAAATCCCTGACAACTTTTCTATCGCTGTTTTTGTGTGAGTGAAAAGCAGTCCCCGAGCCCCCCGCTGGAGCTCTTTATGGTCCTCTCATTACTGGATATCAAGTCTGGCACCCCCTCCTCCGGAGTGTCCATTTTTTAGGAAATGGGTTACCATGACAACCTGCAACAGCCCCGAACAGGTTTTTCCTTTTTTAGGCTGGCCTCTCTGAACAAAAGCCACGTGAGCTCGTCTCTATTCGCTGAAGATGTCATAATAGCAGATAATGTTCCTGATTTATGTGAGCTCACTGGAAATGCTTTTTTAGACTGCTGGCTTTTGTTCCATATCTGATGTGTGATGTGTAATTTGCTATGAGTAAACCAGAAACCATTGCATCCGATATTTCTTCTCATTCCATGCAAATCCGTGAAAATCCTGCTACGCGCAGCAATATGTAAATCAACTAAGACTTAAAACATATTAGTTGTATCCACTTAAAGGAGCTATACACAAATTTTACTGTCTTAAAAGGTGAAAAACAGAAATAGTTCATTTAACAGTTTGCAGTGGTCCAAACTTATTCCTTAATTATTCACCATGATGGGTTTATGAGCACTTTTCACAACTTCAGAAGACCAACACAGAGTTAAAGCTAACGGCAACTAGCATGCTAACGCACACTTCCTGATTATCAGACAATAATATCATATCTAATTAGATTTAAATTAGAATTATTTTAACCTCTAGAGCTGCTTATACAATATATCTATACTGGGGCAAGACAAAATTATGCAAATACATGGGGGAAAAAAGTCTTTATTGTAGTGAATACAGTATGGAATATATATACTATAACACAAAATTTACATTACTGTGCCTCTATGTGAAAGCCATTTGTGAATACGTGCTTTATTTTTCGGCTCAGTGAGGTGGATAAACAGTGTATGAGGATGTGATCTCATGTAAAAGAATTTATAGTGTTTTTCCACCTCCACTGGGTCATTCAGAAGCGCTTTTCATCAAGGAATCATTCACCCATTTACACATGCATTCATACACCAGTGTTTGTGGATACGTGAGGCAGGGTGAGTTAAGCGTCTTGCTCAAAGACACACTGACAATGCACAGGTCAAATGTCTACCGCTGGTCACTACCGCCCTCGCCGCCCTGTTCTGTAAATCTATCAGCTTTCTATATCCTTACTATGACAGGGTTGTCCAAAAACAATACCCACTAATCAATACATACTCATTTGACATAGTAATACTGGAAAAAAGGTCTTGAAATTGCATTTTGAATCAAAAGCTTTTGAAGTACCATAATTTCCTCCACAAACATAATATTCTGTCTCATTCAGCCTAAAACCTGCTAACCCTGTAGTTTAGCTCTGTCTAAACATGTTCTGAAATGTGATTCTTGTATTGGTTTCCCAGTTCATATTTCAGTCTTTTTGCCTGCGCTTCTGTATTGAACAAGTCTTTTCTTAAAGGTGTATTGTGTAACTTTTCTGGAGAGGGTCCACAACCTCTTTTAATCTCCATGGAGATTAGTGTTGCTCTGATACCATTTTTTGGGATCTTGAGTATTTGCATTTGAAAAATGTGTGGTATCAGTGCTTTTGCCGATACCGTTATCAGTATCAGTATCAGTATCAGTATCAAAACAACCCTATTGGAGATGTCTACAGTACATGTCTAACACTACAGTGGTATTAAACTAATCTGCCTTGCATTTTTTCAACTACAGGTGTTATTTATTGCTCAAAAAATAAAATAAAATAAAAGAAGAAGAAAGAATCTCATTCAATCTTACTGTGAGTGGTGTCGCTTCTCCACAAATCTCACTTGTAATTTGGCTTGCAAGTCTCCATGGAGATTCTTAAGTTGTATGGCCATACTGTGGAACATTCTAAGCACATCTCCATGGAGACAAGCAGGTGATGGACCCTCCACCAGACAAGTTACACAGTGCACCTTCAAGTACAGAAAATTGGGACACAACAAATCTTAACAATATTTGAAACAACTACAAACAGACTGAGGTGCTCTAACTGTAGTAAATTACTGTATATACATGAACAAGCAAGGACATGATGGCATTTTCACAGAAAGCCCTGCTCTTCTTCAGTGAAGAGGGCTGATCGTGATTGGGATTACAGCAGAAGCCTTGTGCTAATCAACAATGAGGACCCTCTAGCCTGTGTTGTGTTGTGATTCACACAGTAATGATCGGAGCAAAGAGACAGACTTTGATTTCAAGACAAACAGATTTAAAGAATCAGGCAACGATGCTGGCCTACATTTAACAGCTGAGGAGGCGGCAGAAGTGCACTCACAGGGCTCTTTTCAATTATATACAATGGGAATGATGGAATAGAAAGCAGCAATGTGTGTGTAATAATCATGTAAAGAATAAGAGTGTTTTGTTTTTGTTTTTTTCAGAATTGAGCAAACTTCATTTCAATACTTTGAATGAGGCTCAATAACAATTTTGATAACACAGTGATAAAAAGAAAAAAAAAGTCATTTTCAGCACAAAATAATTTCTTTAATTTACTGTGTAATTTACCATGTACTTCTGTATTGGTGTTGAGTTCAAGGAGTTTAAGATTACCCTAAAACTGTTTAAGAAAGGTCAAATTCTGTTTTTGTTTTTTTTGTTTCAAAAAAGAGTAGCTACAGTATTTTCAATACTGGTTTTAGTATCAATTTGTTAGTATCTGATTTTCAATATTTTTGACAACATGACATTTTGATATCATATACAGTGATGTCAGATGTGTGTCAAAAGGAGAAATTCAATTTGTCAACAGGACAAAGTACTTTCAGTCCAGTCCAGTTGACAAATTGAATTTCTCCTTTTGCCATTAAAGGCAAATTAACGTTTTTTTTTACAATCTTCTTTCGGCAATAAAACAAGTAGTTTTACTCACCCATAGCATTTTTCTGTCAATTGGAGCAGTATCGCAGAACTTATGTTGAGCCGTTCTGTTCTACTAATGATCCCGTATTCTTAACATGGTGCTGTATCATTTGCTCGGGGCATTACTTTACGGTGTCCAAATAACACAAACTTTAGCACTTTTCAAATCATAGAAGCCCGATGTCTTAATGAAAGATTTCGTTTGAAGCAAAAGTGGCCTGTAATCCGAGATTTAGCCATAGTTTCGAGTAGATGAGGACGCCAGTACGCATGCGCGGACTGCTCCCAGGACCCAAACATGAAACGCAAAGCTGAAAACTATGGATAAATCTCGGATTACAGGCCACTTTTGCTTCAAACGAAATCTTACATTAAGACATCGGGCTTCTATGATTTGAAAAGTGCTAAAGTTTGTGTTATTTGGAGACCGCAAAGTAATGCCCCGAATACTCATGCTAACGGATACTCTACAACATAACTTTCTTCAAACAGCTCCAAATGACACGAACGTGATATGGGTGAGTCAAACGACTTGTTTTATTACCCAAAGAAGGCTCAGATTGTAAAATAACTTACTTTTCCTTTAATGTCAGATGCCCTAATGGCGAAAAACTCTCCCTTTATTCAGGCTTGGAACTTGCATAAATTTACAACGACATCTTTGGAATACACCAAATACACAATTGTACCAAATAATTAATGTCTAATATTTATTTAAAAAAATATCCCAATAATAATTAGATCCTATTTTTGCAAACTATCAGAAGTGTGGAAAGTACAAAGTATACAATATTTGTAAGGCTGAAGTTTTGCACAAAAACCGAAAGGACTAAAAAATTCTATGCAATTTTCATAGACAGTCCTTGATATTGTAAGTTTGCACACATTCAAAACAAATATTCGGATATTATCTTGTTGACCACATATATTTCACACCACTTTATAGTGTTAACAGTTTTAGTTTGCTTCAATTGCTGCTGTTGAATCTGTAAAAATCCACTCATTTACTTGAGTTTACTATGAGTTTAATATACTATACTCCATGAGTTTAATATACTGCACTCCATTTACTTTTTACACTGTCCCAAAATTACAATACAAGCCATGCTGCTCCCACACTTTCCACATCTCAACACAATCAAATATGAATGGTCACTTAGCATAACAATTGAAGCATGTCTCGCTATGGAAATCCTGCATACCAACGACAACTGCCACTGTAAGCTACTTCCCATACAACTATGTCAACCATTTACTGTCTATCGAGAGCTTATGCAGTCCTTCTATAATAAACTTTCCTGGATGAGTTTCAAATATGTTAACTGTCTTGAAAAGCCCAGATCTACATTTAAGGACTTTGACCAAAAGTGTGTGACTGTGCATGCGTATATTTGTGGTTGTATTTAGAAAAGGGAAGCACCGGGGGCCAAGCAACCGTTCCATAAAAGGACAGGGATCAGTGCTGCAAGGGCTTCTGGGAGACGAAGAGGCAGCAGACCCAATTGTTGTGCTTGCCCTGGGACAGTACGAGGGGGGATGGGGAGGGAGGGGGTTACGGGGTGAAAATCATCTCTCCATAGGGCTGCGGTCAGGGCTAAGTGGCCGTAACAATGGAGCATGCCACAATACAGTGTGTGTGTGTGTGTGTGTGTGTGTGTGTGTTATATGTAGACGGACAAGAAAAGGGGCTCGGGTTAAGACATGATTTTGTTTGGAAGTAGAACATTTAAAATCCTTTGAAAAATACTAACAATGATGATGTGTATGTGTAGTCAAAATCAAAGTCAACTTTATTCTCAATTCTGCCATGTGTTCGACATACAGTGAATCGAAATTCAGTTTTTCCCTGGCCAAGCAGTGCAAAAAAGACAGTGAACAAAATACAATATAAAGACAATACAAAAACTATCTAAGACAAAAACAAAAAGCAGTGCAAAGAATAAATAAATACCTATTTACAGATATCATAACTTATGATAACTAGATTTTGATACAAATGTTAAATGTGCTGTAGATTCTTACGTCTTAAACTGTTTTATAGTCATAGTATCCTACAGCTGACAGCAACTAGCATGCCAATAGTGCACCAGACTTACTTCCTTGTTTTTCAGATGATAAAAGTCCTTCATAATTAGATGCTTAGCAAATGTACCGTACTTTTCGGACTATAAGTCGCTACTTTTTTCTCACACTACGGACCCTGCGGCTTATAGTCAGGTGCGGCTTATGTATGGATTAATTCTTTATCAAGACAGCGAATGTAGCCCGTAAACCTAGCTCCACTGCACGCGTCAGGTATCAACAGTTCCGTGAGATTGAGTTCAGGGGGTTTACCCTTAAAGTTAAACTTTAAACTTTATTTTAAGGCTTCCAGAGGCTACAAGCTGGCCCTTTTACAGTTGTTTTACTGCTGTGTTTTTGTCATGTTACTGCCGTAGGCGCTGTTCAAAAAAAGCACGTACCGGTATTTACGTTAATTTAAAAAAAAATAAAAAATCCTCTTGTGCACCATGTTTCTGTGTAAATATCTCAAGTTACAATGTGGACACCTGCGGCTCATAGTCAGGTGCGGCTTATAAATGTGCAAATCTTAACTTTAAAAAAAAAATGTGGTTGGTGCGGCTTATAGTCAGGTGCGTCCTATAGTATAAAAAGGTATACGTACGGTATATGTAAATGGTCATATTTTTATATTGCACTTTTCCACCTTCAAGGCACTCAAAGCGCTTTACATAAAGGAACCACTCACCCATTCACACACATTCATACACCAGTGCACACACACACACAGAGGATGAGGTAGGTTAAATGTCTTGCCCGAGGACAAAGCGAGAGCATTCATCTGTGGCATCTGGAATCTTATCGCCAACCTGTGGGTCAGTGGTTCTGCCCACTCTGCCAATTATGTTTTTGTCGACAGCAGGATTGGAACCTCCAATCGAATCAGTCGACAAACACTCTGACCAACTGAGCTACTGTTGCCCCCATGTTTCAGCTTAAGTTGCCAATTTCTATTACAGTGGTCCCTCGTTTTTCGCAGGGGTTACGTTATAAAAATAAGCCGCAATAGGCGAAATCCTATTCAATCCTATAGTAGTCAGCTTTATATTTTACAATTATTCTACATGTTTTAAGGCTGTAAATGCCTCACCACAGTCATAGTCATAGTCATAGTCATAGTCACCACACACATTCTACACTTTTCTCAGACTGGCATTAACATTTTCTCACATTTTTCTTTCTTTGTTTAAACTTTCTTTGTTTAAACTTTCTTGTTTAGACACTCAAATTTTCGTAGATTTTCCAAAAAATTATTAATAGTGACGCGTGTATTTCACAGTTCCTCTGACCGTGCCTCTTCGTCCTGGCGCCGCTCCGCCTCGGTGCTAGTGTCTTTTCCGAGTGAAGAACATGGTTATGGGGAGTTGTTGGCGCTCTTTTTTTCTTTTGGGCGAGAAGATTCTTATAAACAGACATGCCACCTTCGATTGTATTTCAGAACGTTTCGTCGACATTGTGGGTTTTGTCGGGGAGAAAACTTGCAAACATACAGCACTTCAGAGTCACACTGCGAGTGATCGAACATTCATATAAATTCGGCAAACTGAAGGCATTCTGTACTGTATAGGAGACACGGCACGGAGTATGACTGACAAATCAGCAAAGGGCTACAGTCCTTAGCCAATCAGGACGCAGAATACAATGCGCTTTTATACACTATAAAAAATTTGAATAAAGAAATCGGCGAAACAGCGATGCCGCGAAAGGTGAACCGCGATATAGCGAGGGACCACTGTACATATGAAAAACAATAATGATGAAATAAAGTTATTTTACTGTTATTTATTGCAGGTACGGTGGTTGAGCTCAAATACTGTCTACGGATGAATAGTACACAAAGGTAACCAGTGTCCCTCCCAATTTTTTGACCATTAGCACAGTTATTTTACTCTACAAGATGGAGGGAATTATGTTAAAAATGCAACTTCATTCAATCCTTATTTGTGCTGTTATCATTGACACGTCTCAAAACTGTGACTGGACTAACAGCACACCAGCCAGCAGTCGTCTATAATAATTATGCAATCTTTTTTTCTTGCAAAATGTTCTCTCAGTCAGCCCTCTTTCTTTTTCTGTCTCTCCCTCCTTTTCTCTCTCTCTCCATCTCTCTTTCTCCCTTTGACTCCTCTTATCTCAGTGTCAGCTCAGCCCACTCTGTCCCTGTGTGTTTGGTTAGTGTCTTACTGTCTACCCCCACATTTTTATGACACTGTCGGATTTTTACTCCGCAAGATGGAAGTACTTTTTTCATTATAAAAATAACACAGTGAATAAACAGATTTTTTGAACAGATTTTCCCAAATAAACAACTACTATAGGTTTTTTACCACTGACACTTCTCAAAACTGCGACCTTACTGACTCTGCAGTCCTCCATCATAATTATGTAATCTATTTTTTTCCCTTCAGACTGTTCTCTCACTCAGTCCTACCCTTTCTCTCTTCCTCGATCCCTCACTCCGTCTCTCCTTCTGCTTCTGCTTTATTGGCCTGTGTCCTGGCTGTCGACTGTCCCCTCTCATCTCCGTGACAGCTCAGTCCACCGCGTCTTGGTGTGTTTGGCTCAGTTCTGTCCGTCTGGAGGAACCGAGGCGGAGGTGAAGTGGGGTGAGGGCCCCCGAGGCGAGATCTGGCCCTTCACCCAGACATGGGGGGAGGAGAGAGGGGGATAAACAGAAGAGAGAGAGAGAGAGAGAGAGAGAGAGAGAGAGAGAGAGAGAGAGAGAGAGGGAGAGATAGAGAGAGAGAGGGAGGGGCGGTGGGAAAGAGAAGAGAGAGGCAGAAATGGAAAAAGAGAGAGAGGTTGGAGAGAATGGGAGAGTGAGAGAGAAGGAGGAATGAGGAGGAGAAAGGGAGAAGAGGACAGAATGAGAAAATGAGAGAGAGAAGGAGAAAGGGGGAAAAGAGAAGGGGAAAGGTGAGTGTTCGTGTGTGAGAGGGAGAGTAGTAGATGATGGGGAGAGAGAGGAAGAGAAGGGAGGGAAGAAGAGCGAGAGAGAGAGAGAGAGAAGGCTATCAGACTGGACGTTTCATTGTAGGGTCACATGAGATCACTCCTGAGCTCACGGGACATTTGAGGAGAGAGAAGTCTCCTCCTCTTACACTCAGATGAAAAGTCATGAGTTAGAAGCCAAATTCTCTATGAAAACAGTTTGACAGTTTGAGCATTTTGCCATTCAGAAATTTAGACTGAATAAACAACATTCACTTGACAGACATTGTGTTCACTCACTGGATTTCCGATGTAGCAACAAGATAAATTCAGGAAACCACTGAAGACTATGAAGGGATTTGACCGCCTTAAAGTACAAAACAGTAATTAAAGCGGACCTTTTGTGCAAAATCAACATTTCAGAGCTTTTGACCATGTTGTAGTTTATAGTTTCTCACTTACTCTCCAATGAAATAAAATTGAAGTGCAGCTATCCATCGGAGGTGCTGACAACTGCATGACTCTTTGTTGTGATCACGTCAGCTCTCATGAGGCACCACAGTTTTCTAACATGGAAGTTAGTGGACTTGTTTGTCGTTTTAAATGAATATTGTGATTTAAAATGTGTAAATTATAACATAATGATGCACGGGCGTCATAGATTATAACTATATAGCAGAAAAAGCAATATATGTGTTCATTTTAAATGGCTTGTAAAAATATTAAACACATTTATTCTTCACTTTCCATATGCATTTCTAGCATCGTACGTCACAATTTTCATAAGTCATAGTTTCATCAAACCCTCATTAGGAGTTTTTTTGTGCCGAAATGTTGCATGTCATCATAAATCTTACATTTTGCAAGTAAGACGGAGTGCGGGATTATTTTCTTCTCGTATGTTCTGGGGCTGCTCCCTCTCCTCCAACGCACCCGTTTGAAGAAATTGAAGTGCAAAGTTCTCATTCTTGTAAAAAGTTATACACAAAATTCTAGTGCAGGTGTAATTCTTATGTTGTGTGAAAACCTGAACAGCCTCATGCGATCCATTCTATAATACAGTTTAAACAGTGTAATCTCCCACAGGCCAAAGCGTCTACCATTTTAATAGTTCTTCAAAGGCTCATACAAAACACAATAATCCTCTTTATACAAATCTGAGTATTAGAGTTAGTCATTTGACCAGTTACATAACAACAGAAGTCACAGAGTCTGTCAGTAAAATAGCAGTATTATGCGTAAATGTTATTACCGGTAGTCTAAAATTTATACCAGATTATTTAAGTGTTAAAGCAAGACAGGATTAAGTAAACCAAGGTTGACAGGTTTTGTAACAGTTCGGCAAAGGTGCTAAACCCAAAGTCCAATTTTTCTTCTTTGTAAAAACGTTAGAAAAAAAAAAAGTTGATGTATTTCCAACTCCCAAGACTGAATTCCCCGGGGTTATTAAAGTAAACAAGGTCTGGTTTGGCACAAGTTTGTATGAAAGATTTGCTGACATGAACACCGCGGTTTAGTGGTTTTGAACGTAGCCAATGAAGTTGAACCAAAAGTACACACAAGTATGAATATTGGATGCACTGAGAGAAGAATATGTCCCGAAATACTGCATAATATTTGAAACTACTACAACTACTACTACTACTACGGCGAGCTTCATTCTAAACCTCAGCTCTGTCCGCTGAAATAGTACAAGATTCCTCATGTTGCTGTGAGCTACATGTATAGTGGACTGCAAGGAAAGTTTGGTTATTTCTGACATTTTCATTTTGTATAGCCAATCTTGACCTTGAAGTTGTCTCATCAAAGTATTTGTTTTTTAAAAGATAAGGATATCACAATATACAGGTTTTTAAAATGATCCCAATAGCAATATTGCCGCGATAAAATTGAGACGATATTCAGAAGATATTATCCTTCAGAAAAGTACACGTAAATCCTGTACTCTCACTTGTACCTAAAGAACATTATGTCCAGTATATTTTTTAGTATTTTTAAGTTTAAACTCTCTCTCCCAATAATCACATATTCACCATTGTTAAGTCTTTGGAGTACTTTGATGGATCCTGACCACTGTTACGATAATCCTACGAGTTATGTTGAGTATATTACATTTAAAACTTGTTGTTGTCCATCAAAACTAGAGATGTAACAATATCAAAATCTCTCGATATTTATTACTACTTTAGTGCTACTTTTCCTTTTAAAAGTCTTGAAAAAGCCCTGAAAAGCCTTTGGTATTGACATAATATGAAGAATTAAGATTTAAAAGCGCGTAATAACAGTTATTTCACCAAACACCAAAGGATCATGGTCTATGTAGTTCCCTCTTTTTTTAGCTAGTGGTGAAGTTTATTTGTATAATGCAATTCATACACAAACTAATTCCAAATGCTTTACAGATTAAGAAAGACAATTAAAGCACAAAAAAGATATATAAAAGCAAAAAGACTTGTAATTCGATATATTGTGATGACCCACGATGTTATTGGGAGACTTTTGACAATGTGATATCACGATATTTCAGTTATTGTTAGATTGAATCCTTCTAACTGTCCAATATTCAAATCATCAACAGAAACTTTAACCACAAATGTTCATTTAGGGCCAAAGATGTTCAATCCTTTCAGATCCCAGAAAAAAACTAACATGATCTACTTTATCTGGTCATTGTATTGCGATTACAGAGATACTTACATTTATATGCAGTACTGCAATCAAGAAATGCACACATTTTTAACTTGACTGGTATAAACTCCATAAATACAAAGCAGACGCAACATTTGTGAAATTTAAAATGTATCTTTCTAAAAGCTGTGACTCTGAGGTCTCCAATTATTCACACACAAAGAACTCCATAAGTGAGTAACACGTAATGAATAGAACAATTAACTCAGACGTGAATCGGGGTCAAAAAGCAACAATTAGCCACTTGAACTATAGCCTCTCACACAGCGCATGTCAACATTCATCCACTAATGACTACCAAGACTGGGCCTGCAGCAAGCCAGATCCGATTCACATGGGTGAGACTGGCTAGTGTCAAATGTACTGCAATATACAAGAAATACCACACAAATGTCATAGTACAAGATGTAATTTAGCACATAGCAGTGGCATGTTCCGACACCACAATTAACATGACAAGATGAAGACATGACTAATTGGTTGTCATCTTAACAAGAGGAATTATGGGAAAATAGCTTCATTTGTATGTGACAGGTGCTTAGTGGTGAACCGCAGTCAAGTTATTAGAGCAGTATGTAGATGTAAAAAATGTATGCGCGAATGGAATTTTCAAAATTGTATCTTGGATTCCAAGGTTGAGAGCAGCAGTTGAGGAAATTAGTGAGGAAAAGCATAAATTTATTTTTTTCCTTTTTGCAGCTGCACTATAAAATATCAATTTCTTAAAGGTCCCATGGCATGAAATTTTCACTTTCTGAGGTTTTTGAACGTTAATGTGAGCTCCCCTACCCTGTTTAGGGCCCCCTTCCCATGGCTAAAAGTTGCGAAATGTCTAAACTGAGCATTTGCGGTCCTTTTCTGCGTTAGAAAAAAACACAGCTGAAACGGGCGATTCTGAACAAGGCACCTTATTGACGTCAGATCGAAAAATGCAGCTCCACCCCCCGTCTGTGTCTACTCAGCGTCTCTGTAAATCACACCCAGAGAGTTTGGTAGAGCGTTTGTTTACTGATTCAGGGGTTGGCGGTTCGAATCCCGCTCTCAACGGGTTGGCCGTGTGTGGTCCCAGCTCCCACAGATGAGTGCTGCTGTTGCAAGACACTTAACCGCACCTCGTCCCCAGTGGACACTGGTAGCCCCCATGACAGAAGTGCATCAAGGCCAGTTGTGACGTGGGCCATCCTCCCATGGACCCAACCCCCGCGGGAGGATTCATGGGGGCTGGTGCATCGTGTTCTGGGCGGCAGGTCTGCTTGGACTGCTGCCCCCACGATCCAGAAATGGAGAAGTGGAAGAAGATGGTATGGTTGGGTGTTTTAATTGTAAAAAAAAATACCTTGAAAAGGCATGCATTTATACAGCCCTTCAGTGATCTGACCCGTATCTTATCTGGTGATGGCACCTGCAAGTCTCCATGGAGAGAGATCAGTTTAATGCCATACTGTGGAACATTCCAGGCAAACTATTAACATCTCCATGGTGACAAGCAGGTGGGGAACCCACTACTAGAAGATTTACATAGTGCATCTTTAACAGTACAATACGTAACCTTCTACATGATTAGGAAGATAAAGCCAAATGAACAAAAGGCCATGTAACAGTCAGGTTTGTGGAGATGCAAGCCTGCTCACAGTAAGGACATGTTTTTTTTCTGTGCATTTCAGTGCAATAAAAAAACAAAAACACAACATACTTTTATTGTAGTATATTTTTTGGCTATAAAGTTACATATCATGACTTTAATACACCTATTTTACTCGTTTAGATAACAGTATAGAAATTCACAAAATACTACTGTATATATAAAATATACTGTATATACACATTATTGTGTTAACAATTAGCATTAGTTGTAGCTCCTCTTGTTCCTCCTTATGTTCCCACATAGTTGCACAGACAAACACCCATTAAAAAGAAGTAGGAATTTACTAGACCCTATAAATGTTTGTAAATGTTTTGAATATTAGCACGGGTAAACCACATCACAAAGTTTTGGTAGGCCGGCGGCCCTTTTACAGGCCTGTAGTGGTGGGTGTTTGTGAGAGGAATGTGCTAACAGTAATTATGGAGCACGTTCAGGTATGCAGCGCTGCAGGGAGGGCAACAGTAGACAGACAGATACTGGGGCTGAGTATGTGTTCATCTCCCGCCAGGCAAAACCACCGTAGAGACAGTATAGACAGGTACGAGCGCATGGTACCTGTGTGGTCCACGATCAAAGCTTTCACTAGCCCCACCCCCAACCTGGAGATGCACCAACTTGAGGCAAGAGGTGGAAGATGTACCCTAAATCAAGTAACAAAAAGAGGCATCAAAAAGTAGTTACGAAGAAGTGAAACTAGTGGATACGATTTATTTCTGTATAGTTATGTACCAATAAAAGTAGGATGCAATTTGCCCATTTTTGACGTAAAGGTTTTTTCTTCTTCTAATTATGCACCACATTTTTATGCAAGGTGGATGAAGAATCTCGCTCAAGGACACGACAATAGTATCTAAATTCGGATCAAACCTTTGAGTTGGTGGGCAAGCACTAACTCCTGAGCCACTGATGCCCCCCAAAAAGTAAGTATTCAGCACTATTTCAGTGAAAGTTTGAGAAGCAGAAAGTATTGCTACAAATCATTCAAAATTTGTGAATGCTTAGTGCTATGGTTGGTAATACACTGCACCAAACTTGCACATTAGATTCTCGATACATCAAACTTATTTAACTACAGATCAGGTCTATGGAGTTGAGTCTGAGGATGTTTTTCAAGACATTTTTGAAAATAAAAATGTCTGTTCCATCATTGTGATGTCATGTGGTAATACAGGAAATGCTCCACTGTATTTTTAAACTCCATACACCTTCAGTAGAATCGTTTGGATAATTCCAGCTCTGGAATTGCCAAAACAAAAGGTAAAAGGTAGCTATTAACTTGAAAACTATCGCTTCATGGCATCACAAGGTGGAACAGATCATTTTGAGATTTTGAAGACGTAGACAGTCTAATAATAAAGGATCTCTCAAATGTGCATGAATGAAACAAAACACAACTCTGGGTATGTTTTGGATGAGGCAACATTATAACATTTAGTTAGTTTAGTTGTACAATATAAAACCTTCGAATTCGAAATATATCAAACTTATTTAACTACAGTGTCTGTGGAGAGTCGAGTCTGCTCACTGTAAGAATCTTTGTTTTTCAAGATATTTTTAGGAATCTGTAAAGATAGGTAAGTTCAATGTCATACTTCCAGGCAAAACAATAACATCTCTATGGAGACAAGCAGGTGGGTATTCCATCAATGCCGCTAAGATCAATCCCAGGTAACTTCGATAAGACGCGCTAGTTTTAGCGAGAGTTCGGTTCCATGACTCTCGCTAACATTAGTCCCCGTTGAGTTACTGGGGCAACATAGGCTTCTGAGTTAACCTGCTCCCGGGCATGCTGACAATCAGACTTAATCAATCGGTGTTGCAAAGAATATGTACCTGAAGTAAACAGAGTGTCAAACAAACACTTCCCGCCTGACTATCTGTGTTGTCCGAAAACAAGGGTGACAATATCAGCAAAAAAAAAAGGTCAGTTTTGGCGAATTTCCAGTAATTTAAAATATTTATTTAGACCGCTGTTGTTATGATATCTTCAGATAAAAGAATTCCAGAGTTTTCATGGAGAATCCCTTTGGCTGAATGGTTAAGTGCTGGGAGTCCCGGGTTCGATTCTCAATACTGACGATATTCATGCTCAAGTCAGTTATGTGTTATATTTTCACCAATTTACATTTGCCACACATTACACAAATGTGAATGAATGTAATTTAACGTACAATTATTCACATATGTTTAGCGGCATTGATGGAATACCCCCCAGGTGGCAGACACTTCCACAGTGCCCCTTTAATGAATTTGGCCTATTTCAAACAGAACGGAACCAGGAAATAGAATACCCAATGTCAGTTTGTCCCTCCCTTCACACTAGACCCAGCTGAGGACCCTCTGTTGTAGTAAAAGTCCTCTCCAAGAATTTTTGGACCAAATCCGCAGGTAAGAACACCAGGCCCAACCCTTCACAACCTCTCATACTGATTTATGGACCATGTCTGAGCCCTGTGCTTAACCACTTTTCTTTCAACTGTAGTTTTCACCGGAGAGATTGTCATTTCACCTTGAAAAATCTGCTTTGTCATGTTTTTAGAGGAGATTATGCCTTTACAACTGCCAGATTTAGCAGGGTCTTATTATATGGGGAAAACTGCTGACTATAATGGCAAGCTCTAGTACAAAATGTAGGATAGATTTGAAATTATGTAATGAAAGATTAGACACAGACTGATACACAAACCTCCTGCAGGCCATGGGTGATAATAATACTAATGCTCATTGTCCAAAAGTGTGCCACAATGTAATATGTAGGTAGGTAAAGGCTGTGGTTTTGTTTTCTGTTTTTCTATAGCTGGTTTGTTAGAGAAAATAATTGTGAATCATGAATTGTAATTTTTAGAAATGTAAAGTTAACAAAATGTTTAGTATTATATATATATAGTATTATTAAAATTTAAACACAGACATGTTTGGCTGATTTTTCCAACTTACAATGAAGTGTGGGCATCCAGAACAATCTTGAGTTTCTTCTTAAAGCTGATATACCTAATTTTCAAACTGTAACTCGAAGAAGTAGTTCTAGTTCCTATATCTCTCATAGTCTTTGGCACATTAAGTAAAAAACACATGAATTTCAGATGTGTGACAGCTGTAGACCTGCTTTTAAGTTAACTTAAAAGTTTTAACCTTTTGGACATAGTTGACCCACTAGCTGCTGTGTACAAAATAAGAAGTGTTCATGGGGGTGCTTCCCCTGCACGGTGGCTGAGTGGCTCATGCTTCACAGCAAGAAGGTTCCGGGTTCGATCCCCAGGTCGCCCGGGCCTTTCTGTGTGTGTTCTGTGTGGAGTTTGCATGCATGGTCTGGGTTCGATCCCCAGGTCGCCCGAGCCTTTCTGTGTGGAGTTTGCATGTTCTCCCCGTGTCTAGGTGGGTTTCCTCCGGGCACTCCGGTTTTCCCCACCAACCCAAAACATGCACCATAGGTAAAATCCTCCAGCTGAGGTCCTGGCCAAACCAAAGAAAGAAGATGGTCCCCGGGCTCAGTAATGTGCTGCCCACTGCTCCTAATAACAGGATGGGTTAAATGCAGAGAAGAATTTCTCCAGTGTGA
Source organism: Paratrypauchen microcephalus (assembly GCA_036785185.1). Taxonomy (NCBI): domain Eukaryota; kingdom Metazoa; phylum Chordata; class Actinopteri; order Gobiiformes; family Gobiidae; genus Paratrypauchen; species Paratrypauchen microcephalus. Next base: position 7,233,291 of record JAVJIX010000003.1, read on the forward strand.
GATCAATAAAGTCACTTCTGCTTTTTCTTCCGGCTCCATTGACTTACATTGAAACACTGTCACCCCTCTCTCTTTAACTGCTGCAGTAAGCCTTGTCATTTTAGTCTTAAAATGTTTGTATTAACCAGCTCTACATGATCCTGGTGTTTTTATTTTTGCCATTTTGTCCCTAAATAAATTCCTATTCCTTTGCCCCATAACCTTGTGAGTTTCATTTGATTGGAGCCGAACGCTATGGGTGACACACTCACATTCACTTAGTCCACTTCTTTATACAGTCTATGTCTACCAGGGTTTGTGACCAATGAAATACTTAACAGTCTCATCATGTTACATTTTGTCACAAATTATACTCGTTGACAAAAATAAAATCAGATTCAAGGCAATATGGTGCCTGGCTGCAACTTTACCTTACCAGAATTTAACAATGTCCGCGAGACTATCAATCCTGCTCTTACACAGACAGAATTGATATAGCTCATCTAACAAACACAGAATTTCACCATAGAAGTACATCCTCTTTTCACGAACACAGACTATATGATGAACTCTATGTGGCCCTAATCCCAAATTACCTTCCCCTGCGTCTCTGTGGTAACCTGGCTAACCCTTTAGCCTGCAGTGAACCTCCATACAGGACTGTGGTGTCATATTAAAGGCTGTCTGTGAAGCATCAGTGGGTGCAGAGCTGTTTATCATTATAAGCCTGGTAATGACGGGGCGAGCTCTGGTCTTTGTTCACACACGCCTCTCTCATACAGTGTGCAGAAGTCAGCAGGGACACTCATACACTGGAAACTCTGACTCCCTTTACAAGCTAAAGAGGAAAAAATTCATGATTTTGGTCAAGATAGTGGATTTATTTTTGCAAATAAAGCACTGAAGAAAACCATTTATCGTTAGGCCTATATTATACAGAGTTAGTATAATTTAAAGGAATCTACAATTAGAAATAAGTGTCTTACATTTGAATACATATTTATTTCTTCATTTTAATAATCAGGTATTTAGGGAAATTCACAAATGTAGAGCCAGATGATAAGGCTGCAGCGACTAATGGTGACTAGACAGTTTAAAGTGAAACAGTTTTGCTACTCAAAGAAGACGCTGCTTGGATGAGTGCTGAAACATCATCACAGTAAAACTTTTTCCAGTAACAGAAGTGAATTTTTCTTTTGCTATATGCCATAAGACCATTTCATAACAAAAACAGAATAGTGGCATTATAAAATCAAAAGGTCAATAAAGAAAAAAAAAAAGGTCAGATTTTCATCAATAATACACTTCATTCCTAAAATTCTCTATTTAAAACCCTTCACTCATCATATTTCAACTTTTATTTGGTTGATAATGTATTAAAAATGTTGTTTGAATAGTCAATTAATTGAAAAAAAAAAAAAAAATGCTGACTAATCAACTTCTAAAATTGCAAGTTGCAGTCTAGTGTCAAGGTTCAGTATTGGGCAAATAACCAACCAAACCAAAAGTTGTGTAAAAGCAGTTTTACAATCCATTCACATGTATTGTATCTGAGTCTGTCATATAACACAATTCAGCGAGGTGGAGGAGCTCAAGCTGATGAAGATATTTGATGAGAGCACTGGTGCAAATCTCCTATCCCCCGCACAGCTGTACACACAACACAACAGAGCGTTACTGTAGAATCTCAAATAGAAGTTCCCTGTGGAGTAATTATGAATAACTTGGAGTGAAGTGAAGAATGAGGCTAAACAGGTCCTGGTGTCATGATTTCAAATACAGTCTCCTGGTTCGTCCTATGGGGCCTCTTCATCTCTCAACTATTTACTATGTAGTTATCGTGCACAGGTGAAAGTAAGGATAAGTGGTATATCGGTCCCAGTATCAGAGCTGATGTCATAAACATTCCCTGGGGGTGTGATGCTAATTATCTGACGCTCTGTTAGACTTTAAGATTTATTTAAACACAGTCTGATTAGAAAGAACTGACTTAGCTGGAAAAACAACAGGTGAGACGATTTTGTTCTGTTAAAGGTCCCATGGCATGAAATTTTCACTTTCGGAGGTTTCTGAACGTTAAGGTGAGCCCCCCCCCCCTCTTGCTAAAAGTTGCGAAATGTATAAACTGAGCATTTGCGGTCCTTTTCTGCATTAGAAAAAAAGACAGCTCAAACGTCCGATTCTGAACAAGGAAACTATGTGACGTCACATTGAAGAAAAAAATGCAAATGCAGTTCCACCGCCCGTCTGTGTTTCTACCCACACTCTCTGTAAATCATGCCCAGAGAATTTGGACTGCGAACGAGCTACGCAATGTGAGATGCGGTTTTTTATTTGCCTGGAGGCACATGAGAGTGTTTCCAGGCTCGGATGTCCTTTATCCGACCCTCTGAACCTCTGAAACAGCAGTGGTTTAATTTTATTTTCTGTGGAAATGTGTTTATTTTTCAATGGAATGCTTCTCATCTCTTCCTCCGCACAAAAACACAGAAGTGGGGCCAGCGCACATCGCACCGCTAAAGAGGAAAGACTGGAGGGTTTGGCCACGCCCCCACCCGCTGCTCTGGCCTATCTCTGTCCTCCTCATTTGCATTCAAGCAACAATGCCCATAATGGAGAGTTCCAGAGAGATATTTATGACACTGTCTGTGTTCATGGGTCTTTCTCATGCACTGAGTCTTGATTTTGAAGGATTCATTTACAGTATTAGGGAACCATTAAGGAGTCATCAAGAAGTACCATGTCATGGGATCTTTAAACAAGTCCATCTCAGATAACATTACAGTCACAAGTTAGGCTACGTTTATATGATGACGGTCTGAACAGAAGACGCAAAAGTGGAGTTGCGTCTTCACTTTTTATTCCGTGGGAATTTCGGAAGGAAATCTGCGTGCATAGCCAAAAGTGTGTGGAATTCGATTGGGTATGCACGCCAGGCAGCTAGGTGGTGCTGTGATACATTATCACTATGTCCATTCGCATGTGTAGAATCTTCCTTCTTCTCATCTGCGCTGCGAAAAGCAAAACAAAACATGGCTATCGGTAGCAAAAAAAAAAATGTATGTGGTCAGACGAAAAAGTTCAACTGTTGCTTCAGACCACATTAGACTACAAAGCAACAAAGGCGCGACAAGGTGTGGACTGGGAGTCCAGCCAAACAAAGTACACTGATATATGGACCGATGTGATGTAAACGCATACGCGACGTCAGCAGATTTGACCAGAGTTTTGCGTCTTGGGCAGTGTAGAGGAAAACCTTACGGCAGAACGTTTTCAAGTTTTCCACTTTGGAGGGCGGTTTCAGTTTTTTGCGTTTTTAAGCCCCCAAAGCGCCGCCACCGTCTAAATGAAAGGCACTTCTAATAAAATATTTTGTTGTTTTACCCGGTAAGCGTTCTCCTGTAAACAGGCCTTAAAATTTGTTTTAACACAATCTGATTAGAAAGAACTGACTTAGCTGGAACTACAACAGGTGAGACGATTTTATTCTGTTAAAAAAGTCCATCTCAGATAACATTACAGTCACAAGTTAGCTAGCATTTTTTTCACTTAGTCCCAACAGTCATTTTGTTGAAAATCAAACCCCATCAACACTCATACTGATCAAAGGCTCCTCAAAATGTGCTGCTTAAATCCATTTTGTATTTTTCTTGAGTTTTCAGGTGATCTAAAAATAAAACTTTTTCTGCAGTGTTTGCCATGGTTTGCCCTGTATCGCCATGGTAACCGCTGAACATTTCGCCGTAGAGACACATGTAGAACCCATTCCTATCATAGCTGTATCACAACAAATTATTTCTTCCTCCAAACTCTAAACTCTGCTCCAAACCACATGCTTTTATTGACTGACCTAATGATTAAACATACACAACAGTATCACTATGTCTTTATTGTGCACAGTTTGAACAGAAATGCATCCTGGTGTTATTATCTCTATTACAGAACGATGCACAAGTGAAGCAAAGCGGGAGATGCCCAGCTGCTGTTTGTTTGTCCCGGATCGTCAGACAGTGTGAGAGAAGCAGAGAAGAAAACGTGTCAAAAACGAACATGTTTACAACCCACTGCCAGATTTTCAGATTTCTTCCATCCTTCTGTGCGAAAATTTTAATATTCCGCTTTTCATATTTATATCCCAAAATGTTAAAATGAGAGTGTCTGCTTTGCTTTGTAAAGTAAAAGCACTTTGTATCATCTGTTTATGTCCATTACTTAAGTTCCTGTTATAGTCAGGATACTGTAAAATTATAATTTGATTTTTTTAGTGTGCAGTGGTGGAAAAGAACATACAAATAAAAAAAAATACTGTACTGAAGCATAAAAAATAAAAAAAACAAAATGGTATCTGTACTTTACTTACGTACATTTTAAAGTGGGCACTTTTACTTTTACTTCACTACATTTGAGAGCAGGTATCTAACTGTACTTTCTCCTCCACTACATTTCTTAACAGGATTGAAAAGCCAATGTTCATAGTTTAAACATATATACAAATAAAAATTCAGTACAAATCTTTATCAGTATCTCTACATTTGAAGTTTTATTAGCTCTCTAAATCTGCATGAAATACTTTAACTTTTTACTCCTTAAGTACATTTTTATAGAGGTACTTTAATACATTTAAGTAGATATTTTCATGTGATACTTTTACTTGGTTTACTTGTTTGTTTGTTTTTTGCTACAGTACATGTTACAAAAGTACTAGTCCTATTAAAGGCCTAGTAAAGAGCTAGTGGTACTACAAAATCCAAATATTTTCTTAGGTGGAACTTGGTTTGGAAAGTTTAAAAACCACTGCTCCATGATAACTATATGGTCTAATAAAATAACAGTCTGATGGCTATTTGTGGGTTTCAAGTTATGACAACAGTCCTCCATCTCCATAGCAATTACGCAACACAAAACAAATCCTCACAGAATCATTCAATTTAGGAAACATTTATTTGCCTGAAAACCATAAATATGTTTTCTGTCATTACCTGCTAGGTGATGCTAATTTGTAGTTTCCAAATATAAACTTGCTGCAGTTTTTTAGCTATAGTCTTCGGTATTTGACTAACGTGTGCTTCGTTTGTGGTGAAACATTATCCTGGAATAGCCCTGATAACGTGTACTGTTGTGAATGTGTGTCAGGGGGAATTCTGCTGCTACTGTGATGTGTTTAAAGTAGTTTCCATGACTCTGCAACTGTGACACAAACGGTATCCTTAAAGTTCACTCTAAAAAGTACATCTGTTGATACTCGATGCAGCTGATGTCACTTAGACTTAAACAAACTTTACTGATCACCAACATTTCCTGGGGTGTGATGCTAACTGTAGGCATCCGCTGACTTAGGCTTTGTTAGACTTAAATTTGAGCTTTATTTTGACACAATGTGACCATAAAGAACTGGCTTAACTGGAATTAGTGAGCTGATTTGTGCTGTTAAACAAGTCTCTCACTTAAAATTACAGTCACAAGCTGCTTCTTCTCACCTTCTAATTGAAAATCATACTCCTAAACAGAACCATGAACGCTTGTATTTATCCCCTTAAAAGCCCCTTTAAAATAGTTGTTTAAATCTGTTTTGTATTTCTTCATGACCACTGACAATCTTAAAACTTTTCACAATGGTAACTTCTGAATATTCCACCACAGAGATGCATATAGAACACCCCCAGCATTTTGTCACTGTAAAGTATCAATAGTTTACACCCATAATTGACTAAATGCAAGTTAGATACATTTAGGGCCCGTCCACACGACAACGTTTTTTGGTGGAAACTGAGAAGGTTTTATTCGTTTTGGCCTTTCGTCTACAGGGCGCCGGCGATTTTGGTAGGCGAAAACTGTGTTTTTAAAAAAAAACAGGTTCCAGAGTGGAGAAATCTGAGAACGCCAGGGTCGCGTTGTCGTGTGGACGAGCAAAACGCAGCTTTTGGAAAACAATGATGTCGCGATGACCAGAAGAGACCAGAAGAGATCACGTGACCAGAAGAGAACCCCCGCCCTCTTTGTAGTATTGCGTTTCCAGTGGCTCTGGCTGTTTCCTGTTTACAGTACCACATATCGGTGTGGTATTACATCGTTTTCACTCAGCGCTCTGTTTTTGTCTCGACGTGAATATTTACTGAACCGACATGTGTGTGGACGCAAATTTTTTTCAACCTGCACAAAAAAAAAAAAATCCAGAAGCGTTGTCATGTGATTGTAGCCTTAATAACATACTACATTCCAGGTAAACCAATAACAACTCCATGGGGACATGCAGGCAGTGTATACCCTGCACCAGAAAAGTTACACTGTGCATCTTTAAATGACATGAACCTATTATATATGTTAATGCAGAATATCCTTCAAATCCTGTTCAGATGTCTTCAATACAGTAGTGGACAATATGAGAAAGAGCGGCTTTAGCTTTTTGTGTCCTCTGTAGCGGAGAGTACACACACACACGCACACACACACACACACAGCTGCGTTCCCACATTCACACACGTTCCCAGGATACATGGTCTGTGGGATTTCTGACACACACACTGACAGCGTCAAGTCCCCAAGTCACTGCTCTCAAATATAAATAGAACAGGGAGATTCTGCTGCTCTTTGGATCAATAGGTTAAGAGTAGGGCTCTCAGTTTAACGCGTTAATTAGCTTAATTAAGTACACTGCAAATTAACGCGTTATAAAAATTAACGCAATTAATTATGAGTGGCAATTCAATGCATGCGCATTTTAAATTTGGCGTGAGGCGAGCAAATTGCTGCCAGGACCTTTGAACGGCAAGTTTATTTATAAAAAGAATGAAGACGGGACGATCAACAAGAACGCCGTGATCTGTAGCTTTTGTCAAAAAGAATTTTCCGATCACCGAAGCTGCTCCAGCCTGACGGATCATTTGAACGATAAACATGTCCAGAAAAGTTCCATCGTTACCGGTGATAGTGCACACTTCACCAAACCACCAAACCACGCTCGCAGAATTTGGGAAACGAATGAACAAAGCGACCACTTGAAAACTGACAAACTCAATCGCAAAGTGGGTTTGTTCGCTCGCTCGCTCACTCTCAATCTCTCACTCTATCTCTCTCTCACACTTTTAAAATGTGATTAATTAGATTAATTAATTACAAATGCTGTAATTAATTAGATTTTTTTTAAATTCCCTGACAGCAATAGTAAAAAGCATATTTTAGACCTATTCCTATTATAACCTTTCCATTACTGACATACTGTATAGTATCGTATTATCAGCTATTTGACGCTAATGGAATAAAGTTTGACATAGTTCAGCGTAGTGTGGAGTTTCACAGCACATCAAATCCCCTTATAAAAAAACCCAATGGGTCAACAGTGTTTAGGGTCATAGGTCATCAGGATAGAGATCAGCCATGCCCTCTCCCAGATGCTTTCCAATGGTCATCACCTCTAGGTCGTCCTTTACAAAGAGGTCGTAAAAGTGAGACGTTTACTATAAGAAGCACTTAGTTTACTATAAGAAGCACTTTACACATTCTAATCACTAAACTTATTTATGAACTCTCTTTGCTAATTGACTTTCTGCGTCCGGCTTGAACAATGGCGTAGCCGCTTCACCACTTCCTTCTTTATGTGCTCTTAAGCGGTCCTTAAAAAGACTAGGCAAACAGTCCTCTCAGCACAACCGCATGGAAACTGCTTTTGTGGGAAGGGCTTACTTCTCCATATGGAACTGTGGTGCGTCCGAGTGTGGAGGGGTAAGGCTCAGGACACAATGAAAGAAAGCTCTTCTGTGGAGGGGACCGAAGAGGAAATTAAGTTTTTAATGTGGGTAACGGCTATTAAAGGTGCTTGTAGATGTAATGTAGTGACTTATATGTAAGTGTGGGAAAGTATTACGGCCTTATTTTATTAGCGTTATGAGGGTGGTCTGAGGCTTTTCCTGCTACTTTAAGCCCTAAGTAAAACAAGTTGGAATTGTAGTTTTAGTTTTGCCATATAGGCATATTGACATAATTTAACGTTTTGCTTGGTCCCTGCTTGTTTCTATGGATATGTCATTGCTCTGCTTGGAATATTCCACAGTATGACATTAAACAACTCTCTACATTTATTAAATTACAGGTGGTTGTATAGCTCAAAAATGCTTACAAAAACAGGCATTCTGACAGAAATCGGGTTGCCTCTCAGAGCTGACCTGTAACTTTGTTTGGTTTAGTTTTCCTGAAGATAGAAAGGTTTAGTACCGTACTGTGAAACAATCCAGACAAAGCAATAACATCTCCATGGAGAAAAGCATTTGACGGATCCTCCACCTCCAGAAAAGTTACACAAAGCACCTTAAATTTGCAGTGGTCCAAAGGTGTTCATCCTTTACCTCTGAGCCGCACTTTTCACAACTCATAGATTAGAGCAGAGTTTTGTCATCATGGTAGGTGAACAACAACTAGCACATGCTAACAAACACTTCCTGATTAGCGAACAATAAGCAGGGCAAACTATAGCACCCATAGGCAGACACAGGGAGAATATACAAACTCACCCGTCGAGGAACTGGATCTAACCACAATTTCAGGAAATATTCAGATTAATCGATTCATCACAAGGCCTACAATAATATTCTTGTTGAGAATTTGACTCAAATCAAATCCAAATTTTAATCAAGATTCAGTCTATTTGAATGGTCACTGATATGCTTGGGTATTTTTAATGGCGAGGTTCACTGCCAATCCTTTGACAGTTAGATCCTGTGGTTTGGAGCAGAGTTCAGACTTTGGAAGAAATTTGAGCTTTTGTGTTTAATGGCACTGATTAAAAGGCTGTACTATGTATGTTCATGAAATTGATATTTAATACCTTTCATACATTGTTTTTAAGAAGCTAAAAATGTCCTAGCACCAGGATTGATAGCTAATAGTGTGCGTATAACTTTCAGTTTATACCAAGCTCAAACAAATTCTCTTTAAACGTTTTCCGAGGTCTTGTAACCACACTGGACCCCAATTGTACGAAACAGTCTGTACAAGCTCGTGCATAACTATATTGAATTTGCAGGGTGACTCTATAACATTGTCCTATGAAGCCTCATTCATTTAAAGTACATCAAAGTGCAGTACAGGTCATCTTCAAACCAAACCTCATTTCCTGGTGGTGAGAGTGGCAGGATATTAATCATGATAAGAGACAGGAAGTGAGGTGAGAGTGAAGCATATGAGGTAGCTCCAGCACTTCCCTTTTGTCGTTAACGCTAAACTCTAACACTATTATGAGATCTTTTGTCCGTAGCTGCTATGACACCTCTGGGTGCATTGCCGCATTCTTCTGAACTCTCTGATGTGCCCCACCCGTGGGATCTGGTCAGCTGTTGCGACGCAATAAGTGAAAGGCCTTGACCTGCTAACTGTGCTCACCCAATAAACCAAAGCAGCAGCAAAGCAGAAGCAAAAAGATACTATTAACAATTCTATTTTTTTTTCCATTCCTTGGCATGACACCCGTAGTAGTCGTTATCATCGCTCACCCATCGGCACAATACTGGACACTTGCCTTCGCGTTTTCTTTCAATAGACGGAAATTGGGACTAGAAAACAGTGCGTGGCTGAAAGGACATGAGGCTCCATCAGACAATAGAGAATCTCTCAGTGTTTAGCTAGCACTTCCTCCCGACATGCAGCACTAACAATGAGGCGCTATTATGAAGACCGGACCTGTTGTTTTAAAAAGCACTGGGTTAGCCTATGTCTTCTTGAATGGGATGTGCTGGTGTGCTGATCATTATTGGCGTTGACAAAGAAGGAAAACGGAGAAAGTATTTTTAAGATGTTGTCACGCCAACAGTTTTAAAATCAAATGGAAACTGCCCTGTAAAAAAAGTCTATTCCACACAGTAAGTTACAACTGTATTTAACACATATTTGCCATATCTGGTTTATATACACTCAACAAAAATATAAACGCAACACTTTTGTTTTTGCTCCCATTTTTCATGAGATGGACTTAAAGATCGAAAATTAATTCCAGATACACAATATTACCATTTCTCTCAAACATTGTTCACAAATCTGTCTAAATGTGTGATAGTGAGCACTTCTGCTTTGCTGAGATAATCCATCCCACCTCACAGGTGTGCCACATCAAGATGCTGATCTGACATCATGATTAGTGCACAGGTGTACCTTATACTGCCCACAATAAAAGGCCACTCTGAAATGTGCAGTTTTGTCTCACAGCAAAATGCCACAGATGTCACAAGCATTGAGGGAGCGTGCAATTGGCATGCTGACAGCAGGAATGTCAACCAGATCTGTTGCTCGTGCATTGAATGTTCATTTCTCCACCATAAGCCGTCTCCAAAGGCGTTTTAGAGAATATGGCAGTACATCCAACCGGCCTCACAACCGCAGACCACATGTAACCACACCAGCCCAGGACCTCCACATCCAGCAGGTTCACCTCCAAGATCGTCTGAGACCAGCCACTCGGACAGCTGCTGAAACAATTGGTTTGCATAACCAAACAATTTCTGCAGAAACTGTCTCAGGGAAGCTCAACTGCATGCTCGTCGTCCTCATCGGGGTCTTAACCTGACTCCAGATCGTCACATGGTCACATTCGATGGCGTCTGGCACGTTGGAGAGGTGTTCTCTTCACGGATGAATCTCGGTTTACATTGTTCAGGGCAGATAGCAGTCAGCGTGTGTGGCGTCGTGTGGGTGAGCGCTTTGCTGATGTCAATGTTGTGGATCGAGTGGCCCACGGTGGTGGTGGGGTTATGGTATGGGCAGGCATCTGTTATGGACGAAGAAGACAGGTGCATTTTATTGATGGCATTTTGAATGCACAGAGATACCGTGATGAGATCCTGAGGCCCATTGTTGTGCCATACATCCATGAACATCACCTCATGTTTCAGCAAGATAATGCACGGCCCCATGTTGCAAGGATCTGTACACAATTCTTGGAAGCTGAAAATGTCCCAGTTCTTGCATGGCCAGCATACTCACCGGACATGTCACCCATTGAGTATGTTTGGGATGTGCTTGACCGGCGTATACGACAGCGTGTACCAGCTCCCACTAATATCCAGCAACTTCGCACAGCCATTGAAGAGGAGTGGACCAACATTCCACAGGCCACAATTGACAATCTGATAAACTCTATGTGAAGAAGATGTGTTGCACTGCATGAGGCAAATGGTGGTCACACCAGATACTGACTGGTTCTGAGTCCCCAGACCCCCAATAAAGCAAAAAAAAAAAATAAATGCACATTTCAGGGTGGCCTTTATTGTGGGCAGTCTAAGGCGCACCTGTGCACTAATCATGATGTCAGATTAGCATCTTGATGTGGCACACCTGTGAGGTGGGATGGATTATCTCAGCAAAGCAGAAGTGCTCACTATCACACATTTAGACAGATTTGTGAACATTGTTTGAGAGAAATGGTAATATTGTGTATCTGGAATGAATTTTAGATCTTTAAAGCCCCAGTGTGTAGGATTCGTGGCGCATAGGTGGATGGTGCTATTGCACTTTCTGTTTTAACTACGGCAGACCTCGAGGGTCATGTATAAACATTGCTACTCTGTTATGGTACATCCAATACAAGGAAATAATACATAGGTTAATACTGTATTTTACACTATACAATATTAAAATTCTATTCTTTTAAAGTGAAATCAAAAGATTTCGCGACCCCCCCTGCAGTACCTCCGCGACCCCCCTAGGGGTCGCGACCCCCCTGTTGAAGACCTCTGCTCTAAACACTAATATTTTATTTGGAATTTTGGGGAAATGTTGTCAGTAGTTTATAGACTCAAACAAAAATGTTCCTTTTGCTCAAACACATATCTATAAGTAGTAAAATCAGAAAAACTGAATTTTGCAGTGGTCTCTTATTTTTTTCCAGAGCTGTATATCCCTGGAGCAACTTTGTGCCTAAAGTGGTATGTATGTACAAAGCTTCTAATAAAGACTGGAATAAAAAAGATTAGATACTGATAATTAATAAAAATTAGTATCAAACATTTGAACAGATATACTTTATTTTTAGGGTGGATAAGAGCACATAGACTAGTATACGCCCATGGTCCACTATGGAACCTACCTACACAGATATAACACCACATGGTAATATAAAAGAAAGTAAAATTATTTAATGTTGAAAGTTTGACATGTTTGTATTGTGCCAACACTAGACTGGGACAAATGTGTGGTTCAAATTTCCAATAAAGATGGGGAAAAAAAATGAATAAAATAGCAACATTTGAAAAATACACTACATACTGATAACCACACAAAAATAAGTTCAATTCAGGCTGAAAGACAGCAGCTGTCAGTGTCACTAACACCGCTAACTGCCTTGCTTTTTATGACAATCACAGTGTGCAGAAAGAATGACTGGAGGGCTAAATCACACTTGACAAATGACTTCTACCCAGTGAGACACATATCATAAACCGCACTCGTCTCCTGTAGTCGTTTCCTTATTATATCCTGTAATTTAAGCCAAGATGTTCAAGTACCAACAGTGTACCACTATTCTGCACACTATTGTTCCCCTATGAGAAATTCGCGAAGAAAAGGGTTTGTTTACATCAGAAGGAATCATCTCATGGAAGGGTAAGGGCTCTCGGTGGGCCTGTGCGAAGGATCGTGGGTATTTTATTGCACTCAGCTGAGCATTTAAAGGGAAAATATTTGGTAAATGGTTGACGAAAAAAAAAAAAAAAACACCAAGAGATAATATGTGCTTTTCAGAAGATAAACTAGGTTAATAGAAATACATTTTAAACTGTCATAAACTGCAAATTGTCAGTGCAAGATTCAGTAATAAGAGGTTACCCATGACTGCCAAAATACACTACTTGTTTAAGATCTCTTTTTAAGCATTTAGATTAAAGTGGTAAGTGCATTTTACATTGTCTGAGGGCCTGTTTACACGAGAACGCTTATGGGTATTTTACCGGAAGTGCCTTTCGTGTAGACGGTGATGGCGTTTTGGGGGCTTTAAAAACGCCAAAAACCCAAACCGCCCTCCAAAGTGGAAAACTTGAATACACACCGCCATAGTGTTTTCGTCTACACTGCCCAAGACGCAAAACTCTGGTCAAATCTGCTGACGTCTCGTATGCGTTTACGTCACATCGGTCCATATATCAGTGTACTTTGTTCACACCTTGTTGCGCCTTCGTTTCTTTGTAGTCTAACGTGGTCTGAAGCAATAGTTGAACTTCTTCATCTGACCAAACACATTTTTTTTTGCTACCGGCAGCCATGTTTTGTTTTGCTTTTCACGGCGCAGATGAGATGAAGGACGATGTATCACAGCACCACCTAGCCGCCTGGCATGCATACCCACTCGAATTCCACACACTTTTGAGTCACCGTATGCCCGCAGATTTCCTCCCGAAAACGCTCGTCTAAACGCGGAATAAAAAGTGAAGACGCAACGCCACTTTTGTGTTTTCTGTTCAGACCGTCATTGATATGCAAAATACTGTATTTAACCTTAAAGGTGGAATGTGTAACTTTTCTGGTGGAGGGTCTATCAACTCCTTGAATCCATGTAGATTTGTCATTGCTTAGCCTGGAATGTTTCACAGTGTGGCAGCAAGGGATGCTACCAAACCAAGTTACAGGTCAGATCAGTGGAGTGGCGATATTTGTATTATGTAGGCCTATTATTGAGCATAAAAAAATATATTGAATAAAACCAGGATAGACAAGTTAAATGGCACTGTTGATGTAATACAGCTTTTCCTTCTAATATCATGGAGCCCTGGTAGATTTAGTTCCAGGCTGACATGATGAATCCCATAATTGGCTGAATCTATCTCCGTTGGGGGTGCCCTCTCCTCTCAAGGGCAGAGAGAGCAGACATATGCACACACCAATCATTACCCCATCCTCTTTTCACACTATTCAAAATGCACTGGGATGGGACCCTTTCTACCCTATTGGAGAACTCACTCACTCATAAAGAGACAGAGGAAGACCTTGACGAATCCTTTGCCTCTGTATAACCACACATAAAAAATTCAGCCAAGATATTGATTCATACTTGGTCTTTCTGTCAACACAAGCTTGGTCAATGTGAGTGAAGGGTTTTGCCCAAGGACACAACATCATATTTGTCATTTGCATTTGACCCATTCTTCAGTGCGTCTAACTGACTGCACATAGAAACCCATCTTCAGATCTTGAGCTATTGCTTCATGATTAGGAGTACGTAGATGGAGGATTAAACTATTGTGCATGTTTACGTTAGAGGGAAACAGAAGAAACCCACTTGGACACGGGGAGAACATGCAAACACCATACAGAAAAGCCAAGAGTACAAGCAAATATGACAAAATTGAGTCTTTATACCACTTCTTTTCATTTACAGCTTCACATAATTAGCCTGTTTTGAAATAGGTCACGTGCATATTCAAATTTTCCCTGTATATTGTACCTTGCATGCTTGCTAAGTCTTGCACATGTACATTTGTGGAGAGAGGGGGTGCACCAATCTCAGTAAAAAAAAAATAAAAAAATCTGCCGTCCAAAGCGTGGGTGTGTGCGATTCACTGTACACTTTTGCATAAAAATCCGCTCCAGCCAAATGAGCTTAAAGCTTTGCTACTGAACTGCATCACATTGGAAAGCCCTTTTTTTGTCTTTGCCACTTTGCCTATCTGTGAATCCCACTGAGGTTCATTGGGGGATTTGTGAGGGATTATGTGTCAGCCCCGCACTAAAACAAAGTGTGAGTTCTGCAGGGTTAAGCTCTCTTGGCTGTGTTTATATGTGCAGCTTTGGTTTCAGAGGGGAATGGGACGCCGGTCAAGGGCTCTCACTGCCATTTGCACCGGGAAATACTATAGTTAAACCAAGGACAAAATAACAATTTGAGTTAGGCCTAGAGGATGTGATGAAATGTAATCAGGATTTATTTCTCTCATATAGCTCAATCATAACTTTTGGTTCAGTTTAATTTTGGATTATTAAAGGGCCCGTATTGCGCTATTTTCCTTAACAAACCTGGAGCTGTGTTTTGTTTCACACACATTTAGCACACAAATCTGGCATATTTAAGCTGAGTTCTTCTCTCAAACAGAAAATACTCTGTTCCACCTTGTGTTTCGAGCTTTGGAGATGTAGACAGCCTCATAATAAAGGGTTACTCAAACATGTGAATGAAACAAAACATAACTCCAGGTATGTTTTTGAGGAGGTAATAGTATTATAACATGGCTTAAAGCTCATAAGAGTCAATTCTGCATAATATAGGACATTGAAAATCTAGTAAAATGCCAGTCTTCTCTTGAACGCAGACAATTATCAAAAGTCTATATTGTTTAAAGTAAATGTCAAATTTCTGCCTCCAAAGTCTGACTAACAGAGGATTGGCTGTAGACCTGACGATTAAAAAGACCAAAGATATTTCTATTGACACTTTGAAATAATTAAATCTTGATCTGCCCTAGTTTGAGCAGCAAGTTTTTCATGGTTTAAGAGCAAGAATGGTCCAAAATGGTCAATAAAATACGCTTACATACACTTACTTTTCCAGTCATCAATTGTAAACTGAATTTGCCTCTTTGTTTCTACTTCCTGTTACCTACAAACTTTGCCTCACAACCAGTCATCTTTAATAACATTATTATAGATGATGGATCCACAGCAGAAGAATCACCAACTTCCTCAGGCTCTTAATTTCATCTTCAACAGCATCACCATTATCTGGACCCTCTTTAGACTTTTAGACAAACTTTAATGATCCACAAGGGGAATTATTACAGTAGCTCACTCATCACAATATAATATAATAACAAAGAGTAATAAAAACAGATGATATAGCAAAAAACATAGCAAGAGACCAGTATCAAATGAGACAAAGTTATAAACATAAATGTATATGTACAAGTCAAAATAAAGCAGAAAAATAAGTAATAAAATATAAAATCAAATATAAAATCACAGCTATATACAGGAGACCAGAACGTCAGTGCAATGATATGCTGATTGACAGGGCATGCGGTTATCCGTTTTATTAACTATTAACTATATTTATTGCACCTCCTTTGTTTGTCTGGGTTTGTTATATTTCCGGGTCGTTGCAGTGGACAGGAGAGATGACAGGAGTGAAGCCAAATGAAAAGAAACTTCAGCTATACAGGAGCAGCTGACATAACAAACAAAGAGAACGTGTGAAACAGCAAATAGGGCAGAAAAAAACAAGAACAAAACACTCTTGTCAGAAGTAGTAAATTACCAGTTTTACAAATGCTATGACTTGCTATAAAAAAAGAAATAATGCAACACCTTTGAATGACATCATGTTCAGATGTGTAAAGTAACAGTAAACAAGTCAAATCAAATTTGAAACAAGTCTGTTGAGTTGTACTGTGTTACAAATATCGTTCACAATCCATGTCTTTTTATCTATTTCTCTGTGACATCACCCATAGCGCTCGAGTCCAGTGAAATGAAGCTCACTGAGGCTAGTAGTTACAGGGTGAATTTGGAGCTGAGTTCTATAATAGGAATAGGAAATGATTTACAGACAAAATTGTAAAATAAAAACACCAGGATCATGTAGTGCAGGTTAATAGAAACTTTTTAAGACCAAAATGAAGCACCTTTTTCAACACAAAGTGAACTGGAGCCGAGGTCGATGGAGCTGAAAGCGCGGCCATGCTCACTTCTTATTTGGAACAGAGCGGCTAGCAGGTTAGCTATCTCCACTTATGCACTATATTATGATTTGTACATATTTTGATTCGTCTGCTACCATAAAAACCAACCCTCTTTGCCGCAAATAAATCAAACTGGTCAGGTCTATAGTAAGCGCGCAACTGGGGGCCGTAAAAGTACCGTTTACTTCTCATATTACCGCCTCAAAATAGTACGTCATGATAAATCTACTCTCATTTTTCACCATCAACATATTGCGCTACTTCAAATACAATTCACACCCTTAACTGTGAGCTTGACAACGACTGTAAATACGACTTCGTTTCAGGCCTTATGCCAAACCAAAACAGAATCTCACCTTTGACCCCTGAAGTGCTAGCAACACCTCACCCCAGTATGTAAACAACAGGCTGAACACCAACGCTAGTGAAAGGAGGTCAGAGCCAGGCGTGAGAAAACACTTGTAGTTGTAGTAGCAGTAGTAGCAGTACAAGTAGTAGTATTACTAGTTGTGGTTTGTCTTATAAGAGATTTAGACAGTTAGCAGTAGTAGCAGTAGTAGTAGTAGTAGTAGTAGTAGTAGTAGTAGTAGTAGTAGTAGTAGTAATAGTTGCAGTAGCAGTAGTAGCAGTAGTAGCAGTACAAGTAGTAGTATTACTAGTTGTGGTTTGTCTTATAAGAGATTTAGACAGTTAGCAGTAGTAGCAGTAGTAGCAGTAGTAGCAGTAGTAGCAGTAGTAGTAGTAGTAGTAGTAGTAGTTGCAGTAGCAGTAGTAGCAGTACAAGTAGTAGTATTACTAGTTGTGGTTTGTCTTATAAGAGATTTAGACAGTTAGCAGTAGTAGCAGTAGTAGCAGTAGTAGTAGTAGTAGTAGTAGTAGTAGTTGCAGTAGCAGTAGTAGCAGTACAAGTAGTAGTATTACTAGTTGTGGTTTGTCTTATAAGAGATTTAGACAGTTAGCAGTAGTAGCAGTAGTAGTAGTAGTAGTAGTAGTAGTAGTAGTAGTAGTAGTAGTAGTAATAGTTGCAGTAGCAGTAGTAGCAGTAGTAGCAGTACAAGTAGTAGTATTACTAGTTGTGGTTTGTCTTATAAGAGATTTAGACAGTTAGCAGTAGTAGCAGTAGTAGCAGTAGTAGCAGTAGTAGCAGTAGTAGTAGTAGTAGTAGTAGTAGTTGCAGTAGCAGTAGTAGCAGTACAAGTAGTAGTATTACTAGTTGTGGTTTGTCTTATAAGAGATTTAGACAGTTAGCAGTAGTAGCAGTAGTAGCAGTAGTAGTAGTAGTAGTAGTAGTAGTAGTTGCAGTAGCAGTAGTAGCAGTACAAGTAGTAGTATTACTAGTTGTGGTTTGTCTTATAAGAGATTTAGACAGTTAGCAGTAGTAGCAGTAGTAGCAGTAGTAGTAGTAGTAGTAGTTGCAGTAGCAGTAGTAGCAGTACAAGTAGTAGTATTACTAGTTGTGGTTTGTCTTATAAGAGATTTAGACAGTTAGCAGTAGTAGTAGCAGTAGTAGTAGTAGTAGTAGTAGTAGTAATAGTTGCAGTAGCAGTAGTAGCAGTAGTAGTAGTAGTAGTAGTAGTAGTAATAGTTGCAGTAGTAGTAGTAGCAGTAGTAGTAGTAGTAGTAGTAGTAGTAATAGTTGCAGTAGCAGTAGTAGCAGTAGTAGCAGTACAAGTAGTAGTATTACTAGTTGTGGTTTGTCTTATAATAAGACATTAAACAGTTAGCAGTAGTAACAGTAGTAGTAGTAGTAGTAGTAGTAGTAGTAGTAGTAGTAGTAGTAGTAGTAGTAGTATTTGAAGTGGTCACCTGATAAGGCAGGTCTTAACAGATAAAGATTGCATTGTCATAAGACATTGTAGTAGTTCTTCATAGTAGTAATGGTAATCTCTCAAGTGTACTGTAGTATGTGGTCAGTGTTTACTTGATAAGGTTGCACTTAATACATAGTAAAATGCAGATCACATCATACAGTAGTTGATATTAGTAGCAGTAGTCGTAGTAGTAATAGTAGCAGTAGCCAGAGTAGCTCCAGCAGTGTTTGTAGCAGCACTTGCAGTAGTCTCTGTAGCTCTGTGGTACATTAGCTCGAAGTACTTTACATTTACATTTACCTCCATCCATCACACTAAAGAACCTTATTTAACTCAAGAGTTGATCCTGCCAAGACTGGGCCGATTAATAACAGAGGCCTAAATCTTCCTCTTCAGTTTATCGATCTGCTGCCACTTCCAACGCATCCTTCAACCTGGGCCAGCCGCAGGTCTCAAAAATAGTGTGTAGATTTCACATTTACCTAGCGCACAGCTCCTCACCCTTATTTTGATTTTGGGAGTGAGTTGTGCCCTTTGGAAAGACAGCTTGTGAGTGACGGGGCGTTTTAGGCGGGGTGATGGATGAAGCGGAGGTGCTGACAGGTGCTTTGATACCAGACAAACCACCACTGGCACTATACCAATACACCCACGTTTAAAAATCAGTCAACGGAGAGCAACTTCAGACATGGAACTAAATATAAATCTATTATGGACTAATACTGTCAGTGGTTTGTAATAGTAAAAAATAATAAGTAAGTGCGTAAAATATAATAATTTGATCATTGTATTAAAGGTCCTATATTACACAGAACTAGTCTTGTGAGTTGTTACCTAATCAAAAACATACCCAGAGTTGTGTTTATTTCATTCACACATATTTGAGTAATCCTTCATTATAAGTCTACATCTCCGAAATTCAAAATACTCTGTTCTACTTTGTGATGTCATGTAGTGGTAGTTTTCAAGTTAACTTAGTGCGTGGCCATTGGATGATTTCAGCCTTGCATGAAATCATCCAAATGATTCTAATGAAGGCGGCTACGGTTAAAAAAAAACAGTCGAGCACTTCCTGTATTACCGCATGACATCACAAGGTGCAAAAGAGCGTTTTCAATTTAACAGAAGAACTCAAGAAGAAAAACTTTGTAATGCATAATATGTTTACTGCTGCTGCTCTATATGAATGTATCTCACTGTAAATGCTACCTGTGCCATAACCTGCTTCATAACCCACGTGCAATACTTATACTATACTGTACTACATTATGTGCAATCTGTGAAATACTCTACTTACACCTTATTTAATCCTACCTGTACCTGTATTTTATTATATTTTATTACATATTTTTTATTATATTGTTTACTCTTTTCACTTGTATTTTTATTGCATGCTATTAGTACTTCTTGACTATCTTAGCGAGCTCTCCTGATCCTAAGCATTTCATTGCATTGTTGACCTTGTGTTGATCCTGCAAATGACAAATAAACAATCTTGAAAATCTTGTAAATTTAAAATCACAGGGATGCAGGGACTGTGTTAAACATGAGTGAAACGAAACACAACTCAGGTTATGTATTTCATGAGGAAACAGCAAGATAAGAAAAAAAAACAAAAACATTTGAAATTCACTCTTGTATAGCCAGACAGACAATTTGCTTTGCCTTAGAATAGAATAGATCAGTAATCTGCCCATACATACATTACAGCTATACATCCTGGGGCATTCTCTAGCTATATGAAGTGATCTTTAGTTATGTCACTAATGGAGTGACACGGTGACTTTTTCTTTCTGAGTCAAATCAATAGCATAACCTATTAGACTAGAAAACACAATATGATGGTAGATGTTGTGACCCCAGTGCCCTCCTCCTCCTCCTCCACGTGTCCACAGCTCTTACCTTGTTGGAGTACGGAGGCCGGGCCAGGTTCACCCCGTCTCTGATGAGTTTATCCCTAATCATGATTTTGAGCTTGAGCTTCGGGTAGACAGTCACGTCCCTCCTGTTACCCAGGGTGAGGTTCCTCTGCGCGCCCATCGTGTACCCTCCATTCCTCGGTGCGCGCTCGTTGAGAGGCTCGGTCCACGACTTGGAGCTCTTGAGTTTGGACTCGTACTGGTTCACCATGTGGCTTGTATAGATGTCGGCGGCGGGGGGCATGGGTTCCAGGGTGAAGTAGAGACCGCTGGCAGTTTCCTTCGCCTCATCCTTGAGCCTGCGCACGGCTTCGTGGATGCGCTGCCGGTGGTGAGGGATGTACACGCCGATGGCATCCAGGTCCGGGTCGCCGATCTGCTTGCACACCTCCAGGTCGTCGTACCCGTTGTCCACGAAAGACTCCACGTACTGCGCGAGCTGCAGCGTTTTGAGCCACTCAAACACGATGACAGGTCCATTGGTCGTCATTTTATTTCACTCCAACTTATTCCTTACTCAAAAGAGGCTCACTTTATCACAAAACGACATCGTAAAGTCAAATAATAGTGGTTATATTCAGTGCTAAACCACCTTCATGTCGACAGGTAGAGTACATGCCCAACATCCATTCAGAGCAGCGCGCAAATCCGGTTAGTCCAAATCAAAGTAATTTTTATTCACAAATAAATCCCAGATCTTGAAATAAGAAAATGACAGGTATCTTTATCCAGACACTGTGAATCCAAACGTGCGCTTACTTAGTCCCGGCGCGTAACGTAACCATCATTGCCAGCACAACGCGTGGAACTACAGCCAAGCGCCACCACGCTCCATCCACAGCCGCCGCGCCGCTCCGCTCCTCTCCGCTCCTCCCGATGCCGTCCACGCCCCCTTCAACCCCTCAAAATCTCACCCGTATTAAAAATAGTTCCTCCTCCAGTCGCGAGTTGTCACCGCGTCCCCCGTTGCCAGGCGCGCACTTCCCCGAAAAACTTGTTCCGAGAGGCGAAAAGGCGAAAAGCGCACACATGTGAGATCTCCACGCCGCCTTGTGACGCGCTGTTGTGTGCCTCGCTTTCCCCTCACCGCGCTCCCGTGTTTGTTGCCTCTCTCGCTTCACACACGCTCACCCATTCAGCATTTTCCAGTTCTCAAGAGCGCCCTCTATGTAGAAACATCCGAACTCACTGGACACGGACAGCGGTCGCCCCGGCGCTCATCCATCCGTGCGCGCGTCTCGATTCACGGAACAAGTCAAGTGGTTACAATGTCACTCCAGAGACAGATAGGGAAAACTGTGGAGGGGAAAAACACAACTGGATAAGTGTCATTTCTGTCCAAATGGAAAGCAGAGTTGTACATGATGCATGCTCTCTGAAATGCGAGCTGACATCTTGTTAGGGGCCAGTTTGATACGATCACTATCTCGGTGCGCGGATGGAAGTCATTTGCCTCGGCCCATTATGACGCGCAGCGGGGCTGGAGAGGACAGGCGGGGAGGGAGAGTGGAGTGCATATCAAGCAGTCGATTTTTTGGGGAGGAAAAATGGTCTCTGCCAGTGCTTTGTATTGTGTTCCAATCAGGGCTGAGTGCGCTGACACCTTATGAGATTTACCTGTCGGACTCCTGACAGGGTAATTACAGTGAAATGCTCCATTGTGTGTTGAATTCTGGGTAAACACTTAACAGGAGTGAAGCGAGAGTGCCCATGTTATTAATATGCATGAATGCTGGGGGAGAATAAAAATATTGTAAAAACAGTATTTATCAGAATTTGCATATTCCTGGGGTGCATGACTTTCAAGCAATCCGTGCTAAGACTTCTAATTTTAAGATGAGAAAGAGAAGTATGCCATGTTTTTGTTTTTTAACCATTTATTTTCTCGCATTTGGGTCAGTGGTTTTCAAATTACGTCGTTTACGTAGTACACAGATTCCACTGCTGGTCTAATATGCAAAATTTGGAGTCAAACGAATCCACATTTTGGCCTTTTATACAACTACTATAGTAACTGTGTAATCCCACTTTATACAAGCTGTAACCCTAGTTGAACCCTAAAAGAGTTATGGGTACAGGTCAGATTTGTATTAACAGAACTATGGTTTAGGACAGGGGTTTCAAACTCTTTTTGGTCCGGGGCCGTATCCAACCTACTTTGATCCCAAAGGGGACAGATCAGGTAATGGTACTCATGGTATATAAACCCCAAAAATAGC
The DNA here is from genome assembly GCA_036785185.1 of Paratrypauchen microcephalus. Classification (NCBI taxonomy): domain Eukaryota; kingdom Metazoa; phylum Chordata; class Actinopteri; order Gobiiformes; family Gobiidae; genus Paratrypauchen; species Paratrypauchen microcephalus. The sequence goes on from JAVJIX010000003.1 coordinate 7,255,862, forward strand.
AATAAGTCCAAATATTTGACCAGAGAAATGCAAATCTATTACAGATTGCTCAGTCCCAGCAATAATTTGTTTATCTTCTCTCAATTCTCCGTTCAAGTTATTGTATTGTTCAAAATGCCGTGTCTAGTAGTGGCATTTAAGATTATTTTCCTTAAGCACCGCCACTTGTTGCAAACACACCAAGCATACAGGTTTCCCATTCACCTCCGTGAACGAATATTTTTGTGCACTCAGCGTCCACTTTTGCAATGCTTTTTATAATGCTATGATTATGTCCCGTTTTTATTATTGTATAACCTGCTGGTCTCAAGCAGGAAAAACTATTCTGGGACCTCTAGAGTCGCTGCACAAACAAGCTTTAAAAACCTTGGACCGGAAACCACGATCACATCACCACTGCCATGTGTTACAGAAATACAGACTGCTCAGCTTCAGTAATATACAACGATTTGCTGCAATCCGATTGGTACACAGAATTTTAAATAACACTGCACCTGCACCACTTAAGCACTTTGTTCAGTACACGTCAGAGGTGACATCTAGAGTCACACGAGCTTCTTCTAGGGGCCACTGTGTTCTACCAAAATGTAAAACCTCATTTGCACAAACAGCTTTTTCATATAATTCAATAAAGGAGTGGAACAATCTCCCAACGGAACTGAAACAACAAACAAACTATGCAATATTCACCACAGAACTTAAAAAATGGCTATGGAATAGTCAGACCTGCCAGCACTGAACTATTTAAGTCCAATACAGCACCTTCTTATTCTTGCTTAAGACAAATGTTCCTGTAAATAATGTGAATGAGATGTGCTTATGTCTGTGTGTGAATGAGTTTTTGGGAGAGAGTGAGTTTATGAACTTTTGTTTTTACTGAGATTGTTTGAGTGTTATTGTATTGTATTTTATTGGTATTTTATTGTTCTATTGTATTGTATTTTTATTCATTGCATTGTATTTTTAATTATGTAAATCAGGGACTGCAGATGGAAATTAGCTATTTAGCTATAATCTGGTGGAGAACATCTCTGTTTTTATGAACTTAATGTCTCTGTACATTGTCCCTTCAAATAAAGGCTAAACTAAACTAAACTAAACTTTTCTCATTTTTGACATTTCGCCAGTGGTGAAAGTAAAGCGGTGTGCACCGGAACGGCGCACCGGTATAAAATTCACAGCCGGTACGCAGCACCGCTAAGAGAATACCGTATGGTTAATGGTGGCCAAAACCCACATTTGAAAAAAAATTAAAAAGTAAAAAACACAACCACACTATGCCATTTGAGAATAACTGAAAGCTACTGGCTGGTTAGCTTGATTGGTTATTGGTTGGTTAGTTCAACTGGTTAGTCATTGATTTTTTTCCCTGGGGGTTGTGAGTTCGAATCCCCTCCGGAAAGAGAGGGTTTATGCTGAGTCAGCACTGTAGTTATATTTTAAGGTGTAAAACGTTTAAAAAAAAAAAAATACGGGTAAAACGAGTGGTTTTTTTTTGTTTTTTGTTTTTTTTTAAGCGGTAAAGTGATGCACTGGACATTATAGCACCTGTAAGAAATGAAAACTACTTTCACCACTGCATTTCGCTGACGAGGGTGCCATGGTCAACAGGCAAAATGATGGTCCTTTAAGTCTGGAAAGAGGCAAGTCTTCATTTGTGCTGCTCTGGTGGGAGGGGCCACGCACAGAGGCGCTGGAGATGCTGCTATGCTAAACTGTACAGAGAAGAGACGCAGAAAATTACCATTATTTTAATAGAACATTTAAATATAATGAAAATATTTTCATAGAAAATCAGCCGAGGGCCAGATTAAAGGACTTGGAGGGCCAGACCTGGCCCCCGGGGCGCATGTTTGACACCCCTGATTTAGGATATTGGGAGTCTATGCAATATGGATACTTTCTGGACATTTACAATTTTTTTTACTTTTATCTTAACCCTTCAAATTGTGTGTTGGTCCAAAGTCATAATAAGCTAACTGTGCACCTTTCGCCGAGTATTAAGACGAATGAGTCATGAATAATATGACTTGACATCTTCAGACTTAAATGTTGCATAAACCTCCAAACAATACACTTCTGTCCTGCAATGGTCGTGTATTTTCACAGTCTATATATTTTGCTAAATAGTCTATATCGCTTTCACGGGCGCTGAAATGGCCAAATGAACGTTACAGCCTTCTGCTTGAACACAATAAACATAGCAGCCTCCAGCCACACAACTGCTTCACATCAATATCACCTCAATAAGCATCTCTTCAAATAATAGTGTGCCCCCAGGTTTATAGCATTGTGAGACTATTTTCAACACTATGGTGAAAAAACAGAACTCTTGCTGACCACTTGTAGCCCATACTTCTGGACATAGTGTTACAATATCCCAATTGCACATGTTTTTATTGCAGTAAATAAAATAACACATGCAGAAATACATACAGTAGATAGAAAACTGTGAGCAAGGTCGCCCCATAGATAACGACAATAAATTGAATAGATAAACTGGCCTTATGGCATTGCCTCATTGTCTCCATTGAAAAATAGTTTAAAAGTCCTATATTATACACAAATTCCTCATGTTAGAATGCTGTTACCTTCTCAAAAACAAATGTGTGAAGGTGCACAGTGGAGCACTTCCTCAGAGAAAAACTCCAGAGGGTTTATGTGTGAATGCAACAAAACTCTGGATATGTTTTGATGAGGAAACAACATTATAAATCATAAAATAGCGCGGTACAGGCCCTTTAACGCCCCATACTATGTGGACAATTCTAGGCAAAGCAGCATATCCATAGAGCGTCACGAACTGGCTCAGGGTTCGGACAAGATGGAGTCCACACGTGTTTAAAAAGGACTACAAAAATAGATATTTATTAAAAACGAGGTGCAAAGTTGTGGCCGCATGGTGGAGTGGAGAGGAGAGAAGAGAGCGTGGGCAGTCTCCAGCAGCCAACCCCAGCCAAAATCAGGTGCAGCTCCCACTCTCTGGAGCCAGCAGCAAGACACTCAAACATGCACCCGCAAACCCCAGGCTGGGACTACACAGTACACCTTAAAAAACTTTCTTCATGACTGCACTGAAAGGACCATGAGCTATTGAACTTATTTTCACCCAAATGTGACTATACCTCGCATAATTTGTGGCGCAACGTCCGTTAAGTGAGAATCCCATTCATTTCAACTGAAAATTTGGGAAAAGTTTCACTGCTAAAATATGAAATAAAGTAGGTTTATTTATGCGATGCTCATGTGCATCCACAGGTCAACACTTTTATTGGTTTTTAAATGTCTTAATGGTCTTGGGCCTTCTTATCTTTCAGAACTGTTTTTACCTTATGAACCCTCATGGACCCTGCGCTCCTCCGGCAGCAGGCTCCTGGTCATTCCCAAAGTCAGGACACACACTCACGGAGAGGCGTCTTTTCAGTACTACGGCCCTCGTCTATGGAACTGCCTGCTGGAGGAGCTCAGAACCAATGAGAACGTTCATGTTTTTAAGAGTGGGCTCAAGACTCACCTGTTTAGCTTGGCCTTTGATTGAAATGTTATACTTTCACCTGTTTTTACTGTTCATATTTTCTTTAACTCATTTATTTTGGGCGTTTTTAGCTTGAACTAATGTTGATCTATTATTTTCAGGATTTCCGGTGTTTCCTCTGTAGGAGTCCTCTGCACCGGGAGTGGTGGTCGGCTTCGGCTGCCAAGGTCTGTCCCGTGGGCTCCTGGTTGGGGGGTGGTGCTTGGGCTCATCTCTCCCCTGGACCCTGTAGCGGTTCCTGGTGGCGGTGGACGGCTCTCTGCTCTTGGTGTAGTCGGTACCTCTGATGGTTTGTCTGTACTCAGCCTCACTTATCACTTCTTACTTTTTACTATGTGTAGTTTTATGTATTTTAGCATGTTAGTGTGTGTGTGTGTTACTGTTTGGGTTGTTTGGATGTGTGGTGTCGGGCAGCTGTGGGGGAACTGGTTGGGTGGGTGGTAGGAAATGTGGGCTGTTTTTAGTCACTGTGAAGCATTTTGTGTTGCATTTTGTATGAAAAGTGCTCTATAAATAAAGTTTGATTGATTGATTCATTGAACGCTGCACCTACGCTCTGAAAGGATTTACAATGGCTACATTTCCCAGCTAGAACTTATTTACAATGGAGATCAACAGCCTCATGCAAAATAATACAACCCCACAACAACTTACACCATAAGGTTATATTGACAGAACGTACTGTATCTCAATATAAAAAAATAACCACAATACATTTAGGCGTAAGAGCTGCTATGTAGCTGCTGTCCACGATACTGTGACACTTGTGACTGATACTGTGACTGGTCAACTCAATATTTGACAACAATTGAAGCAAAATGTGTGTACCTAATAAAGTGGCCAGAGAGTAAGATAAGCTTTGGACAATCGCACGTTTACTGACAGCACACTTTCTCTATGGTAATGCATGTTCTGACAGGCGAGACGTGGGGTAAATACAAGCGGCGACGTGATTGGTTAAAACTCCACCCTCCGTTTGGCTTTACTGCGTCTAGGTTGGACCTCTCTAGACCTCAATTGAAAAGTGCTTTGAAGCAGAGAATGGCTTGTGTCCACCTAGAGGCAGCGCACCCTGAAGGTCGAGGCTGGTGGGTGAGGTCAGGCATTGGACGGGTGGGCTATCTGTCACACTGATAGATATGTAGACTGGTCCAACGGCAGAAAGGGCAACAAGAAGAGACCGTTTAGGAATTTAGACCAAAATATATAAGATCATACAGTATATGATGGTATTGTTGGGGTGTTATTGGGAATAAAATATTTTTGCAGTCAAATTTTTAACCAAATCATAATGCTGTTATCTCCTCAAAAACATACTTGGAGTTGTGTTTTGTTTCATTCACACATCCAGGCGATTCTAGTGAAGGTGTATGGAGTTTAAAAACACAGTGGAGCACATCCTGTTTACCATATGACATCACAAATGATCACATAAACAAATAAGGATTAAATCAAGTTTGGACTTTAAAGATCCCATGACATGGTACTTCTTGATGCTTTTATATGGCTCCTTAATGGTTCCCTAATACTGTAAATGAATCCTTCTTCAAAATCAACACTCAGTGCATGAGAAACAGAGATAAGCTGAGAAAGAGTAATTTTTCTCCCTCAGAACAGGTCATAATGAGTTGTTGCTTGAATGCAAATGAGGAGAAAAGAGCTGGCCAATAATAGAGGGTGGGGGCGTGGCCAAAGTCTCCGCTTTCGGCTCTAGCTCTCAGCTGATCCATTTCCTTGTTTTTGCACGGAGGGAGAGATTTCAAGCGTTCCATTGAAAAATAAACACATTTCCGCATAAAATAAAATTAAACCACTGCTGTTCAAAGGTCCAGAGGCTCAGATAAAGGACTTCCGAGCCTAGAAACACTCGGACGTGCCTCCAGGCAAATAAAAAAACGCATTTCGCATTGTAGCGCATTCACAGTCCAAACTCTATGGGCGGGATATACAGGGACGCTGAGCGGAGACAGAGGGAGGGGCTGGAGCTGCATTTGCCGATCTGACGTCAATAGGTGCCTTGTCCGAACTCGCCCATTTGAACACTGGTTTTGTGTAACGCAGAAAAGGACCGCAAATGCTCAGTTTAGACATTTCGCAACTTTTAGCCATGGGGGGGGGGGGGCTAAACAGGGTAGGGGAGCTCACATTAACGTTCAAAAACCTCAGAAAGTGAAAATTTCATGCCATGGGACCTTTAAAATCTATTACTATTCTATTTTAATGTTTCCACTTTTAATACTAACAATATTTCCAACTAAATATTTTAGACGTGGAATTTGACAATTAGTTTAGACCTTGTTAAGCCCAAGCAGCCAAACATTAACTGAACTGAGGCACTTCAGTTGACCCCATACCGCACTTGTACCACGGAATTTGATCAGGGTCTAAGCTGTGAATATCTGTAGCAGACGTGGACGTGTTACAGTTTTCATTAGCGTGCTTACACAAAACAAAATGTTGATTAAAACACCAGAGACGAACAACGCTGAGAGTACAACTTTATTAATTTAGTACAACTTCTATAATGTGAAAGGATTTATTATTTATTTATTTTTGCAAACTAAATTTCACATGCTAAACCCTATTTGTTTATTATCCGGGGATGCAATTAAGTGCAAAAATCTGGACCAGTTATTTTTTTTCTAGCTTTAAAAAATGCACTATCTGTCCCTGGGGGTGTCTATATCACGCTACAGAGGGGCGTCGTCGGCAAGATTTATCCCATTGCCTTTTTAATTATAAATGTCTGACCGTTCCCCCAGAGTCCCACGGGAGCAGGGGTGAAACGCGCATCACGGCCAGCTGCTGTTTGGCTTGATGCCGCTAATCAACCCAAATATCTCAAATCCTAAGGGAGGGGGAGAGTGAAGAGTTACATGTCTAAGCATATCATCCGAAGACACCTGTCGTTTACCACTTTGAGCGTGTCAGTGAAGGCAACAGGCTGGTGGTCCAGGTTAGTGCTCCCCGCGGGCCAATAAGTGACGTGACAATCAATCAGACTGTAGCTGGGGTCCGGGCATGTAGGAGGCAGGTTCAATAGTACACTTCAGTATAGAGCAGCCCATTGAAGACATTGACTTTGAGCTTGACAATGGTCATGTAAATATAGTATACAATAATCATTTTACTGTACTTTATAAGTAGGTATTTTATGTTTAAAGAAATATGATATCACAGTGTAAAATTATAGTAAATACAGCTCTGATTTTACTACTTATAGGTATGTGTTTGGGCAAAAGGAACATTTTTGTTTGAGTCTATAAACTACTGACAACATTTCATCCATATTCCAAATAAAAATATTATCGTTTAGAGCATTTATTTGCAGAAAATGACAAATGGTCAAAATAACAGAAAATAGGCATATTTTCAGACCTCAAACAATGCAAAGAAACAAGATGAAATTCATTTTAAAACAACATAATACTAATGTTTACACTTAAGAAGAGTTCAGAAATCAATATTTGGTGCAATAACCCTTATTTTTAATCACAGCTTTCATGTGTCTTGGCATGCTCTCCACAAGTCTTTCACATTGTTCTTGGGTGACTTTATTCCACTCCTGGTGCAAGAACTGAAGTAGCTCAGCTTTGTGTTTGTGTTGGAATTCAACAGACGCTGGAATGGAATGGCTGTAACACATGTAGAGATGCTGATTTCAGAAAAAAAATGCAGTAGTCTCTTGTAATTGCTGGACAAGTTTTTACCAGCTTGATGGCATTGTGGGTCCAAATATTTACACTAGTAGTATTAGTAGTATTCCAGTACAATATTGAACTCATAAATATTTAAGTTTATACTTCTCATATATACTTCTAATATTTTGAAATAAGATTTGAAAGGTATTTATGCCAATTTAAATATAACACAACACTGCAATGGCTGTGTAATTTTACTTATTTAAAAATTATGCTTATGCTTACTTATTTAAAAAATTATTTGCTTTTCCCACATAACATGATTGTCAGTATTATATTCATAGCTTCAAGAGGCAATACATATGACCAGAATGAGAAAGTCCAAGCAGTGAAAATGCAATTAAGACAAAGCTAATTAAAAAGGCCCCTGATATATTTGCATTTTAAAATAATTGTATTTAGTTTTATGACTATGAGACCCTTACAAGACAGGGTAATGAGCTGATCACAGGCAGACACGAAACTAAAATGAAATTAAAAGAGGATCCACCATTTTAAACATGTAGCACTTAATAAAGTCGAATTTTCTTAAGGTAATAGAATGTTACCTCTTGTTAGCTATAGCTTCCAGCCAATCTCAGCCCGCTGATTAATGTCAACTCATTTCAAACCGTCTCGTCTTCATGGAGGTGTTATTGCTTTGTTTAGAATGTTCCACGGTAGAGATTAAGGCCCTGTCTACACGGCAACGTTGTGGAGTGAATCCGATTAAGTTTTTTATCGTTTCGGTCTCGCGTCCGCATGGCACCAGCGTTCTGGGTACCCCAAAATTATATTTTTTTGGAACGGGTTACAGAGTGGAAAACTCTGGCAACGTTACCGTTGCGGAGTCGTCTGGACGAGTAAAATGGATTTGTTTACGCCTACGTCACAACCACATGGCCAGTACGTCACAACCACATGGCCAGAACAAATAGCAGCCTCGTGCGCAACATTCATTCGTAACAAAACAGCGACCATGGCGGACACCAGAGTAGCAGTAGTAGCAGTGCTGTAGTCACTGCCAAGTTTACTTGCGTTATTGAAAGAAAATGTACAGCAGTTTACCAACTAGGCGAGCAGCAGAGACGCTTACAGCACAACATGCGCCAGATTCTTTTAAACCCGCCACGGCGTGTTACTAGACGTGCCTAAAGAAGGAGATTTTGGGTGAGACCTGGAAGAACAAGTAGCTGGTGAGACAACTTTGTGGATGGCGTTGTCATGGACGCAGAAGGGAGAGAGAACTTTCGGATGTCCAGAGCTTCGCTTGTGGCCCTGAGTGAAGAACTTCGAGGCGTGGCATGTGTATTGCGTCGTTTTCCGCAAGTGTTCCATTGCCATGTGTACATGCTATTTTACTGATCTGTTCCCAGTGTGGACGTGATATTTTTTTTTACCCGGTAAGAAAAAATCCTGCGTTGCATTGCCATGTGGATGTAGCCTAAACCTATCTATGTGGGAGGCTACATTACAGGTCAGATCTGTGGACAGGCAACCTGATTCACAGAGAGAATAATTATATTTTTGAGCAATAGAAACACCCGTAATGAATAAATGGTAGATACAGCGCTGGAAAAAAATACTGCAAAGTTATCAGTTTTTCTGATTTTACTACTTATAGGTATGTGTTTGGGCAAAAGGAATATTCTAGTCTATAAACTACTGACAACATTTCCCCCAAATTCCAAATAAAATATTATCGTTTATCGTTTATTATCGTTATCGAGCATTTATTTGCAGAAAATGACAAATGGTCAAAATAATTTTAATAAAGTTTAATGTTAATAACTAATACCATCTCCATGGAGACAAGCAGGTGATGGACCCTCCACCAGAAAAGTTGTGCACATTTAACTTTCAACCCTTTCTTTCTCTATTCAGCAAATGCAATAATTGAGGACTTAAAACAAACAAACAAACAAAAAAAATCCCTCTGATCAAAATAGCTCAGACAGCCTTGAAACGCTTTCTAGAGTTACAAACAATCTCTCCACAAATCATCGTATGAAATCCAGGCCTGCTTTGTAGTCTTGGGCTGTTATCATGGTAACCCAGCCTTCAGCAGAGAGCATTATCAGCTGCCCCAGGTCCAGTTATTGCCTTTAGCGGCCCTTTAATAAGTCAGGCTAACCTACTGACCCAGGCTTAGCGCAGCAGAGGTGGGACGAAGCTGGATGTGGTGACTCCAAAGGTTTAAGGCCACGTCCTCTGGGGCTGCCACTCACTTTACATTCACTTTCCCTGGGACCGCTGCAGAGTCTATGTAATTAGTATGAACAGCCACACAGAACCCGGGCTATAAGTGGATTATTGCATGTACATACAGAAATGGAGGTGTGCTTCAACATGGCCACTGGCAATTTGAGACATGAATGTACAGTATGCGGAGTGCATGCATAGGTTAGATTACTGTTACTGGAAGCGAAAGCACATGTGAGTTTGAAAATGGACACATTAGCATACCAACAAAATAGCGAGGTGTATGAGGTGCTGAAACACTTCATAATATAAAATAATCTGTTTAAATTTCACAGGGATTGTCTTTGAAGGTCCCATATTACACAAGGTGGATTCTTGTGAGATTTAAGACATGTTAGAATGCTTCTCATCAAAAACATTCCTGGAGTTGTGTTTTGTTTCAGTCACACATGTTTGAGTAATCCTTTATTATAAGTATGTCTACGTCACCAAAGCTCAAAATGCTTTGTTCCACCTTGTGATGTCACGAAGTGGTAGTTTTCAAGGTAATAGCTACCTTTAACCTTTGAAATTTTAAAACATAGCAGAGCATTTACATTTGAGAGTGTTTAACATTTGAGAGAAGTCAACCTAAATATGCAGGATCTGTGGATTAAAGATGTATGAATGAAACAAAACACAAACTCCAGGTATGTTTGTGATGAGGAAACAACATTATAACAGATCAGAAAATATCGTAATATGGGTATTTTAAATGTCATATTTACTTTTTAGTGTTTATGGCATTTTTAAGCACCTTTCACAACACCATCCATTTTCTTCCACTTATCCGGGGCCGGGTCGCAGGGTCTAAGCAGGGACTCCCAGACTTCCTTCACCCCGGACAGTTCTTCCAGCTCCTCTGGGGAGACCCCAAGGCGTTCCCAGGCCAGCCGAGAGACATAATTCCTCCAGCGTGTCCTGGGTCTTCCCCGGGGCCTCCTCCCGGTGGGACATGCCTGGAACACCTCCCGAGGGAGGCGTCCAGGAGGCATCCAAAACAGATGCCCGAGCCACCTCAGCTGGCTCCTCTCGACGTGGAGGAGCGGTGGCTCTACTCTGAGCTCCTCCCGTGTGACTGAGCTCCTCACCCTATCTCTAAGGGAGCGCCCAGCCACTCTGCGGAGGAAGTGGCTGAGCACACACCACAACACCACACACCATCAATTATACAACACTAATTCTGTTGAGTTGTCAGTATCCCAGCATAATTACTTAGATTAGAATAGAATAGAATAGAATGGAATAGAAAAAAAAGTCAATAGACAATAGACAGTCAAAAATTGTTTTTTTTTATTTTTTCCTGAAGAGTCGAATGGAACAAAAAAAACTCAATTAAGCAAAAAGAATAAAAATAAAAAATGAGGCAGGCAAAGTGTCTCAATCAAAGACAACAGAAATATGAAATGGCATATTAAGTCTGCCAACAGTTCTCAAATGGGCAGATTCAGGATGTCCCCCCATGGGCCTTTACTCTTCTCCATCTCAAGAGCATCTCCACCTTTAATTAAACCTGGACAGATCATCTAACCTAGACAGAGCTGCCAACAGACAGGCATCAATGAGGGTGTAGTGACAATGAACAATCAATGCACGCTACAGTCCGTGTGGGTGTACAATCACATGATTAAAGATTCATGGATTTGTTGTCATTGTCACAAGTAACAACGAAATTACATTTAGAGTGTGAAACAGTAGTGTGCTAGTGCAAACTGTAGTTGTGCAATTTAGTAATGTTTTGTGCAAATACTAGAATGTAAACATATGCACTACTGAGGAACATACAGCATGTAACGCAACAGCATAACAAAGACAGCGGGAGATATAGTAGAAGGTGCAGATTTGTTTGTACAAAGCAGGTTTATTAGCACAGTGAGCACAATGTGTAAAATGTAAATAAAAAAACACACAGTACCCCAACACTTTGGCCAAGGGGCACTAGGCCAGCTTAAGTTTCTGGAGTTCATTTCCAGACTCTGGGAAATGAATTGTCACTCCGCACTTTTGTACTTCTATTTCAAATTTTTGTTTTGTCAAATAAAGCCTACAGGACAAATACATCTACATCAAAATAATTGGGATATGGGCCACAAAATTACTATACAATACAGCTCTGGAAAAAAATAAGAGACCACTGCATTTTTTCTGAAATCAGCATCTCTACATGTATTACAGCCATTCCATTCCAGCGTCTGTTGAATTCCAACACAAACACAAAGCTGAGCTACTTCAGTTCTTGCACCAGGAGTGGAATAAAGTCACCCAAGAACAATGTGAAAGACTTGTGGAGAGCATGCCAAGACACAGGAAAGCTGTGATTAAAAATAAGGGTTATTGCACCAAATATCGATTTCTGAACTCTTCTTAAGTGTAAACATTAGTATTATGTTGTTTTAAAATGAATTTGATCTTGTTTCTTTGCATTGTTTGAGGTCTGAATACATGTATCTTTTTTGTTATTTTGACCATTTGTCATTTTCTGCAAATAAATGGTCTAAATGATCATATTTTTATTTGAAATTTGGGGGAAATGTTGTCAGTAGTTTATAGACTCAAACAAAAATGTTCCTTTTGCCCAAACACATACCTATAAGTAGTAAAATCAGAAAAACTGATAATTTTGCAGTGGTCTCTTATTTTTTTTTCCAGAGCTGTATATATGAAGAAGCTATTATTAAACTAAAGCTTTTAAAAAAAATTTATGATGAAAAATGACATGGTGTGGTGTACACACTGAAATCAAGAGACAAGGTGAGAATTTGTGATTTGCTGTTGGCCTGTCGGCAGTGTGTGGTATCGTTTTGTGTATGGTGTGTATGTGTATGTGTATGTGTATGTGTATGTGTGCATTATGTTTCTACAGAGTACAGGGAACGCTCCAGCTGGTGATAAATGAAGACGAGCAGAGGAGGTTTTTAACTGCTCCCTCAGCAGAGCAGCGGTGCACATCCGACAATTAATAAAGATTAGCTCCTCTCTCGCTCACTCCGCATGTACATTTTTAATTAAAACACAAAAGCAGGGGTGTTTTTGAAGTCGTTTTTAATACAACGAATGTGGATCCTGAATGTAAAATGTGTTGTGAAAAGAATATACATAAACTGATCGAACTGAAATTTTGAATACATGTAAAAAAGAACTACATTGACCCTTGCTGGAATCATCTAAAACCTTTACCAACCAGGACCCCAAAATTTTGTAGTTAGTTTGCTTTAAATATTAACTGACAACTATACAATATTTTGTGTTTTAAATTTAAATTGGTTTTAATAGATTCTTCAGTTATTTCTTGACCATTTTCTTATGTCTTTTGTCTCTAAAAATGTTGATTAAGACATTTTTTTTACATCTTAGGTCCTATATTGCACAAAATATACTTACCTCATCAAAAATATACCAAGAGTTGTGTTTTGTTTCTTGTAACCCTGCATTATTAGTCTGTCTACATCTCCAAACCTCAAAATGTTCTGCTCCACCTTGCTGTTAATAGTTACATTTTACCTTTTGTTCAGCAGAGATTGGATTATTTCATACATGGAATTCTCAAATAATTCTAATGAAGGTATACAGAGTTTAAAAACACAGTGGAGCACTTCCTGTATAAATGTGTGAATGAAAAAAAAAAACACTCTGGGTCTGTTTCTGATGAAGACACGACATTATAACAGATCAGAGAACAGTGTAATATGGGCCCTTTAATGTATAGCACAGTACCCACTTAGGATTCTGCCCTTGTAAAAATATACATCATGTAACATTAACTAAAGCTCTATTTAGCCAGCACTGGGTCGCCGTGGTGACCATGTTTGAACCTCGGGAGGGCACGAGACAAAAAAGCAATTAGACACAGCAGCCACGCGGTCTCACTGCAATAAATCTAGTCTCAAGCAGATGGGAAGATGATGGCCCAGAGCCCAGTTTGTAACTATAATGAATTAGTATTTAGTGTTTAACCTCCAATTCACTCCATAAATATCACTGTTTCAGAGGTGTGAGGATCCAAAGGAGCAAGACACATTCAGCCTGAAATTGAGGTACATAAAACTAAATAAATGCAATAAAAAAAACAACAGTAAAGCATGCTATTTTTTTTATATTATTGCAAACTACTATATGAGATTTTATTTGCTTCAATATAATAATCGTAATTAGGACTGTCAGTTTAACGCGTTAATTAGATTAATTAATTACACTGCAAATTAACGTGTTACAAAAATTAACGCAATTAATTATGAGTGGCAATTCAGTGCATGTGCATTTTAAATTTGGCGTGCGGCGAGCACATCACTGTCAGGACCTTTGAACGGCAAGTTTATTTATAAAACGATTGAAGACGGGACGATCAACAAGAACGCAGTGATTTGTAGCTTTTGTCAAAAAGAATTTTCCGATCACCGAAGCTGCTCCAGCCTAACGGATCATTTGAACGATAAACACGTCTGGACAAGTTCCATTGTTACCGGTGACAGTGACCGTGAGCGCACTTCAACAAACCACCAAACCAATTACCTGGCCAGCCAAATGATATCTCTCTGTATTTCCTATACACCGCGATACCATTTGGACACCCTCGCTCCACCCTCGCTCCTCCGGTTACAAACGGACTCCGCGATTCTGATTCGTTCAAAGATGGTGACGTCAGTGCCCCCGCCTTTGCCCGCAAAGTCACTCTTAGGCAGCGGAAGTTCCGCCTCAGTTTTGAATCAAGATGGCGCAATCTCTGATTGGTTCACTTAGCTGTCTGTCTACGCGCAACCGCAGCGCATTTTGGACCAAGCGTTACCAGACTCACTCGCTGGTACAGCGGTGAGTCATGGATTCTTCCAGGCAACCAAACCAACAAACCACGCTGCAGAATTTGGGAAATGAATGAGCAAAACGACCATAGAAAAACGGAAACTCAATCGCAAAAGTGGGTTGTCTCTCTCTGTCTCTCTCTCAATCTCCTCTCTCTCTCAATCTCTCTCTCTCAATCTCCTTCTCTCTCAATCTCTCTCTCTCTCTCTCAATCTCTCGCTCTCTATCTCAATCTCTCTCTCTCTCTTCTCTCTCTCTCAATCTCTTGCTCTCTCTCACTCTCTCAATCTCTCTCTCAACCTCCTTCTCTCTCTCTTTATCTCTCTCTTCTCTCTCTCAATCTCTCGCTCTCTCAATCTCTCTCTCACCCTCCTTCTCTTTCTCTCAATCTCTCTCTCTCAATTTCTCTCTCTCAATCTCCTTCTCTCTCTCAATCTCTCTCTCTCTCTCTCTCTCAATCTCCCTCTCTCTCTCAATCTCCCTCTCAATCTCTCTCTCTCATTCTCACTCTCAATCTCTCTCTCTTTCTTTCTCTCTCTCACTCACAATCTCTCTCTCTCAATCTCTCGCTCTCTCACTCTCTCTCTCAACCTCCTTCTCTCTCTCTTTCTCAATCTCTCTCTCAATCTCTCTCTCAACCTCCTTCTCTCTCTCTTTATCTCTCTCTTCTCTCTCTCAATCTCTCGCTCTCTCAATCTCTCTCTCAACCTCCTTCTCTTTCTCTCAATCTCTCTCTCTCAATTTCTCTCTCTCAATCTCCTTCTCTCTCTCAATCTCTCTCTCTCTTCTCTCTCTCTCAATCTCTCGCTCTCTCACTCTCTCTCTCAACCTCCTTCTCTCTCTCTTTCTCAATCTCTCTCTCAATCTCCCTCTCTCTCAATCTCCCCTCTCAATCTCCTTCTCTCTCTCAATCTCTCTCTCACTCTCTCTCACACAGGATTTCATTTCTGAGTAATGCTGCACACATGCAGACCTTGTGCCCTCTGCTGGAAGAGGTAAATTGAGGTGTTTTATGTGCAGTAGTTCAAAAGCAATTTAAGTGAATTGCCAAATCCAAGACGAATCATATAAATTGGTGGGAGATCTGCCACCTGTTTATCTCCATGGTATTGGTATTGTTTTGCCTGGAATGTTCCACAGCATGGCATTAAACTTGTCTATCTTGCTTTTCCCCCAATTTCCAAAAAATCAAAAAAATAAATAAAAATACCTGCATTTTTATTGTCCGCTGCTCTGACCTTTAACTTGACCTGGTGACTTCACTTGGAGATAGATACGATTAATGCAATACTATGGAACATTCTGGACAAACAATAACAACCCCATGGAGACAAGCAAACCCTTTACAAGAAAAGTTACACGTGCACCTATAGAGTTAGCAGAATGTTACCTTAACTCCTTCAGATCCTTTCCCATAATTTAATATTGACAAAATATAAGACTCTTACTTTTTAGGTGATAAAATGAGCAATGTTACAGCAATAAGCAACTGTTTTTTTTCTTTTTCCCTCTGGCCTGTGGCGGAAGAAAAGTGAAGTACGGCCCAACGTAAATGGGATATCGAACAGCGCGCTCAATGGCTGTATTAATCTGAGCCGCGTCACACAGAGCCTTGGAAATAATGAGGCTCCATTTTTCTGGAGAGGTCATTAAAGGTGACAGCGGAGCGAGGAGGAGAATTCTATCATAACCTGAACGACTCACAACAAGCAAATGACAAATCCATCACCTCATCTGTGAGTATGTGCGTGGCCTCAGGTGTACGGGGGCTCCATTATGGTACAGTCATTTCTTCATTCCAATCACTGTATTTTATCATCATCTAATCTAATAACAAATGTACTGGAAGCAGCCTGATCCATGAAGTAGATATTGAAAGTACTATGCAAAAATACTATTATGTATTCTATTTACAGTCTGTTATAATGTTTCCTCATCACAAACATACTTGAAGTTATGTTTTGTTTCATTCACACATGTTTAACACACAAATCCTGCATATTTAGGTCGAGTTCTTCTCTAAAACAGAATGTGGTAATACAAGAAGAGCTCCACTGTGTTTTTAAACTCCATTCACCTTCATTAGAATCATTTGCGTGATTTCAGACCTGGAATTGTCAATCTCTACTGAACTAAAGGTAAAAGGTAGCTGTTAACTTGAAAACTACCACTACGTACATGACATCATAAGGTGGAACAGAGCATTTTGAGCTTTGGAGATGTAGACAGACTAATAAATTACTGTAGGAATGTGTGAATGAAACAAAATACAATTCCAGGTATGTTTTCAAAGCAGTGACAATGGTCTAACATGGTTAAAAGCTCACAAGAGGACTTTGAATATATTTTTCCCAATAAAACCATACTGACTCCTGCCCTCGATGCTCATGACCACCCTACTAAAACGTAGAAAATATTCTTCTAGGTTGCACTCTCAGTAGTTGATCAGATTAATTGCCAGAGTGAAAACAGTTCAATCTCTTCTCTAACTCACAAGAACATGAAAGTATACCCCAGAATGAGCTCCATCTAACTAAGCATCCGCATTAAATCGCAGATGAGATTTGGAGGAAGTTGGCTTTCTTCTGGGATCTAAGAAAAACAAGGGCAGGTTTTTCGGATGAAGAAAATACACATAAAAGCGTGCAGTGCACTAGCAGGAACTCCAAATGCACACAAGGGATTTTGGTTAAAAGTAATAAGCCCATAATGTGTGAGTATAAGGCTCAGAGTACTTATTAGGGACACAGCAGGAGAGGCAGTTTTGCAGAAGTCTATAAAGTGCTAGTGTTTAAAATGCCATAACAGCCCATTGCGTATAATGAATCACTGATACAATCTTCATCCCTTCCCCCTCTCCACTCCAAACACCGATCTGATGACTTGAGTGTTTTCTGTTCAATTTTCTGCTCAGCTAAGCTCCTCTGAACATTATATACAATTACATGACAGAGTGAGACCTCTTCATTTGATGTGAGATCCCTCAGGACACTACTCCAAGTTCAGAGTGGTGTATCTGTAGTGTGTGTGGTACCACAGGGGAGCGCAGAGGGGCCGCTGATATTTGATCTCAGTCAGGCAGCGCCTTTCAAAGCTTGTTTTGGACACATCTCAGAATGCATGAGGCGTTCTGATTTCTTATCTGATGATGCTGTTTTTATGGTTATAACATCAGTCCTTTCAGAGAAAATATATGGACATGTATTTATCATATTGTGGGAACTTAAATCACTCAATTTATGGGAACCTGTCTCCCATACAGGACATAAACCAGGTCCCCATGATATAAATCCTTTTTAACGCAACACCATTAAGTTCAGTAGGTGGTTTTCGTTAAGATAGGGTTAGAATAAGACAGTGCTTCTCAATTATTTTCTGTGACGCCCCCCAGGAAGAAGAAAAAATTTCACGCCCCCCTCCCTGCGTGTGACTATATATAGTTATAATTATTACAATTAGTAAACCTCTGCACAACACTGTATCCGTTTATTAACATTAAAAACAAAAAAAGAAAGAAACTTCTAACAAAGACTGCACTGTCTTTTTGCACTGAGGACTTAAATATTAATATGTTTTTAATGCAGCTTTGCGCACATTTGTTTATGTTTTACAGAAACTAAACTTAAAGCACTTCATTTGCATAAACTAAAAGTGCTGAAAAAAAAAAACGCTCTCTCCTTGGGCCGCTGATGGGTCAGCTTCTGTCGGACTAAAGGACACGACTCAGTGTTTTTTCTGTGACAGAGGATGTTCTGCTGATGGTGAGTCTGTTCAGTATTTCGCGTATTTAAGGTTGCCGACCTCTGCCCCAGAGCAACAATGAGAGCACCACTGCCAACTACTGTTGTTGATGTGCAATTACACTTAGTTCTAGTATAGTACGGCAAAAATCATGTTTCCCAGGGTCACATGCGCTCCCCCTGGCATCACACCATGCCTCCCCCCAAGGGGGCCCGCCCCACTATTTGAGAAGCACTGGATTAAGGTTAGGCAAGTAGTGAATCTGTTTTAATTCATGTGTAGTAAAGTGTAGTGAAGTACGAGAGCATGCCTTTTTAGTGTTCATATTACAATTTAACCTGACAGTTGCTAGCTGGACCCCGCTTCTGATATTACATGGCAGCATGGTGGCCGAGTAGCTATCACTCACAGTTCACAGCAAGAAGGTTCCAGGTTTCGACCCCTGGGTCTGACTGACCTTTCTGTTCAAATGAGGTTGCACTCCGGTTTCTCCCATGAACTCAAAACATGAATCACAGATAAAATCCTTCAACTAAGTTAGTCCTGACCAAGCCTAGCCACATAATCACAGAGATGGGTCCCTGAGCACTGCACTGTGGTGGCTCACTGCTCCTGAGGAAACACCCCAGCAGCACTGAAGGATGGGTCAAATGCAGAGGACAAATTTGACCCATCCTTCAAGGCCAAACTGTGTCTGGACAACTATGCCAGGACAACAGTTTGATTGAATTGGATTTGATTGAGTTGACCCAAATGTTGTTTTGCATTGCAGCCTGAGACACATCACCTGTTAGTTCAAGCTAAAGGCTTTATAAATAATTATAGTGAAATATATCCATCCATCCATCTTCTTCGGGTCACGGGGGCAACGGTCCAGACAGATCCACTGCCCAGATCACAGCACACCGGAAATATAATCATATATTTTTCCCTTATTCCCTTTATCTCTCTGTAGCAGTTCAGAGCTTATGTGATTGTTTGATTGAATGTTTCATTTGTAAAGTGTACCTTAAGTCATTCCCTGGGAATTTTAGGCCTTTGTGAGTGAATTGAATTGATTGAATACTGCATCACATTGTTACGTGCTTGACTATGAGTTTGTAAAAAAAGTACTATATAAGTATCTTCTTACACAGTGGGGCATGGCACAATATAGGTAGTCTACATTGTGAGAGTCTCAAGAGTCTTCATCACTTCTTCTTCCACACTGGCGTAATTAAATTCAAACAGTTTATTTTAAACGCTGACACTTTTCATCAGCAGATTTGAAGATGTGACAAGTTTAACAGCTTCACATCTCCACAGAGCTGGGTAAGTCACAGGAAGTGAAAATGAGAGGAGCACCAAAGAAAGAACTACACAGCCCTCTGTACCTTCAAAACCATTAGACTACAGACCTTTAAACCACTCACAGACTAATGTTCAACCACAAGACTAAAGAACAACCCAACTGACAAATATGCTCCATCAGTCATTGTAATAATAATCCTATTTAAATGCATGAAGAAATACTGGAGTGCCACCACATGTATGTATAAAGGACGGTTTGTTTGGTGAACGATTTTCTATAACAGTAATTTTAATCAGCAGGAAACCTTAGAAAACCTTAGCCTTTGAAAACTGTTTATATGTATTTCAAGTGAAAACAGGGATGTCTTACACAAAAGGGATATTATATTACGCTATTTTCTGATCTATGAGAAAACACTCCACTGCCTGATGTTGATGCTGTCAACTTGAAAACTACCACTACATGACATCACAAGGTGGAACAGGCCATTTTGAACTTTGGAGATGTAGACAGACTAATAATAAAGGGTTCCTCAAACATGTGTGAATGAATGAAACAAACACAACTCCAGATGAGATAACAGCATTATAACATAGTTTAAAGCTCACAGGAGCTTTAAACACTTTGCGTATAAAGGACCTTTACATGTTTTTCAATGAGGAGTATATACAACATACATTAAAGGGCAGATGTTACTTCTCTCAGAGTGGAGTTTTGACGCTGAGACTAAACATTTTATTGGCAGAATACCAGGTCTATGTAAATGGTGATACTCAAGGACTGGACGGAAGCCATAACTAACAAAAACATAACCTCTTTTATAGCCTTCACACTCAAAGTACAAGTCCTTGGCAGTTCTAGTGTAAAAGGATTTCAGTTCAACAGACTGAGAGGTAACAAACATTTTACAGTATATTATTAGTTCATTATGAATTCAGTAATCCCTCGTTTATCGCGGGGGTTAGGTTCC
Organism: Paratrypauchen microcephalus; assembly: GCA_036785185.1. Classification (NCBI taxonomy): domain Eukaryota; kingdom Metazoa; phylum Chordata; class Actinopteri; order Gobiiformes; family Gobiidae; genus Paratrypauchen; species Paratrypauchen microcephalus. The sequence continues at coordinate 7,276,117 of JAVJIX010000003.1, forward strand.
AGAAATAACCCGCAATAAGTGAAATCCGCGAAGTACGACAACTTTATATTTTACAATTGTTCTACATATTTTAAGGCTGTAAATGCCTCACCACACACATTACAGTAATCCCTCGTTTATCGCGGGGGTTAGGTTCCAGAAATAACCCGCAATAAGAGAAATCCGCGAAGTAGGACAACTTTATATTTTACAATTATTATCATAGTCATAATCATAGTTTGCTTTATTGTCGAAAACAATCATGTACATGTACATAGAGTGAATTCGAAATTCCGTCTCCCCACTAACCAGGCAGGACAGTGACAGAGTGGGGTAGGGGAGGGGCCGCTGCGCATGCGCGCGCCGCCAACTGGGAGATGCAGAGTAGAAAAGATGCAATACAATCAGTGACAATTTAACAACATGTAATGACAGAAAAACAATTGGAGATATAACATACGGTGATCTTTTTTTTTGGCAACATAAGGGAGGGGTGTGGGGGGAAGTCATAGTTTGCTTTATTGTCGAAAACAATCATGTACATGTACATAGAGTGAATTCGAAATTTCGTTTCCAAACTAACCAAGCAGGGCAGGACATGTTTTAAGGCTGTAAATGTCTCACCACACACATTATACGCTTTTCTCAGAGTGGAATTAACCTTTTCTCACATTTGTCTCTCGTTTAAACACTCAAACTTTCATAGATTTTCAACAAAATATATTAATAGTGACGTGTGGGGGGAGACACGGCCCCAGAAGCCCCGCTGGACGCGCGAGGAGCACTGACACGTTCCGGGACGCGACGTGCACCAACCCCTTGGAGAAGTGCGCGACACGTGCACCCCTCATCGTGGACAAATCCGTGACAGAGCAGCACGACCGGTGCGAGGCCACGCATACACAGGGGCTGTGAGCACGAGATCGAACCACGGCGCCCGGACCGCGTCCTCTCAGCCCTAGCCACAAACCAGCCGCACGAAACCAGCAAAGAGCGGTTTAATCCTGGTTTAGACCTGGTCTAGTCCCGGTTTAGTCCAGGTCTAGACCTGCTCCAGTCCTGGTTTAGTCCAGGTCCAGTCCAGGTTTAGACCTGGTTTAGACCTGATCTAGACCTGGTTTAGTTCTGGTCTAGACCTGGTTTAGTCCACGTTTAGTCCTGGTCTAGTCTCTTAGCCAATCAGGAAGCAGAACACAATGTTATACTATAAAAAAAATGTTACACTACACTAAAAAAAAAAATAAAAAATCCGCAAAACAGCGAGGCCGCGAACAGTGAACTGCAATAGAGCGAGGGACCACTGTATACGCTTTTCTCAGACTCACATTTCTCTTGTTTAAGCACTCAAACTTTCGTAGATTTTCAACAAAATGTGTGTGAAGCGTGTGTGTGTGTGTGTGTGGGGGGGCACGGCTCCGGGAGCCCCGCCAGATGCGCCGGACGCGCGAGGCGAGCGGAGACATGAATCACTGGATCTGCAGAAAGCACCGCGCTCATCCAACGGCAGTGCCACGTCCCGGGACGCGACGCGCACCAACCCCGTAGAGAAGTGCGCGACACGTGCACCCGCTCATTGTGGTCAAACCCGTGACAGAGCAGCACCATCGGTGCGAGGCCGCGCGTACACCGGGCCTGCGAGCACAAGATCAAACCACGGCGCCCGGACCATGCCTCCCCTTCGGGACCACGTCCTCGCAGCCCGAGCCATAAACCAAACACGCACAAACGACACCACACAAGAGCCGCACGAAACCAGCAAAGAGCCGCACTTGGTGGTTTAATCCTGGTTTAGACTTGGTCTAGTCCCGGTTTAGTCCAGGTCTAGACCTGGTCCAGTTGTGGTTTAGTCCAGGTCCAGTCCAGGTTTAGACCTGGTTTAGTTCTGGTCTAGACCTGGTTTAGTCCACGTTTAGTCCTGGTCTAGTCCTGGTCTAGTCCCGGTCTAGTCCCGGTCTGGTCCTGGTTTAGTTCCAGTCTGGTCCCAGTCCCCCCCGCGTCCCCCATCTATAACATCAATCGGCAAAGGTCTACAGTCTCTTAGCCAATCAGGACGCAGAACACAATGTTACACTATAAAAAAAATGTTACACTATAAAAAAATTTAAATAAAAACAAAACAGCGAGGCCGCGAAAAGTGAACCGCGATAGAGCAAGGGACCAATGTAGTTAGAATTTATAACCTGATATTTTGCAGTGACATCACGTTGGGGGTGTTCTACATGTATCTGTATGGTGGCATGTTCAGGAGTTACCACCGTGACACAACGCACACATCAGCAAACATGTCAAGATCATCTGAAAACTCAAGAAAAAATACAAACTGGATAGTGTTTTGTATTATTCCCCAATCTCTCTGTAGCAGTCCACAGTCTACTTGGTGTGTTTCAAGTGCACCTCTTGAACTTTCTCAATCCTCTGCAGCTTTGTCTGTTTTGTAAATGCCTTGTTCTGTTCTAACACTGTGGGGCTGTGAACTTTGGTGGGTGAAATTACAATGAAAAACTTTTAAGGTCAGTTTGGTGAGCACAGAATGTGATTAGCAAAATTATCCACATGCTTTAGAAATTGCCAAGTCAAAGTCACCTATGTTTTTGATGAGGAAACAACATTATTACATAGATAATAAAATATATGAGCTCTTTAATAAAACATAATATAACAACACAAAAATCTAAACCAACAATTTACATTCCACAAGAGGGGCTGGTTGAGTTTTGCTCAACTAAGCTAAAGAGGGTAACATATGCAGAGTCACACAGGAGAAAATCCCTGTCTCTGGAGGGCAGATTAAAGAAGGAAAGAGATGTGTTCTTCAGATTTACAAGGATGTGCTCAAGGCTTATCTTAGTTTGGTTCTACTGCAAACACCAAAGAGCAAAACTGTGAACAACATGTGTAACAGCAACTAGACTGGTGGTGTGTTAGCTTCACATGGAGGAAAATCAAGTTGATTTTTGCGAGTAAAATAGCAAATCAGTGTACAGTGAACCCTCGTTTATCGCGGGGGTTAGGTTCCAGAAATAGCCCGCAATCAGTGAAATCCGCAAAGTAGGACAATTTTATATTTTACAATTATTCTACATGTTTTAAGGCTGAAAACGCTTCACCAGACACATTATACACCTTTCTGAGACTGGTATTAACATTTTTCTCTTGTTTAAACACTCAAACTTTTGTAGATTTTCATTAAAATATATTAATAGTGGGGGGGGGGCACGTGCGCGCGGACACGTGCGCGCGGACACGTGCGCGCGGACACGTGCGCGCGGACACGTGCGCGCGGACACGTGCGCGCGGACACGTGTGTTTGTTTTGGTACCACATATCCATGCCATGTGCGAAAGTCGAGCTTCAGGAAAGCGACCAAAGCTATGGAGGTATCATTTTGGTGCAAGACTCAAGCCAATGCTAACAGTGCCAAACCGCTAACAGACGCCTCTGAGCACCAGTCCTCACCACAAGACACAGGTAAGACATGCAACCTGCGCTCACAAGAGTTGGTTGCATTTCACCCCGGCTCCAAAATCAGACCGCTATCAATGCGTCGCCAATACTCCACAGCTCTCTAGGACGGGGTCGGGTTCGTCCTCTCGGCGTGACGGGGAAGAGCCACTGTCTCCTCTGTGCGCGCGAGTGTCCTCCCCCGCTGCGGGCTCCCTCGAATGCGGCTCTCCCCGCTGCGGCTCCCCCGGACGCCGCGCGGCCAGGCGCCAGGCCCGTCCATGTTGATTCTTGGCTCTTCCATGGTCCGGCTCGCACTCAGTCTCTTCCATGGCTCGTGCAAGTAAACAAAGGCCACACCTCCTGTCACCCAGGCGCTCTCGTGAAGGACATCTGAGACTCTGTCCCTACCATCCCTGGTCTAGACCTGGTTTAGTCCTGGTTTAGACCTGGTTTAGTCCTGGTTTAGACCTGCTTTAGACCTGGTTTAGTCCTGGTCTAGTCTCTTAGCTAATCAGGGCGCAGGACAGAATGTTACACTGTAAAAAAAAGTTACACTATAAAAAAAATTGAAAAAAAAAAAAAATTGGAAAAAAAAATCCGCGAAACAGCGAGGCCGCGAACAGTGAACCGCGATACAGCGAGGGTTCACTGTAATCATAAACCTGCATTAACATACTACCTCAAAAGTGGAACTACACTGTGATTTGATATTAAAGGTGCACTGCGTAACTTTCCTGGTAGAAGGTCAACCACTTCAACTCAGTGTTGTTATTTTTCTAAAATGATCTACAATATGGTATTTAATTTAACTATCTCCTTGGAGACAAGTAGGCCACATCACCAGGCCAAGTTACTGGTTAGATCTGTGGGGAAATGGACCTGCTCACGGTAATGTTTGTGTGGTAGTTTTGAGAAATAAACACACCTGTAATAGAATTAATGAAAATAGATCCATCCATCCATTTTCTTCCGCTTCTCTGGGCCCAGCTCGCGGGGGCAAGTGTCTAAGCAGGGATTCCCAGACCTCCTTCACCCCGGACACTTCCTCCAGCTCCTCCAGGGGGACCCCAAGGCGTTCCCAGGCCAGCCGGGAGACATAGTCCCTCCAGCGTGTCCTGGGTCTTCCCCGTGGCCTCCTCCCGGTGGGACATGCCCGGAACACCTACTGAGGGAGGCGTCCAGGAGGCATCCGGAACAGATGCCCGAGCCACCTCAGCTGGCTCCTCTCGATGTGGAGGAGCAGCGGCTCTACTCCAAGCTCCTCCCGTGTGACTGAGCTCCTTGCCCTCTCTAAGGGAGCGCCCAGCCACTCTGCGGAGGAAACTCATTTCGGTCGCTTGTATCCGCGATCTTGTCCTTTCAGTCATTACCCAGAGCTCATGACCACAGGTGAGGGTAAGAACGTAGACTGACCGGTAAATTAAGAGCTTTGCCTTTTGGCTCAGCTCCTTCAACAACGGTACGGTACAGTGACCGCATCACTGCTGACACTGTACCGATCCGCCTGTCAATCTCACGCTCCATCCTCCCCTCACTCTTGAACAAGACCCAGAGATACTTGAACTCCACCACTTGAAAATATATATTTGTTTAATACCATACTGTGGAACATTCCAGACAAAGTAATAGCATCACCATGGAGAAAAGCAGATGGCCTCCGCCCTCCACCAGTAAGTAAATATACCTCTTCCTCAGTACTAAACTAGGATCAAGAGAGGATCAAAGTGACAGAAGTACAATATACTGTAGTAGTAGCCAAACAGCCAAATAAAAGTATAAGTATTAGTGTAGGAGATGGAAGATGTAAACTGCCTTGAGTCCAAATGTCCACTTTAGTCCCTAAGCCCTCAAACACTACATTATCACTGCACTATTTAGAGGACTATGGGCACTCATTCACAAAGCACTTCTCAGCCCACTTCAGGTCACATGACTCTGATGTATGAGTGAAAAAACTTTAGCTAAACTCCAATAAAAATGGATTTATTAAAAAACTATGAATCAAATCTGACTGACATTCTGGTATTTTTGTACTAATAATAATCATACAAGTTTTTGTCATTATGGAGCTCATGTAAATGTACTTTACTGTTGCTCTATTAACAGCTAATGCTAAGGTAAATGGCTAATGGTTTATTTGAGTGTTTTATTCATAATTATGGATTAACAGTGCGTGAAATGTCATTTGTGATGTGTCTAGTTAATGATGTCCGCTGTTGATTTTCCAACTCTCTCCATGCATTGTAGACTATATTGACTGGTCTAACCATCACTGGACACTACTTTTCAAGGTGCTTGTGGGACATTTTGAGTGAACTACTTTTTTACTCACTGGACATTCGAAAATCACTAAAAATAGCATGACCTCTTTATATTGCCCTCTGTAGGGGATAGAAGCTTAGCGGTGGAGTGGTAATCTCTGAAAGTTTGTCAGTATCCCAAATAAAATCTCAAATGTAATGTTTTTGACTTACTTTAACATAATATTTCTTATTTTAACAAACATTTCTGGCTACTGCATTACTCAAACACACTGCTGCATTGATGCTATCCTCATCCAGGCCTAATAGAACCATCACTAAACAGGATATTGGTCTCAAAGACAACACACACTTCACTCAGACTGGGTTAGGCTCACACTGACCTTGGGAAAATAAAAAAGGCAATTTACATGCAAATGATAGTGCTGGCATTTGGGGTAATTGCCAGTCGTGGTGTTCACATAATTTCATACAACAGCACTATATCGAAACTGCAAAGTAAACAAGGGAAATGCTCAGACAATGAAATACATTTTCAAATAAATGTTCAGTAGATTCAAATTGGATTAAGCAGGCTGGCATTTAGGATGTAAGCAATTAATCACATCAGACTTGTTTATCTGGTGAAATTGTGTAGATTCAATGGAGCTTCTTGGAGCGGATCCCAAGTGCCAGCTGCAAAAAATTATTTAAAAAAATGGAAATTTGAATCTAAAATGAATTCTCATTCTAAACCGCGCCGAAAATAACACTCTAGTCCTCAATGGGCATGCTGGAATTTGTGCAGGAAAAAAGATTTCGAAGAATTTGGGGATAGAGAGGCTCCTTTAATTTTTTGGTGGTCTGAAAGAACACAAACAAACAGTTTCATAGACACTGCAGACACTTTACACTACTGGAACTGTATTTATGATGCTTTTTTAAATCTATTTATGATAGTTTTTATCTTTATGCTTGTTGTGTTGTATTTTTATACTTCTGTAGCCGGGAGTCCATCAAAATTTCGTTATGCTTGCATAATGACAATAAAGAATCTCGAATATTGAATCTTGAATCATAGACTACACAGGAAGGTAGCAACATCGTTTGGACAAAGGCATTTTTTGGATTAAGTAGAAAAAAATCGAATTAATCTGAAGATTTAAATCTGTATGATGTACACATTATCAAGGGAAGAAGAAAGCCTGAGCCTTATACCAGATTGACAAAACACCAGATTGACCTTAGAATGTCTGAATTTATTATTACCATTTATATTTTGTTCCTTATTATTACTGTACTTATAATATATTGTGATGTGTAAGATACTTTGTCCAAATAATTTCCCTTGTGGATCAATAAAGTTTGTCTAGTTGTTTAAATATTATTTTTACTTTTCATACATGGCTTATGTAATTATACCAACAGATGAATGGAAAAACTAAAACAGTAAAAGGTTAGGGGCACCTGATTTGAACTGGTTATGGAAGAAGACAAACGTAGTTGTCAGTACTGTTCACCTTCTATTTCTATAGTTTCAGATGGAGGGCAGGGGCTAACATAACATTATGGGAAATTCAAAGTTCAAAGTCAGCTTTATTGTCAATTCTGTTTTATGTGTTCGGCATACAGTCAGTCGAAATTTCGTTTCTCTCTGGCCAAGCAGTGTAAAAAGACAGTGTACAAAATACAATATAAAGACAAAACAAAAATCTATCTAAGACAAAATCTAAAATCTAAAAGCAGTGCAAAGAATAAATAAATTGATTGTGTTTAAAGGAAATAACCAAATGTATAATCCACAAATGTCAAACTTTAGTATTATATGTAGGGGATTGACTCTACAAATTTGCCGTATTAATCTCACAACTTAATATCCTTACGACACCAATTACGTCTTCATGGTTGAATAATGGAACCCCATTCTGACGCTATTTTTTTTCCAATTTGAAATTTCACATAACAAAAAGAAAAAACAAACAAACTCCCACACCCCAAAATATTTCACTTTTTTCCAATTCCAATTTTTGTTTCATGCGGATGGGCTCAGTAATAATGGAGATATTACTGTAACCACAAACCAGATCAAAACTCTGACATTTAAACAGCAAAATCGACCATAGAATTCTAATGTGTCCACCGGCTAAATTTTAAACTATGGAGATTAGAATGCTGTGAAGTCAAGTAAACCCACCCTTTTATACATACAATATAACAAGGACATTTCTATCTGAAGTTGGATCTAACTTTGAACCATCACAGTTTATTTCTTCTCACCTGAGCCGCTGAAAGGCCAAACACAGCGTCTGCTATCGACCGCTTGATTGATTCTCCGTGACTTACCTCTCATTATTTTGTGGTGTTTGTTGTGGCTCTGTTCCAGCGTTGGGAGCGTCGCTGTCCCCGGTGGGATGGTTAGTCCAAGTCGAGCGGAACAAGATGGCGGCCATGGATTGAAGCAGTGGACAGAAGAAAGGCCAGAGCTAATGAGCAGCACAGGGACTACCTTCAAGTACAAAGAGAGAGGGGTAAGAGCTCATCAAAACTGGACAGTGTAAGATTTAAGTCTGCAAGTGAATTCTTAACATTTCTAATAGTGCTGTCAGGCGATTAAAAAAAAAATCCAATTAAATTACAGGATTTGTAATTAAATAATCTAACTAATCGCATTTTAATCTCATGAGAGAGAGCGAGAGAGGGGCAACCCACTTTGTGATTGAGTTTTTCAGTTTTTCTGTGGTAGCTTTGCTCATTCGTTTCCCAAATTCTGCGAGTGTAGTTTGGTGGTTTGTTGGTTTGGTCGTTTGGTGAAGTTCGTTCACGCTCGCTCTATCACCGGTAACCATGGAACTCGTCTGGACGTGTTTGTCGCTCAAATGATCCGTCAGGCTGGAGCAGCTTCGGTGATCGGAAAATTCTTTTTGACAAAAGCTACAAATCACCTCGTTCTTGTGGATAATCCTGTCTTTGTTCTTTTTATAAATAAACTTGCTGTTCAAAGGCCCTGGCAGCGATTTGCTCGCTGCACGCCTAATTTAAAATGCGCGAGCACTGAATTGCCACTCATAATTAATTGCGTTAATTTTTATAACGCGTTAATTTGCAGTGTAATTAATCAATCTAACACGTTAAACTGTCAGCCCTAATTTCTAAATGATCAAAATGTATGATACAAATTCCAGGACAGTCGCAGTCATCGCAGTAATAGTAGTGGTCGTAGTTGTAGTCATAGTAGTAGTCATAATAATCGTCGCTGTTGTCAGTCATAACATTTCTATAATAAGTTGTTTTTTTTTTCATTGTCCATCGATCGTTGTTGCCGCCACAGCAGCAGCAGCAGTAGTAGTAGTAGTAGAACACAGTAGTAGTTTAATATCTCTACAACTTAAATCACACAAAGCTACAGATAAATGCAGCACATTCATGTACTTGATTAGAATAACAAAGTCCAGACTCCACAGTAAACCTGTACAACTGACAGGTGCAGACTGAGCGGCTGCATGTTTCCTCACATCTCCGGCTCCTCACCGGTCCCACCGCTGCCTGCCTCAGATTGAAGTCCGACCCAGGCAGAATGTCTTATGAGCTCCATGAATAATGCATGTGTTTAGACCACTTTATTTGCTCAGCTTGTTTTGGGGGCCGCAAGGAAAGACTGACTTTGATTTAATCTGTTGCAAAGCGAAAAAAGGACAGTGCCCAATTTGTAATTCACTGCTAGGAAAAATGGCAGCATTTACTTAGGGACAGGCGGTTCTAGTCTGATTCAAAAGAATAAGGATTTGTGTGCGAAGTGTGCTAGCAAATTCAGTTATGGAGTGAGGGAGGATGAAAATGTGAGGGATCTACAGGGAAATACATCACACTAAACTACTGCATATACTTTGTCACAAGCTTTCAAAAGATGCATCCATAAAAGATTTCTCATGGCGACAATAAGATCTGTGCATTTTTATGGATCTAGTCAAAGAGATTTATTAAAGAAAACCAATTCTGCTAAATTTGCTTTTTGTTGTTTACCACAAATTTACCATGTTGTTTGCCATTCTCATTTACCCTCTCAAAGTATTTAAGTATTTAACTGCTTATTCAAGACGCCATATTGCAGCTCAATCCCTGTTTTCACTGCCACCAGCATACGCCTACTTCTCTGTGCGTACTTGTTCTTCAGTTTTATTTTCTTGATTGGTGATACACGTAGGACTCTAATGAAAGAAATCCTCTATGTTTGTGCGGTGATGTCAGCTTTCACTGGCAGAGCTCTCAAGTCTCACGCTTTGAGAGTGTGACACACGCAATTCGACGTGTTCACACGCTCACACGCCACACATGGTATTTCTCACGCTGAAATTTTGTTCAGCAATTCAAAACTGTAGCCACTGTTCACAGCGCTTCTGTGCCAAGAAAATCGGTAAATTAATGCAGGCACCGCGCGTTTTCAGCGAAAAAAAGTAACTCGCACACCAGTACTCGAGTTGAGCCTGTTCACCGATCAGCTGTGAGCGAGCCGCGTGATATTTACGCGGCATTTCCAAGAGAATAAGAATCCTTAACTTGCTACGTTAATGCTACGTAAGAAGGAACTCTCGCCTCGGGACACGGGATAAGTTCGGGATATGTCCTTTTCTCCAGAGCTCCGGATTATTAAAGACCGTGACACGTGCATACATGGATACGAGTGACCGCATTCTTATGGGCGAGTCATCTTATCAGATTATTTCTGCATCTATTTCGGCACTAAACCAGGACTAAACCAAGACTAAACCAGGTCTAAACCAGTCTAAACCAGGATTAAACTGGGACTAAACTAGGACTAAACCAAGACTAAGCCAAGACTAAACCAAATCTAAACCGGGTCTAAACCAGGACTAAACCGGGAATAACCCGGCACTAAACCAGGACTAAACCAGGACTAAACCAGGTCTAAACCAGGACTAAGCCAAGACTAAACCAGATCTAAACCGGGTCTAAACCAGGACTAAACCGGGACTAAACCGGGACTAAACCCCAACTAAACCAAAACTAAACCAGGTCTAAACCAAGACTAAGCCAGGACTAAAACAGGACTAAACCAGGTCTAAACCAGGACTAAGCCAGGACTAAACCAGGACTAAACCAGGACTAAACCAGGTCTAAACCAGAACTAAGCCAAGACTAAACCAGATCTAAACCGGGTCTAAACCAGCACTAAACCAGGACTAAACCAGGTATAAACAAGGACTAAACCAGGTCTAAACCAGGACTAAGCCAAGACTAAACCAGGACTAAGACAGAACTAAACCAGGACTAAACCAGGACTAAACCAGGTCTAAACCAGAACTAAGCCTAGACTAAACCAGATCTAAACCGGGTCTAAACCAGCACTTAACCAGGACTAAACCAGGTCTAAACTAGGACTAAACCAGGTCTAAACCAGGACTAAACCAGATCTAAACCAGGACTAAACCAGGACTAAACCAATTATTGAATTATTGAATGATAATATGGACTTTTTGTTATAAAAGCATTTCCATTTTAACAACGTACCTTTTAATTCTGCCCCCCCCCACGGTCCTCAGGAAAAAGCCCCCCCGCTCCTCAAAAATCTTTCTTTTTTATGTCGTACTGTGGAACATTCCAGGCACAGTAATAGCAGTCACATGGAAACAAGCAGGTGTCACAAAAGTTAAATAGTGCACCTTTAACCCTAGAGCACTATCACCAGGTGATTTTCACCTGAGCGAAAGTATTTACTGTACATGATTTTCAATATGTTGCATTTTTCTGAGTGTCATGGGTCCCTGGGGAGCTTCACCATTGTTTTTGACATCTTTGAAGGTGTAAGTGTTTCCCTACCCCAAAGCCCACTTTTTCCTACAGGCTTTCAGGTGATTTTCACCCGGCAATAGTGAAAGAGGAATGTAAGAATGTAATGAATTTAATGTAAGAGGATGTAAGGAATAGATAAGAAAGAGTGGTCCTGGAATGTGTATCTATCCTTATTTAGTGCAGTGGTTATGAATAAATATCACAAAGTGGTGATTTCAAAGGGAATTCTTATGGTGAAAACAATATTTGTACACCAGGGAAGTCTCACATGTCCCAGGAATGGGTGGACCAAACACCAAGTTTCCATTATTATTATGATGATTATTATTATTATCATTATTATTATTATTATTATTATTATTATTATTATTATTAAGGAATTTTTTGTTCTCAAATTCCTAATTTTTCAGTAATTTTGGACCATGTTTTTAGGGTCTTCCTATGTTTTTTTCCATTTTGTCACACATACCACAGTTGAAAATAAAATAAAAACAAAAAACAAAATCTAATTTATCATGTGTTGTCATATTTTGATCTATTTTTCATGACAAGTACTTTTTGTTGGGTATATTATATCAGGTAAAAATTACCGGGCAAAAGTGATGGTGTTACTTTTTATGGCGAAAGTGTTCTTCGGTTAAAATATTTAAAAATGTATTGTTATTTTTGCTTTTACAAATAACCAAACCCTGCACTGATCCAATGAGTGAGTGGTGTGTGTTATCCCGTACTGCCTTCATCACAGCCCGTCGTGGGCTCCATTATTGATTGAGTTACTGCAGAGATAAGTTCATCCGGAAGAGAAGATGGGCCTCATGCAGAGCTGCCTATCCACATGCCACGCCACTGTCCTCAGTTGGATGTCTGTGTAATTTCACCATTAAACCAAAGTGAGCCACAGAAAAGAGTTGTTGTCGATTGAAATGTCAACCCACTGTTTGTTTAAATTGTCCCTGGAAGTTTAAAGATTGGGAATTGCACGTGACTGGCAGGACACAGGCAGGCAGATTAAGATCAAGTTTAGCTGTCAGCATAGACAAATACAGAGCCTGTAGATCTCTGTAGTGGTCTAATAACGTTGATGTTGGATTGAATGGACACGTGGAGGAGCTGAAATAAATAAACTCTGTCTCCAGAACAGACAGAAGAAGTGAGGGCACATCTATGCTATGAGATTATAATGTTTACCGCTCAAACTTATTTTAGGCAACATTGCTGTTACTTCCACAAAAACATACCTGAAGTTGCATTTAGTTTCATTCACACATGTTTTGTTAACACTTTATTATCAGTTTTCAAAGCTCCAAAATTTCTGTTCCATCTTGTGACATCATATAGCGGTAGTTGTCAAGTTAACAGCTCCCTTTTACCTTTCGTTCAGTAGAGATTGACAATTCCAGATCTGCAATTAACTAACGATTTTCGTGAAGGTGTATGGTGTACTTCCTGTTTTATGTGTTTGACAGTAGAACGCAGCCTAAATACACCGGATTTGTCTTTTAAACGTGTGAATAAAACAAAACACAACTCCAGGTATGTTTGTGATGAGGAAACACCTTGTGACAATACAGGAAGTACACCATTCGCCTACACTAGAATCGTTTAGATGATTTCAGATCTGGAATTGTCCATCTCGACCGAACAAAAGGTAAAAGGGAGCTCATGTGGTCATGTGATAACACAGGAAGTGCTCCATGGTAAACGCCACACACCTTCACTAAAATTATTGGATAATTTCAGCCCTGGAATTGCCAGTCTCTTTTGCGCTAAAGGTAAAAGGTCGCTGTTATCTTGAAAACATTTGCTTCATGACATCACAAGGTGGAACAGAGCATTTTGAGCTTTAGAGATGTAGACAGACTAACAATGCAGGATTGCTCAAAGAAACAAAACTCAACTCCACATATGTTTTTGAGGAGGTAACATTATAACATGGCTTAAAGTTAAAGGTCCCATGGCATGAAATTTTCACTTTCTGAGGTTTTTGAACGTTAATGTAAGCTCCCCTACCCTGTTTAGGCCCCCCCCCCCATGGTTAAAAGTTGCGAAATGTCTAAACTGAGCATTTGCGATCCTTTTCTGTGTTAGAACAAATCAGAGCTCAAACGGGCGATTTTGAACAAGGCACCTTATTGACATCAGATCGAAAAAAGAAATGCAAATGGAGTTCCACCCCCGTCTGTCTGAACTCAGCGTCTCTGTAAATCACGTCCAGAGAGTTTGGACTGCGAATGTGCTAGGCAATGCGAAATGCGTTTTTTTATTTGCCTGGAGGCACGTCCGAGTGTTTCTAGGCTCGGAAGTCCTTTATCTGAGCCTCTGGGCCTTTGAACAGCAGTGGTTTAATTTTATTTTCTGTGGAAATGTGTTTATTTTTCAATGGAACGCTTCCCATCTCTTCTCCGCGCAAAAACGCGGAAATGGATCAGAGCGGATAGCTGAGAGCTAGAGCTGAGAGTGGAGAGTTTGGCCACGCCCCCATCCTCTACTATAGGCCATCTCTTTTCTCCTCATTTGCATTCAAGCAACAACGCCCATTATGGACTGTTCAGAGAGAGAAAAATTACTCTTTCTCATCTTATCTCCGTTTCTCATGCACTGAGTGTTGATTTTGAAGAAGGATTCATTTACCGTATTAGGGAACCATTAAGGAGCCATATAAAAGCATCAAGAAGTACCATGTCATGGGATCTTTAAACATAGCTTGTGAGCAGGCCTGGACTGGTAATCGGGCATACCGGGAATTTTCCCGGTGGGCCGACAGTCCTAGGGGCTGATGCTGTTGTTTTTGCTCACAATTAAGAGGAGGCAGCCCATTGGTTCATCTTCAATATAGACAGTGGACTGAATGAATCAGGATATAGAAGCTTACGAGAGCGGTCCAACCCCTTTTTCTGCACTGAAACCCCGCCACTTTGATGTTGAGCGTGGAAACATGGAGAAGCAGCAGAAAGGGGGTGCAGAGAAGCTGTGGGCTAAAACATTAAAAAATCTCGCTATAGATGCTGCAAAATGTTCTAAAACAGAGGTCTTCAACAGGGGGGTCGCGACCCCTAGGGGGGTCGCGGAGGTACTGCAGGGGAGTTGCGAAATCTTTTTTTTTTTCACTTTAAAATAATATAATTTTATATGTTATAGTGTAAAATACAGTATTAATCTGTGTATTATTTCCTTGTATTGGATGTACCATAACAGAGTAGCAATGTTTATACATGACACTAAGTAGAGGTAAGATCGGGCCTAAAAAATCCAGCCCGACCCGACTCGGCCCGCGGGTATTAAAGCCCGACCCGGCCCGAGCCCGACCAATTAACTTGATTTGCAGGCCCGAGCCCGAAGCAAACCCGAAATTTCATATTTTATTTGTGAGGGGCGTTTTTTTGAAACAAATGATAATATAGATGTTTGACGATCATCAATTTTGCTAGTACAGCTGTTTAAATGCCTGCTCAGCGTCGAATGTTCCCCCTAATGTTTTATCTGTCTGAGCAAACACACTAACTCCCTGAGCGCTCCTTGGAACCCTGTGCGCGACATCCGACATGCACCCCCCCCACATGCCCCCCCGCTACACGCAGAAAGAGCTGCGCGTGCTCGCGGCTTGCGCGTGCTCGTGGCTTACACCGGTAGAAGTTTAATACGAGACACATACTTTTGTTTCTGAATACTGGACGATTCCCCCGTATTCAGATGACCCCGCGGCTGAAAAAAAAGCGGAACTCTTTCATCCCTGCGCTGCATAGGTTTTCTTGTGCGCTGAGAATGTGTGAGCAGTGCGCAACTGCGCAGGCGCGCAGAGGGAACGTCGAGGTGCCAGTCTTTTTGCTCTCGTATGAAAGCAAAGCGCCACATTGACTACATTCAGCGAAGCCAACGCAAGTTTCTGTAGCATTTTCAACAATCAATTTGAAGCTTTTCCACACCTCACTCTTACCGGTGCGTGTTTGTCTTTTCAGTTCTCCTGTCTTTAGTTTATCCTTAACTTCTTGCTCCTCCATATTGGGGATACCAGGTCAAAATAGATGCGGACTTGCGGAGGGGAAGATTATTAAGAGCGGCTCCTGTTTAATAGTTAAATACCTTACAGCGCCTTCTCTGTTTTATCCAAATTATTTATTTTAAAACAAGTATTCCTTAGTTTAGTATCCACACATCGTTTTATTATACATTTTTATAAACATATATTTATTTTTAAAAAAAGTCAGCGAGAGAGAAGCCCGGCCCGAGCCCGAGCCCGAGCCGAAGCAATGATTGACATTTTAGGCCCGAACCCGACCCGAATTTCGGGTCGGGTCAGGTCGGGCTCGGGCTCGGGCTTAAGATCTTACCTCTAACACTAAGCTCTATTTAATATAAAACATAATTCTATGCCATATATATAGTAGGGGGTCCCTGGCCCAGTTCGCCATCTGTTTGGGGGTCCCTGGCCTGAAAAACGTTGAAGACCCCTGTTCTAAAATAACAGACATATTCTCTGGAGGGGCTGCTGGAGCATCCACATCTTCTGCAGCTCAGGTTGAAGGTGGACAGGGAGAGGAGCAGCCAGAGACAGTGGACAGGGAACCCAAGGGAACCCGGAGGAACCCGAGGGACAGAGTGACCAGGGAAGTATAGCACAGGCACAGCAGGTAAGCAGGTAGTAATGTTGGGATAATACCGGGACTTTTAGGTGATGGACGGGCATGAAAATCGCTCACCTTTCGGCCAGCCAACGTGCTCCTAGTCCTGACCTTGTGTGATGTATTTTAAATAAACCATTGAACGTGTAGTTACATGCGAGTTTGCTGGTGGTTTTGGGGAACTGGGAAAAATCCTTTAAATATTGCACCCCGGTTTCCCCTCGGCCAAAACGTACCAGTAGTAAAATACTTTTCTTCGGGGAACACAAACATAAATTAGTCTGTTGGCTCCACTAATTATGAGGAGCCAGTCTAAGCCAAAAATGCTAGGGCTGTTTTTTGTCCCAGTCCAGCCCTGCTTGTGAGTCAATTTTGCAAAATATAGGACCTTTAATGTCCATGATGTAAGGTCAAGAGATTTTGTAAATTTATCTGTTCTGTCCCATTCAAACAACCACTAAATACAATGAAATTAATGTAATTTCAGTGGATTTGAATATCTATTGTAGTAGCAGACAATAAGCAGAAATAAAACAGAAAACAGCCAAAAGCACCGCTCTAATAACCTTGAACACCATAATTCATGCTCAGAAGTCACCCTTGTTTTCATTTAACTGGTTAAGCCCAGAAAAGCCTAGTCTCTGAAGCCTTTGAAATCTCTGGATTACCCAATAGCGCTAATTTAGCTGTAGCCTCAAGCAGTGAACAAGTTAATTTCCTAGCGTGTCAAAATTAATGAAGGAGATAATAGAGAAAATGCACACACTGCCTATACTAGTACATAGACAAAGTAGGCACACACACACAAGGAATTCTACGTACAGTATCCTTTATATGAACCCAGAAAGTGAGTGAGTAGTTCGAAAGTAGGTCAGCAGTGGACAGAATCCGAACATGGGAACTGCACAAACACATTCAACATTACAGCCTTACTTTTACCCCGGGCAGATAATTTACCACACAGAAAATACTGCATCTTTATCATGATGGAATCTTTGGTGTAGGGTAGATTGATTTTGCTGTCTGCTGTTTGACATTATGGGAATTTTGATTAGAATTCGTCTTCTGGATTTGACAAGACAGCGATACGGGGGGAAATATTCATAGTAGGTTTCTAGACATCAGGAAGTGATTTATGCAAACATGCGCCATGGCTGGTTATTACAGGGAATAGTATAGAAAAAGGACATATGAAAAGGATTCATGGTTTTGGTAATTATAAATCAGATGCCATAAAAAAAGAAAAAAACATTAACATAAAACATTTGCATCAGCACAGAATTATTTAAAGAAGATATTATGTTTGAACCATGTTTTGTTTTCTCATTTACCCACTTGAAGTTGTGTTTAGAGTAGACAGTAGAGTAGAGTAGAACAATGACCTGTAAAGTGCTTTGGGTGTCATGAAAGGTGCTATATAAATGCTATGAATTATTATTATTATTATTATTAGAGTGATTCATACAGACTTTTGAGTGTTCAACCCACAAACTGTATAAAGACGTGGACTAAGGGAGAGTGACGTCACCTGTAGCATTCGGCTCCAGTCAAATGAAGCAGTTATAGGGGCGAATTTGGAGTTCCATTTTAGGAATTGGAATTTATTTATGGCCAAAATAGCAAAATAAAAGCACCAGGATTATGTATAACAGGTTAATATGAACATTTTAAGGCCAAAATGAGGAGCCTGACAGCAGCAGGGAGACAGTTTCTCAATACTAAGCAGTGTTGTATAAAGTATTGGAAAATCAAACTCAAGTAAAAGTACCCCTCCCAAAAATGACTTTGGTAAAAGTCACTGACTGAAATGTTACTTGAGTAAAAGTCTTAAAGTATCTGGAACTTTTTGTACTTAAGTATGACAAGTAATGTGAAAATAAATGTACTTAAGTAATGTAATTAAAAGTACAAGTAAAAGTATGAAGCAAAGGCAGTCTGAAGCGAACCCTCGCTTTGTTACTTAGATAGCACAAACACACAACGCTTGTTTACATTTTTAAAAGTAGGCACATGTTAATGTTATTTTTTGTCCTTTTGAACTCATGTGCCCTTTCTCATTCGTTACACTTAGCCTACAGCTATGCCTTCCCTTGAGCCGAAAAAGCTAGCCTGTTAGCTCCAACATCGTCAAATACGCTTTGTGTAACCGAAACAATGTCACACAAAGTTAATTTCTACATGTTATGCTCAAGGTTTCACAACGGTGTCTAGAATGTCCATGCTATGGTTATTGAAATTGGAATATAGACGCTAACAATTTCATTAATCTAGAACTTACCTCGATGTGTTTCTTGAGGTTGGAAGTGGAGTTTCGGTAAGATAGGATTTCCACGTTTCTTGGAAGGCACAAGAGGCACTTCATTCGATAGGATGAATCCTTTATATCAGCGTAAGAGAACATTGTGTTTAAGTACGGCCAGGAATGCTCATCGTCAGGTCCCCCTTCATTTGTAGCCGACGTGGATCAGCGCTCTCAAGTCTCACGCTTTGAGAGTGTGACACACGTAATTCGACGTGTTCACACGCTCACACATGGTATTTCTCACGCAGAAATTTAGTTACGCAATTCAAGCGCAGCGCACAGCGCTTCTGTGCCCAGAAAATCGGTTATATAAGGCACCGCGCGTTTTCAGCAAAAAAAAGAGTCACTGTCTGTGTATGTATGTTAGCTCCCCCCGCTCCTCGGGAAAAATTGTTCATTCGCACCCCCCCCTTCCCGCTCCTCGGAAATTACGCAGTCTCACGCACGACCCCGCTCAAAACTTGAGAGCCCTGGGTGGATGCTGTCTCCTCTTCCATCAGGGATGTTGATTGATTAAACTAGCTGCATGAAACCAACAGGTGTAGGCCTGACTTCCTTGCAGACATTAGAGGGTTTTTTTTTGTAACGAGTAACTAAACGGCACATTAAAAATGTATCGGAGTAAAAGTATGCAATTAAATTCGGAAATGTAGTGAAGTAAAAGTAAAAGTTATCATTTTTTTAAAAACTCAAGTAAAGTACAGTCTCCCAAAATGTACTTAAGTACAGTAGTGAAGTATTACTTCGTTACTATACAACACTGATACTAAGTGAATCGGAACCAGAGTTGTTGGAGCCTGAAGCATGCTCATGCTCATTTCCTATTGGAACGTGGCTGCTAGCAGGCTAACTATGTCTATTTACATAGACATAGACACTTAAAGGTCCCATGGCATGAAATTTTCACTTTCTGAGGTTTTTGAACGTTAATGTGAGCTCCCCTACCCTGTTTAGGGCCCCCCTGTTTAGGGTTTCTCATGCACTGAGTGTTGATTTTGAAGAAGGATTCATTTACAGTATTAGGGAACCATTAAGGAGCCATATAAAAGCATCAAGAAGTACCATGTCATGGGATCTTTAAAGGACACTGACACTGCTGCTTAAATGACACTATTTGAGCTTTATTATTATGTCTGCATGCACTTTTTTGTTCCATCTTTCTTTGCACTAAATTGCCTGGAGCTAAGGTGGCAAGTGAATTTCTCCTGTGTGAGATCAATAAAGTCTTATCTTATCTTATCTTATCTTATCTTATCTTATACCACACATTGTGTTTCACTTATTTGTATTATATACAAGTTTACTGTATATCTGCTACGGGTAGATGTGATGTTTAAGTCACTGTGTTTATTGTCTTGTTTATCAGATGTTTTATGTTCACTGTGGGCTTAGGGAGCGCTGCAATTTCAAATCCTGTGTGTGCAACCTGTACATATGGTTTTTGACAATAAAGCTGACTTTGAACTTTGATATATTATATGGTCTATGTTTCAGCCAGCAGACTCGTTTGCTTTAATATGTTGTTTTAAATCATTATTGTGATTGCAATGTTCCTGGTTTTCAATGTGCAACATTTTTAAGGACTTTTTCCCATTCAATGGATCTATTTTGTTTTAATTTGTTAATTGCTATTATTCTGTAACTAATGGACAGCTATCTGTCTTTTATTATAAATTTTTTGTTATATTTTGCTGTACTATACCAATTATACCACAAGGAATAGAGCAGATTTAGAGAGAAAAAAGGCATCTACACAGTAACTTACTTCCATCTTATATTTTATCTAACCATGTGTAATATTTTAATGTGTTTTGCAACTTTCTCTTATACCAGTATGCTTTAATGTCTGACTTCATATAATTGTAATAAATTTTGAATTCATTTTTGAACACCTCCCACAACTTTTTAAAAATGAATGCCTTCCTGGAATAAGAAAACAATTGATTATTTTCCCTTCTCTAATCCATCCAGAATCTAATCCTGTGAATAAGACAGACCTAACACCCAGAGCTATCTATTAACAGCCTTTGGGAGGTAAACATTGCCACGCAGTAATTAAAGACATCTCTAACTGTCAGACAACGGTCTCTCTGATGCAATCCAGACTAAACACATTATAACAACTGGGGACTCCGGCAAAAGCTATTGTAACGAACTGATAAATGATAGAAACTTGTGGGCGGAGTTCAGTTTGGATTTTCACACAGAGTGACACAAATGTATGTATTTTTTATTGGGCTGTAGACATCATATAAACAAGGCCATAGCACTTGTCAGATTGTGCTTCTATCCCCCCCCTCTATGGACGTGCATCTGTTCCACTCTGAGAAGCAGCTGTTCCTATGGGGACAGGCAGCAGGCAGGCTCCACCCTACAGCTTCACTCTTCCTCTTTCGCTTCCTCCTCACGGGCTTCTTCACACTGTTCCTCTGCCCATTCATCAGACACTAGCCTGTCCTGGATCCCCCGGTACCATCGTTTTAACTTGTGTTGTCTGGTGTAGCATTTCAGCCTTTTAATGCCAGAGCCAAGCATGCACGGGGGTTTGTTTCTCACCTCATTACTTTGTATGTACAGGCGAGGACATGTGAGACTAACAGGGTTTTAATAAAAGTTAGGAACATGTGATTTGGAATTTTGAAATCATGACTAGTAACAAGGGAATGTTCACAGACTCTTCTTCGGAGCTATTATGCAGATCAATACAAAATGATCAGTATTTCAGTATAAATGCTGCATTCAAAAGTATTGTTTCAGGTCGAGAAAAATCTGTATTTATTTTTATTAATCTATTCAGTCATTTAACATGGACAGTGTACATAATCAACGTTTCTGTAAAAGTATCAGGATTAGCACGGGACGCTATTTTTCTCATTTGTAGGCCCTGGATAGAAGGTAAAATGTCACCCTAGAAATGAAATCATTCTTAAAATCTCTCAAAAATGAAGTCTGAAATAAGAGCAAAATATTTCAAAATAAATGTAAAATACTTTGTTCTTATTTCAGTTTCAGGGCATAATATTAGACTAGCTCAAGCAGGGTAAAGTGCAAAAAAGTAAAATC
Organism: Paratrypauchen microcephalus; assembly: GCA_036785185.1. Classification (NCBI taxonomy): domain Eukaryota; kingdom Metazoa; phylum Chordata; class Actinopteri; order Gobiiformes; family Gobiidae; genus Paratrypauchen; species Paratrypauchen microcephalus. Next base: position 7,297,572 of record JAVJIX010000003.1, read on the forward strand.
TTAATAGTTTCTTAATTTTCTTAACCCTCCTGTCGTGTTCGGGTCAAATCTGACCGTTTTACAACTTATAATATTCATAAATATTATGTTTTTCATCTGATTACCTCAAGACCTTATGATATCTTCCACACTGTGTACTTGAACATATAAAAGTGATGATCACCTATTTCATTCAATTTTGAGTGTTTTAATCAACCTTGTTACACCTGTGGTGTTCCCGGTCAAAAGTGACCGCCAGAGGAAATGAATGGGTATCCAGAGTAAATTCATTCAAAATACAGAAAACATCCCCATACACACTGCCCCAGCTCTCTCACACACACACACACACACACACACACACACATACAAACCAGGGTATGCGTGTTGTGCTGGACATGACAACCGGTCTCCAAGGGCATAATATCACATGTGACAACTTCTTCACATCACATGCTCTTGGTCAGGAGCTACTGAAAAGAAAGCTCACCATGGTAGGGACAGTGAGGAAGAACAAGCCCGAACTTCCCCCTGCGCTGGTATCGACCAGAGGAAGACAGGCACTCTCATCACAATTTGCATTTACTGACACTCACACTCTTGTGTCATACGTTCCCAAGAAGAACAGAAATGTCATCCTAATGAGCACAGTACACAAAGACGCCGCTGTCAGCACCACAGAGGACAGGAAGCCCCTGATGATCCAGGACAACAACAAGAACAAGGGAGGCGTTGACTGCCTTGATAAGGTAATGTAAAGTCTCATCATGCATTTTATTTTATTTTTATCTAGGTGAATCATACCATTTTGTGTACGACAGATTGAATATTGTTCCTAATCTCTTATTATTTATTGTTCCTTTATTGCAGCTTACATACACCTGTAAGCGGATGACGGCTCGCTGGCCTGTGGCACTATTCCACAACATCCTGGATGTGTTAGCTTTCAACACGTATGTGGTGTGGACAGCAATCGACCCAACCTGGAATCAGGGGAAAAGTTTCAAGAGGAGACTTTTCCTCGCTTTGGTGACTCCTCTTATACAGCGACGCCAGCACATTTCCCGCACACCAGCCTCCGCCATTCTGGTTAGGAGCATGCAAGCTCCAGCCCCAGCCCTGGCTGCTCTCCCCCAACAAGGACATGGGCAGAAAAGGAAGCGTTGTGGCCTCTGTGGCCTCTGTGCCCGTAGAGACATCAAAATGAGCCTGACATGCTGCAAATGTCATGCTTATGTTTGCAAGGCCCACTCTGACCTGAGTGTCACATGCCACTCATGTGCATGAATACACACACACACACACACACACACACACACACACACACACATACATACATACATACATACACACACACACTTGAGTTTGGTTTTCCATTTATTTTTTGTATTATATGTTCATTTTGTAGTTCATTTTCAGTGCCTAATTGTATTTTAACTGATGTTATTTAATGTTTACTTCTATAAATTGTTGTTAGACACTACTTTGAAACATTGTTCTCAACTAAAAAATGTTTAATAAAAAAATTGGTGTTGAAAAAAAAAAAAATGGTGCTAATTTAAGAGCAGTTAAAACAGACCGGTCAATTTTGACCGGGAACACTTAAGTAGGGGGCTGGATGCGAACACGACCGGAGGGTTAATAGTAGAAGTAATAGCAGCAGAGGAACTCAATCAATATTGCGATACTTGCCCGAGTTTACTTGGCATCAGATCAAAACAAAAAACCACTGGTATCATCTATCACTATAATAACAATGCTGACTGAGAGCTTGAATAGTTCATGTGTTTCGGCATGAATGCAGTAATTATCTTATGAATTCCAACAGCAAATTGATTGATTAATTGGCTTTATTTATCCTCAAGGGGCAGTTTAAGCACGTAAAAGTTAATGTGCGAGGCAAAGTGGGTTCAGAGGGTGCAGCATAACAAGACAGGTCTGGTCAAAAGAGAATTAAAATCATATCAGGGCCAAAGCATACCTTCTCTGCCAGACTTTTGCCCCTATTCTGATGTGATGCAATGAAATTCAGGTTTTTATGTACTCAAGAAAAACATTGTAATTATATGTATAGATAGCCTATTTGCAAATAAACACATTCAGATTATGTTGACATTTTACTTCATTTGTGTGGTTTTTGCTGTGGTAGTTAAAGCTACTTAACACCCTGGTGCTGGACAGACTGGACTGCCCGGGACGGCGCAGACAGGGCAGTGGGACACAAGGTCACATGATCTCACTGGTGGTCAATGTGGCTTACACGCATCATTGGACAAAGCCTCATCAAACTGTGTTTTTGGGCATGTGACCATCTGGATGACCGCAGGCACACAGCAGATCTATGCTCTCTGACATCTAGTGGCTTTTACCCGCAATGCCGTGCACTGATGGGCAGGCAAACAGCAGCTGAGCAACAGTATTAGCAGCAGCTCCCAGATCATATTGTAGCTAGAGCTTGGTTATATGCAGAGGAATACAGCCCAGGCAAAAGTGAAGCGGAACGTAATGTGATTTCAATGGAGAAACAAGGATTAATCACAAAATAGCAGAAAAATGTGAAAAATTAAGCAGGTTTTGGCAACTAACAACCACTTTAATGCATTTAAGTGTCATCAGAGTCCAGTTTAAAGACCCTTACAATCCTATTTTGCATTATTTATTGAAGAGTCTAGGAGATTTTTGATAGACGCTAAGCATTTTTGAAATGGTTATTCTGTTAGGAAGTCTTAAAACTATTAACATTTAGATCTGTTAATCAGTTAATCATTGAAAGTGTATTATGTCTGCTTCGATTTGCCTTCATTTCGTCTCCATTCCAGAACTGTAAACATAGCACAGATGTGAAAGGGTCTGGGTGTAAAAGTATTCCTCTTACATTGACAGTCTCACACCTCTGCAGCTGCACCTCTTAAATGATGCATCACCATCACTGGCAGTATCCACCACAGGGAGCACTAGCCTCAAATGCTCTGCTGTGGTCATTTGTTTTAGGATTTGGAATGTCTTCACAGAATTAACTGCAGTGGTTAATAGTTATTATGAATACCAACACTGTAGGGAATGTGTATGGGTCTGAAAGTAGTAAGTACAGGTATACAGTATAACATATACAGCTCTGGGAAAAAATAAGAGACAACTGCAAAATTATCAGTTTTTCTGATTTTACTATTAATAGGTATGTGTTTGGACAAAAGGAACATTTTTGTTTGAGTCTATAAACTACTGACAACATTTCCCCCAAATTCCAAATAAAAATATTATCATTTAGAGCATTTATTTGCAGAAAATGGCAAATGGTCAAAATAACAAAAAAATATACATGTTTTCAGAGCTCAAACAATGCAAAGAAACAAGATCAAATTAATTTTAAAACAACATAATAGTAATGTTTACACTTAAAGGGATATGCCACCCCCAGGTCAAATTTGGGCATTTTCCAGTGCGGAAGAATACAGCCGTATCACGCAGTACGCTGCCAGGGGAATCCCAGTTACGCACCGGGAAGGGAGTTCCCCTGTTGCACAACGTGGTGCGTGATTCGGCTGTATTCTTCCGCACTGGAAAATAGTTCCCACCCAAAATGACCAAGGCAAGCTCTCCGTGTTGATTTGCACATTTATTTGCACTCGATATGAATGCGCACTACACATAAAGTAATTGGGAAACGCATCGAGCAAATTAATTCCTTTTGGCCGAAATCTTTCTCTGGCGCCGTTAGACTCCAGTCTAAGGCGGAGGAGCTGCAGATACCGCGGCAGTCAGTGGCGACAGACTCGGACAATGGCTGGGTGAGCAGGAAAACGCTTTCCACCACTTATTTTAGTCTCTGGACTGTGGGGAGATGCCCAAATTTGACCTGGGGGTGGCATATCCCTTTAAGAAGAGTACAGAAATCAATATTTGGTGCAATATCCCTTATTTTAAATCACAGCTTTCATGCGTCTTGGCATGCTCTCCACAAGTCTTTCACATTGTTCTTGGGTGACTTTATTCCACTCCTGGTGCAAGAACTGAAGTAGCTCAGCTTTGTGTTTGTGTTGGAATTCAACAGACGCTGGAATGGAATGGCTGTAATACATGTAGAGATGCTGATTTCAGAAAAAATACAGTGGTCTCTTATTTTTTTCCAGAGCTGTACATATTAGTACTGCTCATCACTTTAATATTGCTGTTATATGTAATCTAATATTACTACAATATTTGCGTACTGTAGTTACTAACTAAACTAAACCTTTTTTCTTGGGGTAAGATTTTAAAAAATAAATAAAATACATTATTGACTAAAACAGATGTTATAATTTGCATAAAAGTATCAAGTACCTGCAGCTGCAGTGTTGAGTCAGTTATACCAAAGTCTTATTTTATTCTTCCCTCATACCTAAATCACCGACATCTCCAGCCTGTCCACCCTCCCACTTGTTTCACCTTCACCTTATCCCGTCTGTGCCTGGTCCTCCACTGATTACAGGGTTAAAGATCACTTCCTGCCTGCACCGGGAAACCCTCCGTGGATGCCAATTCAACACTTTTCCCCAAGACGTACAAGAAAGTTCAGAAAGTTCAAAAAAGTATCAGATGCGCAGGGCTTGTAACTTGAAGATACACAGCGCGATTAGGTGTGTACAAGGTTCCCCCTCTCTCTGGGACTGCCAAGAGTCCAAGAACACGAACAGCCTGAGAAAATTTGATTGAAAAAATGTCTGCCGTTTGAGTACACTGTGTAAACACTATAGACAAAGCACTGAAGAACACAGGTAGCTAAGATGAAGGCTTACAAGAAGTGGTTCACACTTTGCTTGCTATGACAGGAGTTTGTTTAAGGCATATACTGTAGCTACGCAGATAGAAAGATCAGTTACACAGAGCTTCTCTTCTCCAATGCAAACACCACTACATGCGAATATGCGATTTGCATAGATTTCTGCAAAGGTGCCGGAAAAAATTGGGATATTTTAAAGAAGACAGCTAGTTAGAATGAATAGAATGTGCGCAGAGAAGGCAGGTAATAAGGTATGCATTTATGAGGCGCACTGGAGTCAGTGACATCTGCATAAGCTATTCATGAGAGTCGTGATGGTACCTCCGTAATATTAGACCCCCAGCCAATCTTACAGGTGACAAAGAGGGACCGGGGGCAAAGTCTGTACAGAATGATAATGTAGAGGACAAAGAGCAGGAAGCTATGGGAGATAAAGGGATCGTCAGAGATGTATCAGGGGAATGGTAAAAGAGGATGAGCCAGGAGACAGACTAGAGGAGGGATGGGGAACAAGAGATGAGATAGAAAGACAATGTGTAGTGGAGTGAAGAGAGGAGACTGCCATGTGTCTTTACAGAAAGGATGGCAAAAGACAATGTTATACTGTAAATATTCGAAATACTGGTATCACAGTTTTTAGTAGGAAAGAATTAGTGTAAAGCTAAATAAAATGGCCATAGGACTAGAGGTGCTGTACTGTACTATGTAATATTTTCTAGTAGACAGTCGACTACTTGCTTGTTAATGCTTTCCCTTTAATATCCCACAGTATGGCATTAAGCTAGGGGTGAAATTTAATAAGTTTTCTTCTTCCCACTCCTTTTCGAGCAAAAAGAAAAAACAAATGTATTTGACTGTATATTGGTTACCTGTATTTATTTCCTTGTGTTGACCTGCTCGAAATGAATAAATAAATGAAATGAAGCTATTAATCTCTCAAAAATACAAAGACATGCATTCTTACTGTGACTAGGGTCGACTCTCCACAGATCTGACGACTAACTAGGGAAAGTAATAACATCTCCATGGAAACAAGTGTGGTCCATTATTTAGCAGTGTAAAAAAAAAATAAAACACTGCACTGTAATGTGTAAAATATCTTTACTGTATTGCACTGTACTATAAGGTTGTTGAAAAGCAGACACACACAAAAACACAGGGAATTACCATAAAATTATTTTGTGCCAGTGTTACTGTAAAACCATTTCTGTAACATGTGCAAAAACTCATTACTTGAACTTGATTACAAGTGACAATCTTACAAGTGACAAAGAAGGGCACTGGGCTCAGAGCCTCATCTGTCCAGAATGATAATGAAGACAAAAATGCACAGGAAGCTAAGTGAGACAAAGTGGATCAGGAAAAGAAATGTGGCTAATGCAGGAAGGCGAGTAACAAAGGAGACCTGAAAGAAGATGGGCAAGAATACCAGAGAGAACCTTAGACTTAGACAAACTTTATTGATCCACAAGGGAAATGGTTTTGGGTACAGTAGCTCACTCATCAAATATAATATATAACACAGGGTAAAAAATAAAAAAATAAAAAATAGATGGAATAGCAACCAAAGAGCAATAGACCAGTGTCAGAAGAGACATAACTATAAAAATAAAGATAATAATGTATATGTACAAAGCAGAATCAAACAGAAAAGTAGCAATAAAGTGTAAAATACAATATCAAATAAGATGTCCAATCCCAGCTAGAACCTGATAGAAAACAGATGGGAGTACCAGTGAGGACCTGAAAGAAGACGGGCGAGAATATCTGAGAGGATCTGAAAGGAGACAGACAAGAGAGCGCACTGAATGAGACTGAAAGACACAGTGTAGCCAAGTAAAGCTAGGAGAAACGCTGGGAGCAGCATGAATGTAGGGCCTACGGGCTGAGTGCAATTACCAGGAGAATGAGGGGAGTATTTCAGTAAACCTGTAGATGTCGATTCTGCCCTGTACATCCGCTCCACAAGGCCCGCACTCTGCATAGCAATGACTGGAGACAAGGCAGAGCTGGAATTCACAATCCAATGCAGACAGAGACCAGTGGTATTAGGTATTCCTGTGGAGCCCAGAGCAGAGGGGAGGCAGGAGGAGTGACAGCAGACAGCTCCATGTGGCCTCAGTTCAAACACACACACAGGAGTGGATACCTTTTCAGCACTTGTCAAATACACTGGAATAAGATCATGTTATGAAATACAGTGATTATACAACACTAGATATATAATAACAAAGGAGTGGATGCAGAAGTGACGTTTGTTATACTTGTTAACTAAATGCTACTTCCTGGTTCTGGAAGCAAGGTTTCTCTTAGTCTTTTCCATAGACTTTTAAAGAAATCACACATTAAAACTTTTTTTTTTTGAAGTTGTATTTAGCAGGCATGTTTGAGTAATCTTTATACTCAGTCAACCAGTTTTCACCTCCATGATCTACGCCCACAACTCAGTACTTACTTTGCTATCCGATTTTGTTTTCTTAATCAGTTATACACAGTTTTGTTGTGACGTTTACAGTGACATTGACATTGGTGACAGCAGTTTTCTGACATGGAAGTTGTTTTAGATGAATATTGTGTATTAAAAAACAAAAGCAGAGTATGTCTTCTTTGAATTTAAAAACTAAAAGTAAAAACTAAAATCTGAAAATACACCTAAATATATTCATAATTTCAGTAGCTAACAGCGCAACCTACCAGAAATGCCCATCCACTGTTGCGCTTTGTTGTCAGCTTTTTGTTTCTTTTTCACAAATACAACTATTACACATTGACACACATACACATATCTGTATTAATTTCCTCTCTAATCCATAGCTCCGCTCTCTACCCTTCTAATAAGTACATTACCACTAATAATGACTTATTGATCATCACAAATCTGCTGGCTGTGCTGCGGTAGTGAGAGCTGTAGAGTCACAGCAGACACAGCAGTGGCTTTATGTCCAGGTGATGAATGGCCAGTGGAATGGAAGCACCAGGACCTGTGCGTTAGGTCTGAGATCAGCGCGTGCGGGCAGAGGCCATCATGCTAGCCAGGCAGTGATTAAAGTGAGCCATGTGGGGTTAAGACAATAGAGGAGACACAGTGGAGGAGAAGGCTAGCTAAGGAGAATTAGACAAATGCGATTAGCAGGTAAGACATGCACACTCTGTCCTGCTTTACGGAGGGGATTAGCAAGGTCAAGATAAACAGCAAAACAAAGAGGTCAAATGGTAGTCTGTCGTGGCGCTGTTTTTCAAAATGTTAAAATGGTTTATGAATTGCTTCTAGAAGAAAGATTTTAACTACGGCTGTCAGTTTAATACGTGAATTAGATTAATTAATTTCACTGCAAATTAACACGTTATGAAAATTAACACAATTAATTATGAGTGGCAATTCAATGCGGGCGCATTTTAAATCTGGAGTGTGGCGAGCAAATCATTGCCAGGGTCTTTGAACGGCAAGTTTATTTATAAAAAGAACGAAGAGGGGACTATCAACAAGAATGTGGTTTGTAGCTTTTGTCAAAAAGAATTTTCCGATCACCGAAGCTGCTCCAGCCTGACGGATCATTTGAATGACAAACGCGTCCGGACAAGTTCCATTGTTACTGGTGATGGTGTGAGCGTGTGCGCACTTCAACAAACCAACAAACCAACAAACCACGCTCGCAGAATATGGGAAACGAATGAGCAAAGCGACCACAGAAAAACTGACAAACTCAATCACAAAGTGGGTTGCCTGTCTCTCTCTCTCTCGCTCTCATGAGATTAAAATGTGATTGATTAATTAATTACAAATCCTGTAATTAATTTGATTAATTTTTAAAATAGCCTGACAGCACTAATTTTAACCATTCCACATTTAATGCTCTCCATTCCAATGTTAAGTTAGCTAAAAGAAACAGGTGTCCCTCATGCACTCCCTCTCTCCCCTGCATTATTCTACCATTCCTCTTTATCTCCTCTTATAATTGAGAGGAATTTGCTCAGTTATGTTAACAAATGACTATAGTAGGTACATTCCTCTATAATGGTAATTGATAAAAAAAAAAAATCTATCTTTGGCTATGACATTGTTAAGTGATGATGTAACTTCTGGGTAGGGTGACCAGATTTTCAAAATTCAAAACTGGCACACACCCGGGTAGGTAGGTAGGTTGTGGTGGTTGTATAAATAAAATGTGAAAAGAGCACGTAATATGGTCCATTCTTTATTTACTTGTGGGTCAGTACATAATCATTTTTTTGCTCATTTTTTTGCGCATTTCTTTTAATGATCATTTTCAAGCATGGTTTTCTGTATTTTAGCTAAACAAATGACATTACATTGCCCCCTTTAGAGTCAACAGGGATTGGCGATTGGTTAAAATTGGGACATGTTTTGTATAAAACTGGGACAAATCAATGTTTTTGGATAAATCCACTAGGACTTTGGATAGAGGACACAAAACTGGGTCTGTCCCCATGGTCTGTCCCCCTTATTCATCAAACAAGAGTTAATTACTTTGAAAAGTTTATCAATTAAAACTTCACATTACCATTGTGTATATCACTAATTGGTCACTCACTGCTAATGCTAGCTTAGATTTAGCCCAGCCTAGCTTCTTAGCTCAAGCTTGTACATTTTCTGTGCATCGGCCAATTGAAAATATTTATTTCTTTGTTTATAAGGACAATGTACAGTTACATTAAGCACATAGGCAGAGATGCTTGTACCAGATTCTAGCTTTACAGCTAATTTCCATCTGTAGTCCTCTGGGGGTCTATTGTCAGCCGGAAGTGACATCATGGTAAATGGTCAAATTTTTATATAGCACTTTTCCACCTTCAGGGCTCTCAGAGCACTTTACATCAAGGAACCACACACACAGTCATAGGAGATAATGTTCATTAAGTGTCTTGCCCAAAGACAGAGCAACAATATTCATCTGTGGGAGCTGGAATCACACTGCCAACCTGCCAACACAGCTACTGCCTATCCTATACTCATCCTCTAATATAAACGAGACAGATTATGCACCATCACTACATTGCCATTACATGTATACTTCAAAACAGTGAGCATGTTCCATTATAATCCTATTTTATAACTGCTGCATGGAGAATATGTGACTTTTCCCCTGCTGTTTCTCACCGCAGTTCAAAAAAGCTAAAGTCTCATTTTAAGTTGCGGTCTGGTTATTGACAGGACCCTGGCACAGAGCGCACCACCATGTCTCCTTGAGTCAGCAGTGTGGCTCCTGCTTATGTCTCCCCATCATGCTCCAAGAACCCCAAAGACAGGAAAGAAATGGGGAGCAGCTTGTTGTCTTGTCTCTTTCTGCACAACATAGCAATACCCCAACCCACAGTTTGCAAAAATACATCCAAATTAAGAGAAGCTATGCCTGCCAAAAGAATGGTAGAACATTTTGCTTGCTTGAACAAATTCCTCAGCTGTCCCACCCCGTTATTAATAGAAAAACATGCCCACTACAGTGAAGAATGGGGTTCCTTTGCCACAATAGCCCACTGTGCTTAATCTTTGTCCTTAGGCTGTCACGCTCCACTTAGCCTATGAGGAAAAGTGTTATTAGACATGTGGTGATGATTTTGAAGAAAAGACTCGTTCTGCAAAATTGTGAAATCATTTCAACTGGGCTGTCCAAAATGTAGCATCAGGAGAAGACGTTTCCAGAAGAGTAAAAATAAGTTGTGACCAGGGGCTTCATTTATAAAGTTCGCTAATGCACAAATCATTGCTTAGGCGCTCTTTACCAGTGTTGGGAGTAACTCGTTACAAAAGTAATTAATTACTGTAATGCATTACTTTCTGGTGTAACGCAGTAATGTAACGCATTACAGGGAAGAAAATCGGTAATATATTACTCGTTACAATGTCAGTAACGCACATTACAATGCATTTTTAACCTGCTTTGTTTTTGTGGGTTTTGCGTTTTCTTCATACAAAGTTTGCGGATCACCGCGAGATCAGCTACTGAATCTGATAAGTCCGCGCAGAACATTACATTTCATACAAAGTTCCGCGAGATCAGCTAGTGATATAAAAGTCCGCGCAGACCATTCCATTTCCTTTTACTTCGTCTCGAACCGGCAGACTGACAAAGGATGACAGAACCAGAAGAATCGGATAGTGCTAGTTCCTTTTCAAGATGGGCATACGCCCACTACTTTCACTTCGTTCAAAATAAGGACTCCAAGAACATTTTAGTTAAATGCACACTGTGAATCCCAAACCTCTTTCCACGTCGAAATGCAGTACAAGCAATTTGACGAAGCACTTGCAGAGGTGCCATAGCACCACGAAATTATTCAGGAAAAGAGGGGATGGGACAGGGAACGATACAACCCCAACAAAGCAGCCGAAACTGATGTTGACCCGACCAGAGCTCCCAAAACCTCCTGGATGGCAGGTGAAAGTCATGACACATGAGAGATTTGCACTGTAGATTGCCAAATCATTATTTCCAGTCATTTTGGCGAGAGTAACTAAAGTAATGCAAAAGTAGTGTAATGCCTTACTTTTTATTTAGAGTAATATTGTAATGTAAGGCATTACTTTAAAATGACAGTAACAAGTAATAAGTAGTGCATTACAGTTTTTGAGTAACTTGCCCAACACTGCTCTTTACATAATATGCTAATGCTTCTAAATGAAAAATAAACAAATTGCCATTTTCAGTTCTTTACAACAATAACATGGTTTGAAACTCTGTTGTGCATAATAATTGGAACAGTTCATTTTAAGTTTTTATTTTTGAAAAACTGTTATCATTGGGAGCTTTGTTCAATAACATTCGAATTTTACTCTAAATGTTGATGACTTAAATTATGATGGCTGTCATTTATATTTACAGTTTGACAAAATCAGAGAAAAATATAATTTGCATAATAATTTAGAATGCAGTGAATGGCTCCTGTTGTCTGCATTTGGCCTCCATGTTCTGAGTTTGGGGAATTGACAGCAATGATACAAATCTATTATTTTAAAGGGCCACTATGTAACTTTTCTGGTGGTGAGTCTGTCACACGCTTATCTAGTGGATCTTACTGCATTGTCTGGAAATTTCGATTTATGGCATTAAACATTAATACTGCATGTACTCAAATACTGTAAATTCCATTCTATTGTTTAAAAAAAAATCCTTGAAAGGGTGACGACAGAAGCTTACTTGGTAGTGTTTGCCCACTGATCTGAAGGTTGGTGGTTCAGATCCCGCTCTTGACATAAACATAATTGGCAGAACAACCCACAGTTTTTTGGCGATGCAATTCCAGCTCCCACGAACACTGTCATTGTGTCCTTGAGCAAAACACTTAACCGCCTTGTTCCCAGTGTCTGCACATGTGTGTTTATAGCCTCTCCAAAGATCTGACCTGCAATTTGATGGCATTACCTCTGTATCCATGGAGATGCCATACTATGAAATATTCCGACCAAAACAGAAACATCATGGAGACAGGCGAATCCTACATCAATGGATCATTCCTTTTAGACTAAAAGACGTTTCAACAAATTCTTAAGAAATATTAAGAAAAGCCAATCACACTACAAAAGCCTTATGCTAATTTATGGTGAGGTGTGATAATTTTGCAAGGTTATTTTATTTTTCCATCACATTTTGAAAAATCAATATTATGGGTGTGTATTATTCACTATGCTGATTCCATCACTTAGATCAGTACTAGTTCAGGCTTGAGTAGGAAATCAATGTCATCGAGCATGCGTTTTTCCGAACCAAAAGTCATATTCATGTTTTGAATACCAGCAGTCTCCTTGGATTTAAACAAAACTAAAATTAAATCTTTTTACCACCATGTTTGCTGTATTGTCTCCAGTGGCCTCCTCTCTCCTTGCACCTGATCATATCAATGCCCCTTTGGTGCTCTGAAAAAAACACTTTTTTCACTTTTATCTTAAGACTGCACTAATACGCCTTCAACAAAACACAAGGCTTCCTGATTGAATCCTCTACAGTAAAAAGCAACTATCATACAATGGAAAACAGCAAGAATGTCGTTAAGGCTGAATGCGCTGCTTGATTAGTGAGCCAGCGTGCGGTAGAGCGAGACAAATAAAGGTTAGCAAACAAGGAAAATGCACTGGGAATGGGTAATTATTTCCCAATCAATACTGTAATGGGATGGGCTTGGAGATGCTAAACCCCAGCATCCAGGATTTAAGAGAAGGACCCCTACAGGGAACACATATGCTTCTTCTATTGATTAGCAGTTCAAACAACAAACAAGTTTATAGTGTCCGTACCACTGCACTGATGTCAGTGTGTTTGGACTAGAGCTTAGAATCAATATCTAAGGGAGGCAAAAACATACTTAAACTAAATAGATTATGATAGTTTGTCTTGCATGACTAGCAACAGTGTATAGGTTGCCCCTATCCATGCCCAAGAACACAATTTGTTGTGTTCTTGGGCACTTCACTCACCTTAAATCGGAGGTGGAAGTGATTGGTGGTGGTCAGAAAGGCTCTTGACATAGACTGGCAGCCACATTTCTCAAGGCCGATGTGGCTCTGAAAAAAATGATAAAGAAAATCATAGAAACAAAAATCTGACTAAATTAAAAGCTCTGAGTTGTACTTTGAGCAGGCTTGTTCGCCACAAACTCAACTCTTATTTGGTCCGTTTGCTTGTTTCCATGGAAATGTAAAAATTTGGTATAAAACTCATCTATATCCATGGGGAATATTCCTAAGCATGGTGTCAACGGGTGGCAAGGTGGCCTAGTGGTTAGCACTGGGTGGGTTTCCTCCAGGCACTCTGGTTTCCCCCACCAACCCAAAAACATGCTCCATAGGCAGGTAAAATCCTCCAGCTAAGGTAGTCCTGAACAAGCCTAGCAACAAGCTAGTGGAGTGGCGCCTCATGTGCTGCCCACTGCTCCTGAACGATGGGTGAAATGCAGAGGGCAATTTCCCTACAGGGCCAATAAAGTACCTGTTACCATAGGATCATGCTGGTGATGTGCCAGCTCCAGGCAGTTGCTTTATTTAAAGGTGCACTGTGTAACCTTTTCACAGTGGAGGGTCCATATCCTGCTTATCTCTATGGAAACAATATTTCTTTGTGTAAAATGTTCAAAAATAATGCACTAACTTAAAGGTTTATAGAGGATTTTCCAAGGAATGAGAAATCCAGCGACTGTTTGTCCTTTTTCAAATGTTGCACATGTGTGAAACCACCCCCCTCCCCCACAGCCCACCGCCTCCTCCTTACTCTTACACTGTTTGTGTATAGCCGGTGCACGTTCAGAATTGCAGTTGCTGCTGTAAATATACTGTATGTTTTTAAATGATAAGCAGAAGTTTCCTGTCCAGAAGTAATTTAGCGACCAACACGTCAGTCTTTAGACCCTCTGCTTCACTGCCGCCATCTCTGAAAGGAATCTCAGAGAATCACCTTAGTTTAGCTTCGCTCCTTATCCCCTTGTCTTCTTCTGCCAGCGACCTCAAATGCGGCTAACTGGCAGTGGAATCTCGTCTGCCTCGTCTGAGTAAACAGTGTCTTGCATCTGTGGAATGCGTGAGAGGTGTACGTAAGCCACGTAATCCCAGCGCGCCGGCGAATCATTTACACTAGAAGTGAAGGGAGTTTGATTGACAACCTAACAGCCAAGGAGATAGCCTCATTATCTATTGGCTAATGATTATCTGGCCCCAACACATCCACAGTTGATGGATTTTCATTCTTTCTTTTTTGGTCATCATAATTACAAGGCTGCTGCATCTCTATAATGCTATCATGGATCATTTGAAACAAAACAAAAAAATAATAATACAACCTCCACACAACCTTTAACTATTTCTATGGAGCTAGGCAGCTTATGTCAGATTACAGGTCAGATCTGTGGAAAGGTGACTCCGCTCACATTGAGAATTCATGTTTTTCAGACATTAAAACACCTGCAATTCAATAAATGTAAGATAATCAATTTATGCCATACTGTGAAACATTCGTGATGAAACAATAACATCAAACAAACCAATGGTGGACCTTCAACCAGAAAAGTTAAATACTGCACCTTTAAGTATTTATATTTTAAATAAACTACAAAATATTATACTTTATACAGTACTGATTTAATAGTTGATTAGAACTAAACTAGGTCATCTCTAAATGGGTTTTCTCATTACCGCAGAGACATGAGTGATGCTAACTTGATGAGCCTGATGAGATAATGGGGGTGAAACGTGGGCCAGCTCAGAGCCAAAGCACCCGGTGAAAGGAATCACACTGGACAGGTAATGTGAATGAAGATAAACCTGCTTCGCGCTCTGCTTAATTACTACTTACACCATCTAATTGTATTGACACCCACAGTCTGGTAGGGCCCATTCAAACCACTGTGCAATACGCTACGAGACAACATGAGATGCCATATGTTCAGGCTGGAACTGTCAACTCTGATTCACAAGGATTTTACTGCACTTCTTTACACATACACGTACACAGTATATGCTTTGGTTAACTAAGATAAACTATATCAGTGTTCTGGTCAATTGCAAAAAGAGATTGTGTGTTCATCCAAGGGGTTTGAAATATAAAATGTTTGAAAGGTCAGTATATTGTTTGAAAGGTCAACTGTCCTCAAAATGACACCTTATAACTGAAAGCACACACCCATGAATATCTGATCAATTTAATTTAACCAACCTTTTTTTTTTTTAATGATGGTGGTAGCAATAGAAAGTGGTAGCAGATTGTAGCGTATTTATAGAGTTGTAGCAGTAGCAGCAGCAGTAGAGGTAGTAGTAGTTAAGTAGTTTAGGTCATTTATACAAGTTCAGCTGATGAATCATGGGACAGATTTTGTATGGGGTCATTTAAAATATGGATGGGGGATTGAGCGCTCGTCTGGTCAACACTGGAGACTCTAAATGTGACAATTTACTCAAGAAACGGCATTCAGTTTTGCAACGTGTGCATGGGCTTAAGAAAAGATGTTTTCAATGAACAAATAGTGCATTTTATTATATTTGTATTGAAATCCGTTTGTGCCAGCCACCTAACGTATACGCCACATGTGGCCATACTGGATCTAGTGACTAATGTAAACAAATAAAAACTCCAATGGAAATATACAGAAACTGCTCAAACCATCCCAATCTTTGCTGCTAAATGTGGTGCTGACATACAACAAATGACCTTGTGCAAAAGCGCAACAGCATTTTGGTTTGTTGCAGAGAGGTATGTCTAAAATGCCAATGCCAATCAGTAATTACAATTTTATTAAATATTAGCAAATGCTTATGTTAATTAAGTTTAAGGTGATTTTTAACATTTAGGGCTTCAGTTTTCATTCCAGGTGCTCAACTGTGAGTATAAAGTGAAAAATAGCTTTCACAATTTGTGGGCGTGTTGCGTGTGATTTACCATTGGCAAGTGTGCGTATAATTTCAGCTGCAAAACTCATATGTAAATGAGAGCATTCAGCGAGTGCAAAAGTTTCCAGACCTCTGCTCCTATGACGATTCCGTTGTTAAATTCTCACATTCTCACATAGCATTTGGATCAAGGAGTGCCTTTTGGGGATCTATGAACAGCACGTTAACAACCATGACCCTTTTTGCTTTGGACTTAAATGCAGGGTGATAGATCGCAGAAATAGTCCAAGAAAATGCATATCTGTTTCACATGATGCAGAGAGGGATGCACATCAGGCCTCACCAAGGATCCTTGTATGATACACAATGACTGGACACTTCAGGACATTGGACAGACACATGAAAGCTCAGTTTGCTACACATAGTTACACTCATATTTGCAAATGCATTCTTAATCGCTGAAATAGAAGAGGATGTTATAAAGAACTTTACTCAAGTCACAATGAAGTACAAGTTTAAAAAGCAAAGAAACATCATACAAATCCCCAGTGCTCATTCACCGTTTTCAGTCATAATTTCACAGTCATTTACTTTGCTCCAAATGTCCTAAACTAAACTAATCTCACTGCCTCTGTCACATTATTGTACCAGTCTTAAATGTAATGAGACCAGACACAGTTTAACAGCAGCTCAGAGCTCCAGCCAAACGAGCCTGCACCTTCAGAGAGTGTTATACTGACCGCCAGCCGGATTACAGGGTGAACCAATTAGCAGTAAGAGGATGGCCCCAAATCCGGAGTCAATCCCAATCTGCAGCAGAGCAGCTAATCCACCCACAGGTCAGCACCTCCAACACTACTACGAAATAAGTAAGAGGAGTGAGGAAAATATAGGAAAGTAGTACACTGGGCAAAGAAAAATACACTCAAATTTATAATGTATGAGGATGTATTGGTTTTGGCAGTTTAAATACAATTCCATATGGTTTGTATTGCTTTTTATTTTTTCTTTAAGTGAATGGGGTCTACAAGTCCAACAGATGGTAACAATGAAAGCTGTAGAAGTGTAGAAGTGAATTGGGGTCAACTTCACTGATTTACACCTGTCACATCTGAAGGAACCACTTTAATGGTACTCTGACTTTTATAGGGAGGTTCTGCCAACTGTTTGTCACCATGGAGATATTATTTCTTGGAGGCCAAGTTACTTGGGCCTCATTTATAAAGGACTGCGTAGGAGTTGTCCTAAGATAGTGCGTACTCCTAGTGACCACCAGAGGCATGCGCCACGCAAACTCACATTTAGGCTATGTTTATACGATGACGGTCTGAACAGAAGACGCAAAAGTGGCGTCACGTCTTCACTTTTTATTCCGCGTTTAGACGAGCGTTTTCAAGAGGAAATCTGCGTGCATACAGTGATGCAAAAGTGTGTGGAATTCGATTGGGTATGCATACCAGGCAGCTAGGTGGTGCTGTGATACATTATCACTATGTCTGCGCACATGTGCAGAATCTTCCTTCTTCTCATCTGCGCCGTGAAAAGTAAAACAAAACATGGCTATCGGTAGCAAAAAAAAATTGTGTGGTCAGACGAAGAAGTTCAACTATTGCTTCAGACCACGTTAGACTACAAAGCAACGAAAGCACGACAAGGTGTGGACTGGGAGTCCTGTCAAACAAGGTACACTGATATATGGACCAATGTGACGTAAACGCGAGACATCAGCAGATTTGACCAGGGTTTTGCGTCTTGGGCAGTGTAGACGAAAACGCTACGGTGGAGCGTTTTCAGTTTTTTTGCGTTTTTAAGCCCCTGAAACACCATCTAAACAAAAGGCACTTCTGACAAAATATTTTGTTGTTTTTACCCATAAGCGTTCTCAGGTAAACACACCCTTAGAAGACCCTCTGCGCTCACTCAAACACACAGCCTGTGCTTTATAGATTCCACCTGCAGCTAGAATCTGCACACGTAAACCCACATCATGTCCTCTCCACACCTCCACTTCACCATAAAAGGAGCAAAGTGACTTGTGAATGAGATTTCCCTAAACATGAGCCGATAATCAGTAGGTTTGACCGACGGGACAGAGAGGGAAGGGGGGGCGCTCCATGCAGCACTATGCAGTCACGTCAAAGGCTTAAACTAGGTTTTACAAATCGATACAAAACTAAAAGTGACAACAACAACTCATCTGTTAATTTAATATTATTTCATAATATTTAGGCAGCACATATTTGCAAATGAAGCCAAATTGTTTTCACGCTGTTTCAAGAGTTTGTTTAAAACATGTAAAACATCAGATGGCGTAAAGAGCGCCTACACAATGATTTTTGCGTGAGCGAGCTTTAGAAATGAGGCCCCAGATCTATGGAGAGCTGACCACACGCACATTAAGGACGCAAATCTTCCTAGATATTTTTTAAAGGTGCATTGTGTAACCTTTCTGGTAGAAAGACCATGAAATGCTTTTCTCCCTGGAGATATTATTGCTTTGTTTTGTTGAATGTTTCAAAGTTTAGTATTCACGCTTTCCATCTTCATGGAGTCTAAACCAAGCCAAGTTACAGGTCAGGTCAGTGGGGAGGCAACTCCGCTCACAGCCAAAATGCCTGTTTTTGTAGGTATTTTTCAGTTAAATAAAACATATGTAATTGAATAAATATAAGGTAGTGTTGTTTAATGTCACACTGTGGAACATTCCAAGCAAAGCAGTGATATATCCCTAGAAAGAAGCAGGTGATGGACCCCCAACCAAAAAGTTACAAAGTACACCTTTAAGTAATAAAAAAAAACCACATAAAAACATTATGCAGGTTTAATGCCATCCTATGGAAAAGCAACAAACATCACCATGTGACAAGTAGGTGGACCCTCCCTCGAAAAGTTACATAATGCACTTTTAATATATGGTTGTATATGAGCCTTTCTATATTCACATCCAATTACTTTAGAATGTTAGTATGATTCGCAGCTAGAAGGTTATGAATATGAATATATAGTTATGTTTCTCCAATCTCTGCACTACTATTTGATCTGGCAGCGTTCGTATTCCATATGTTCCTGATACATTATAGATACAACAGTCGTATCTACACTTGATGCTTATGGAAAAGTAAATAAACTTTATGTGAAAACTCTTACGCCATCTTGTATATTTCATATTTGCCCCACTATCTTTAGACGCGCCCTTTTCCAATTCCTTTGCATTATGACACAAAAACAGAACACATAATACATTTTGGGCTTATCTGTCAAACAGGATACAGTGTAAGATATGGTACTGCATACGAAACAAGAGCGTAGGCCAAACTGAGAAGTGAAAAGATATTGTATGAGAATAAAGATACTCTAGTGAACTATAGGCTTCTAAACTAAAAGATCAACAGTCAAATTGTTAGCATGTCATAACAGAGTATCAAAAAGGACTTAAACTTAATACAGGTTTAGAGGGCCCATAGTACACAATTTTCTAGTCTGTTACAATTTTGTTTCCTCATCAAAAACATACTGTGTTTTGTTTCATTCACATCTGTTTAAATACACTAACACTGCATATTTAGGCTGTGTTCTTCTCTCCAACTGAAAGCACCTTGTAATGCCATGTGGTAATACAGGAAGTGCTCTACTGTGTTTTTAAACTCCACACACCTTCACTAGAATCTTTTGCATAACTTCAGCCCTGAAATTATCAATCTCTACTGAACCAAAGATAAAAGATAGCTGTTAAGTTGAAAACTGCCGCTTCATGACAAGATTATTTTGAGCGTTGAAGATGTGGGCAATAATAAAGAATGAATGAAACAAAACACAACTCCAGGTATGTTTTTGATTTGAAGATACAGCTCTGGAGAAAAAAAAAAAAGAGACCACTGCATTTTTTTTCTGAAATCAGCATCTCTACAGGTATTAAAGCCATTCCATTCCAGCGTCTGTTGAATTCCAACACAAACACAAAGCTGAGCTACTTCAGTTCTTGCACCAGGAGTGGAATAAAGTCACCCAAGAACAATGTGAAAGACTTGTGGAGAACATGCCAAGACACATGAAAGCTGTGATTAAAAATAAGGGTTATTGCACCAAACATTGATTTCTGAACTCTTCTTAAGTGTAAACATTAGTATTATGTTGTTTTAAAATGAATTTGATCTTGTTTCCTTGTATTGTTTGAGGTTTGATAACATGTACCTTTTTTGTTATTTTGACCATTTGTCATTTTCTGCAAATAAATGCTCTAAACGATAATATTTTTATTTGAAATTTGGGGGAAATGTTGTCAGTAGTTTATAGACTCAAATAAAAATGTTCTTTTTGCCCAAACACATACCTATAAGTAGTAAAATCAGAAAAACTGATAATTTTGCAGTGGTCTTTTTTTTCGAGAGCTGTATTTGAAGACATAAATTTCATAAATCCAGCTAATATCGTAGCGTGATGCTAAGATAACTGTGCCAGTCAAAAACCTAAGCCACTGGTGCTAATGGTACGCACTCAGCTGTCAGATTAATGCTCATTTAGTCCCAGCGGGATTGTCAATTACCAATGATTAACACCCCCATCCCAGTCACTTTTAACACAAACAGCAGCATGTGGAGAAATGCCCACAGACACTACAGGTGAATGGTAAAAAGCTTAAAATCATTAAGGTCTGACACTTAAGATCTCACGTTCACATCTCGAATAACGTGTCAAATCTGGGAAAAAACCTGGGAAATATATTGAATTTACGTAATACTTTTTTCCACTGAGACTTAATAGGGATTTTCTGGTTTACAGGTATTTTTGTATTCATTTATAAACCGTACTTTTCCCTTGACATGTTATGGTTTAATGTCCAGCAAAGACCACACGTTTTTATGATAAAGCTGTTACGGTCTGGAGAGGCAGATTAACAAATCAGAGACATGCACGCTTAGTTTGTGTCAAAAACAAACATGGTGGCTTACAAGAGAAAAAAATGAAAAACAAAAATGAAAACACTGAAAAACAGCACTGGTTTCTTCCAAAACAACAAGCGAAGCACAAACACTCTCTAAATCTGAGGTGAATTAAGCCAGATATTTTGTTCTGAATCCTATGAGAATATTCAAGTGGTGCAGAGTCTACTGCACTCTATGGAGCCTCCTATATCTGAAAACAGAAAGTAGGAGATAAATATGTTCTGGGGTCAATTTTGCATAATATAGGACCTTTAAACCAGCAATGACTTTTTCAATCAAAACTCTTCAGTCTTTGTTAGATAGATAATACGTACTTAAATCCCGTCCCATTATATTCTGAAAGGATGTTTTTTTCCAGACATTCAAACAGGAGCAGATACGGAGCTCAAAGTTAACCTGATAAAGCAGAGCAGTCTCTCCATTAAGAGCAGAGCACAGGTTATGATTTAATTTGTTGCCAGATAAAACAGTCCAGAGTCTGCATGTGCCTGTTGCTCACTACTCTACACTAGGGGTGGCACGGTTCACAAAATTCACGGTTCGGTTCGTATCACGGTTTAAGGGTCACGGTTTTCGGTTCTGTACAGTTCTTATTGGTTTCTTTCAAAATACACCTTATATCCATTTATCTTAATAATCCACAATAACAGGATATAACATTAAAATGGTTATAAGATTATATAATAATCTAATGTAATATAAAATCTTAATACAATGTAATAATCACACAATCTGAATCTGACATGACTTTAAGCCCATTATTGGAACCATCTCTCCGATCTGGTGGCAGTAACTATGTCACCTGCTGTTGAAAAAAACCCTTTCACTAGATATTGAAGAAACAGAAACAAAAGTACGTGTCTCGTATTAAACTTCTACTGGTGTTCCGTCTGGAGCTGCGGATACCGCACGTCAGCACGCGAGCGCAGCTCTGTCGCACGTGTAACGTGTAACATGTATCACAGGGCAGGTTAAACTTTATAAAACATCTGTCCGTGCCTCACTTACCGCCTTTTCACACGCTCTCTCCTCCTGTTAGCTTCCCTGATAGCGCGCATAAGCTAGGGAGCTCAATGCCTCTGATTAGAGCGCATTTTGGCGTGGGAGGGGGGTGTCCGTGACTTTCCGCTCTTCCCCAGACACCGACTTAAATGACACTGGTGCATCCTCTATGTCCTTGCCGCTATCTCCACTCTCACTTGCCATTTCTATCTAACTTTATTTACCGCACTCATTCATCTTTCGAGGTTACATACGGGCATGACAGAGGCAAGTATACACTGCGCATGCCAGGAACTGTCAGGTGCGCGCCGAATGGTTCGTCGTGACAAGCGAACCGAATGGTTCGTCGGTTTTTCATGAACCGTGCCACCCCTACTCTACACGCTCGCTGCAAATCAGACATTTTCAAGCTGCCTATTGTAAGTGAACCCGAGCTACTTTAAACAGATGTTCAGAACACGACTTACCGGTGTTCTTTTTGAACCCATGTCTGAACAGTGTTGTATAGTAACAAAGTAATAATACTTCACTACTGTACTTAAGTACATTTTGGGAGACTTTGTACTTTACTTGAGTTTTAAAAAAAATGATAACTTTTACTTTTACTTCACTACATTTCCGAATTTAATTGCATACTTTTACTCCAATACATTTTCAATGTGCTGTTTAGTTACTCGTTACAAAAAAACCCTCTACTGACTGCAAGGAAGTCAGGACGTGCCTGGGCTTGTTCGCTACTTGCGCATGACAATCAGCCTACATCTGTTGGTTTCATGCAGGTAGTTTAATCAAACAACATTCCTGATGGAATTACAAATAACATATTTTGTGCCTGCATTTACTTGCTCATAGGACGGCGTTTCATGGATATCACCAAACCCAATATCTTCGACAGTGCTCCATATGACACAAAACTACCATGGGTGAGCCGAACAAGGTGTTTTACAGTAGAATTAAGGGCCCAATTGCAAAAAACCCTCTTCCTCCAAAAACACTCCTTCAATGGTGTTATGTATGCCTTATTTTCAGCACTGTTATTAAAACATAAAGGTTTGGGGGGGGCATTAAAAAATATTAAATTCAGACTGCCTTTGCTTGATACTTTTACTTGTACTTTTAATTACATTACTTGAGTACATTTATTTTTACATTACTTGTCATACTTAAGTACAAGAAGTTCCAGATACTTTAAGACTTTTACTAAAGTAACATTTCAGTCAGTGACTTCGACTTTTACCAAAGTCATTTTTGGGAGGGGTACCTATACTTTTACTTGAGTTTGATTTTCCAGTACTTTATACAACACTGTGTCTGACCATTTTCTAATTCACTGTCAGAAGGCTGATTCAAAGATCTGCTGAAGAAATACAGATGTTAATAGAGTTTTGGGATCAGAAAGTCCACAAAAACTACAGGACAAAGTAACCTAGCAACAAACACTGTATAAGAAGAGCTCTTATGTAATACAATCTCAAAATTGACCACTGACATTTTCTGTTTTGTTTATTTAGTAATTTAGATGTAGACTTGGTTTGGTCCTGTTATAGTCCTGGTTTAGTGCAGGTCTAGTCCACATACTTCCAATCCCAATGTTGCCTGGTTTTGCACATATACAGCTCTGTAAAAAAAAAAAGAGACAACAGCAAAATGATAAGTTTTTCTGATTTTACTACTTATAGGTATGTGTTTGGGCAGAAGGAACATTTTTCTTTGAGTCTATAAACTACTGGCAACATTTCCCCCAAATTCCAAATATAAATATTATAGTTTAGAGCATTTATTTGCAGAAAATGAAAAATGGTCAAAATAACAAAAAAGATACATGTAAGAAGAGTTCAGAAATCAATATTTGGTGCAATAACCATTATTTTTAATCACAGCTTTCATGCGTCTTGGCATGCTCTCCACAAGTCTTTCACATTGTTCTTGGGTGACTTTATTCCACTCCTAGTGCAAGAACTGAAGTAGCTCAGCTTTGTGTTTGTGTTGGAATTCAACAGACGCTGGAATGGAATGGCTGTAATACATGTAGAGATGCTGATTTCAGAAAAAATGCAGTGCAGTGGTCTCTTATTTTTTTCCAGAACTGTAAATTACCTCAGCACATGCTTGTTTTGAAAGTGAAACCAATTTTGAATTCACCACAGTCACGCCGTGTGTAAAATTGTAGCTTTGATTTGGATTTGATGGAAGGAGCTTGTCATGTTGCATTTGCATTAACAGGCTTTGGAGCTGGAAGAGACTGGTAGTCTGCTAGCTGGCATATATGTTTTCCTACAATACACATACACACACTTGGGCCAGCACACGCCAGCTTGCTGCTTATCTAAGTGTGACTCTGTTGGGGAGGATTTAAGGGGCACCAATGATCATGTTCAGAGAAGCGTTGAGGGGTAAAATAGAATGTGTGTGAGTGCATACAGTTCAAGGCCCTACTGTGCCATATAGGGCCCCTAAGCCTGACTGCACTCCTTAAGCCCCTGGTGATGTGAGGCTAAAGCTAACCTGAGAGAGAAGGAGCCCGGACAAGAGTGACACCTACAGGCTGTACAAGAAGTAGTTATTATAGGGGATTAGTAGTTTTAAAGGGCCCCATAATACACTTTTTTCTTTATGTATGTTACAATGTCATTTCCGCATTCCAATCATACCCGGAGTTGTGTTTTGTTTCATTCACGTGTCACACATGACACACAAAGTTCTTCTCTCAAACAGAAAATACTCTGTTCCACCTTGTTAAGCCATGTGGTAATACAAATGCTCCACTGAGTTCTTAACCTCCATACACCTTCAGTAGAATCATTTGGATCATTTCAGCCCTGGAATTGTCAGTCTCTACCGAATTAAAGGTAAAAGGAGTCTTCAAAACTACAGCTTCATGACATCGCAAGGTGGAGCAGAGCATTTTGAGCATTGGAGATGTAAACAGACTGATAATGTAAGATTACTCAAACCTGTGTGTCTGTAACAAAACACAACCCCAGGTATGTTTTTGATGAGGAAACATTATAACATAGATCAGAAAATGGCATAAAATGGGCCCTTTAATATACCCTGTGGAATGCCCAAAGTGATTAGGAAAAACTCCCATCATCAAAACCTCCCATCGAGAGTTAGGAAGGGAGTACACAAAAGACTGAACGATGGTGACTGGCTGTTTGCATACCTCATAACGTGTTTATGAACTTCCAAAACCACTTAACACAGCAGACTTCTTTCTGTTAATATCGCCATGTATGTCTTCTACAATCTGACTTTTAAATAAGACACATATCGCTTTTAAATGAAGATGAATGGCACAAGGTATTAAAGTACGTTAATTTCGATCATAACTCACTCCTCAATGCACTCCGTTGGCGTCAGCTCGTGCCACTAAGGGCTGCACTCTTGTTGGATCTTTGATATTTTTCTAATTACTGGGACGACGGACCAACCAAGCAAGCATGCCGCAAATGGGTGCCAAGTCATATATCAGTCTAATAGGCTCAAATGGCTTTAATATATGCCACCATGTTGCGTTCTTGGATCAGCGGCATCGCCTTTTGAAAATCAATATGGGAGCAGAGTCTGGACAGAGGAGATGCTGCGTTCAATAAATACGCACTGACAACTTTAGATTTTGAGTGTTAATCTTTCCTCAACCCGGCGCGGGAGAGGACGGTAATTGGCAGTAATTGCAGAAACATTAAGGCGTGAGATGGAGACAGGAAGTGTGAGATATGTGGTGTGTAAAACATGTGGGGGTGTGTTTGTAAAGACAGCCTGATGCAAAATGCAGCCCCATAATGTGTCGAGTGGGCGGTACATACAACTGGACACTTTACCATTAATGAGAGATTTTGTGTGTGCTGTGCTGTATTAAGCAACATTGACTCTTGTGAGCTTTAAAACATGTTATAATGTTGTTTCCTCATCAAAACATACAGGAGTTGTGTTTTGTTTGAATAATGCTAATAGTCCATCTACAGCTCTAAAGCTCAAAATGCTCTGTTCCACCTTGTGATGTCATGAAGCTGTAGTTTTCAAGTTAACAGATACTTTTGACCTTTTGTTCAGTGGAGACTGGCAATTCCAGGGCTGTAGTTTTCCAAATAATTCTGGTGAAGGCGTTTGTGTAAAAACACAGTGGAGCACTTGCCACATGACATCACAAGGTGGGACAGAGGGTTTACTGTTTGAGAGAAGAACTCATCCTGCAAGGTCTGCGTGTTAAATATATTCAGTGTGTGAATGAAACTAAACAACCCCAGGTATGTTTGTGAAGAGGAAACATTATAATATAGATCAGAAAACAGCTTAATATGGGCCCTTTAAAAATGGTAGATGAATAAATGCAGTTTACCCAACATGCCAGATATGTCAGGAAGTATATGAAAGCAGCAAGAGACTTTCTACATCAATATGTTAACCTTGAAGGCGGATTTTCCATTAACTGCCATTCCAAGGACACCTCTGTAGCTTGGTCCTTGTTGGCTCCTTGAATCATTTCCACAACCTGACATGCCAGATGGTCTGATTTATAGTGCAACCATATAGACTGTAGTGACCAAGTTGACAGTTTGCACCCATCTCCAACCAGTGCATGTGTGTGCAAGTGATTGGTGGTTCTCGGAGGAGCTGAAGCAAATTTTTCAGCTTTTGTTTCAAAAAGTAGCTCGAGTCAATGAATAATGCACAAAATATTAAATCAACTTTGTATGCCCAGAAAAGCACTACAAAAACAAATGCATCACAAGAGAATATGATTTGGTGGAAATCTTGTGATTAAAACCACTAACATGGTCATGTGTGTTGTGTGCTAATAAAAGGAGAATTTGCAAATGGTACTTTGAGACTTTTGAAGAGTCCCATGTCCCCTCGTGCCGTGCACTGCTGTTCTTTGTCAGATTCTGTTTGCCACATGCACACACATGATCATGTGTTTATCTCAAATAGGAGCAGAAACATCAACAGCGCATCCTCTTGTTTTGTCTCATTCAGAACAATCTGACATTTGTGATCAGCCCACACTCTGCAGGTGCTTCATCTGCATGAGAATATCTTCAAACACACATCAAAGTCACCTTTTGGAGCAGTTGGCACAGGTACACACAGGCAAACAGAGGCACACACAGACACACACAGGTTATGGATAAATAAGTCTGTGATGGGACGCTAATGAATTCAGCACATTTGGATTTCTGCTCTAATTATACCTCTAGGACGGGGCACAATCAAACATGCTTCATATTCATAGAACAATGTTCATAGAAGAATTCTCTGAAAATAGGGATAGAAGTTCTACTTTTAGAAAATGATTCATATTAGCTGAAGAGCATATTCTGTTCATCATTTACAATTGCCATTTGCACAGTTATGAGTGATAAATAGATTTAATAATATACAAAAACGTAGCACATTGCTTTTATAGAACACACACATTTATTTTATGTTTGTTGGATATAAATTGTCTATCAGCAGTTTGTGTAACCCCTCATTTGTTCAGGAGTGGTTCCTGGTATAACAAACATTACTGATGCGTGAAAAGTCCCTCAGTCGTCCAGGTAGAATCCATGATAACAGGAGAAGTTCAATTTGTCAACTGGACAAAGTTTGTTTGGTTGAAAACGTTTCGCCGCTCATCCGAGAGGCTTCGTCAGCTCTAATAAGAATACTGGTAAGACACTTGCTTATATCTTGCTGTAGGGAGGAGCTACCTAGCTAACTACTTTCCGGAACTATCTCATTGGTTTCAGTCTTTTGTTTCTCTGGCGTCTAGCTAACGATCCCCATTCATCCCTACACGCCTGTTTTTCACACCTCTGGCCCTGCCGTATATCTTCACCTAGAAGCCACGGGTCATTCATTTGAGGACAGTGAGGTTCAGATCTTAGCCAGGGAAAAGAATTGGTTTGAGAGGGGAGTTAAAGAGGCTATTTTTGTCAAAAAAGAGAATCCTTCTCTGAACAGAAATGGTGGAGTCAGACATAATTTGCATCCCATCTACAATTCCATTCTTAAGCGTAGATCAAGCAAACAGGGAAACAATAGGGCTAGCCAGGTCAGGGCCAGAGGTGTGAAAAACAGGCGTGTAGGGATGAATGGGGATCGTTAGCTAGACGCCAGAGAAACAAAAGACTGAAACCAATGAGATAGTTCCGGAAAGTAGTTAGCTAGGTAGCTCCTCCCTACAGCAAGATATAAGCAAGTGTCTTACCAGTATTCTTATTAGAGCTGACGAAGCCTCTCGGATGAGCGGCGAAACGTTTTCAACCAAACAAACTTTGTCCAGTTGACAAATTGAACTTCTCCTGTTATCAAACATTACTGATGCAAATGGAGTTCTATGAATCTTGGATGATCGCTCAAGGATGATGCTGGCAGTCAGAAGGGATGAAATAGAAGAATGTTGAACTGATTTTTAAAAAAAAATCTGATTATGACAATGATTATTGCCATAATCAGTTAAAATGTTTAAGAAACCTTAACTCTAGATTCTGAACAAGAATTTAGAGAGCCTATAGAAATTCCATGAATATTTCCTGGATATTTCCCATCACACTTTCCTTTTCTTTCCTCTTTGCCTCCTGCAGTGTGACAGTCTGATCCTGTGATATACAGCGCCTCCTGGAAAACGTCCTTGATAAAGCACAACTGGGGGGTCTTCTCATCACTCGTCCAGCCTCAGACTTCTCTATCTCTATGGTCTATCAGAGATTAAAAGACAGGGGGAAGAAAAACTATATTGCCAAGGCCAACACATAGATCACTGTCAAAACCCTGCAAATGCAGCTCGGCCTTCCACAAAGGACATTTTACCAGGAAATAGCCACCTCCCTCCTCTGTATCTCCCGTCTCTGGTCCAGATGTCTTACCATAAACCTGGGCAGATATTGTCAGTCTTTAGGTGAGCCCATAAAATACTGGAAAAAGCAGACAGGAACAGGAGAGAGGCGGTCCGTGCAGTAGCAGAGGGATTGTAGTTGTAGCTATAAATGAAAAGCTAGCAGGCAGCCTTGGGTATCGTGAAGTCTTATCACTGGGTTACAGCTGTAGTCGCTCACACTGGCTCAACTGACACACTCCACTGGTGTGTGTGTGTGTGTGTGTGTGTGTGTGTGCGGGCATGTGCGTAGGAGGGCTAAATCATTTCACTAAACAAGGTGTGAGCGCAGAGGAGGAGAGACATTAGAGAAGCAGCCATGTGGCCTTCCCTTGGTTTGCATGAGAATTATTATTTTTTACCAAACATGCCTGGGATCCAGAATACACACATCTCCAATACTTTACGAAGATGTGAGTCTGGTCATCACCCAGAGTTCAGATGGGGGCGTGATTGACAGATGGATTAGCCAGGGACACACATGGGCCATATCTAAATAAATATGATGAAAATATCAGGAAGAAAACTAATTAAAAAGGACTGAAAAACATTGTGGATTAACATGTGCAATTTTTCGTTTTTAGTTCTGGTTCAGACCTAGTGAAGGAATGGCGATCAGACTGGTATCTCTGTATTTAAAAAAATGCAGACGTTGTATCCCAATGTCCACACTATAGGGCACTAAGTAGGTGTCACAAAGATATAATTTCTTTTTCCAGGAGATTTTCCAGGCGTAAATTCTGCTGTAGCCCTGCAGATTCAAGCACTTGCAAGTGAGCTAAAACAATGAATGCTAAAAGTGATTAGCATTGCAGTAGCATGTTGAACACTTTAAAACCACAGATGAGCTTCATAGGAGTGGTAGCAAGAATAGCTACTAATAAAAAAGTCAATAGAGTGTTTCAGTAAACAAACCAAATTTAGGGAAAAGACCTTTTGGGAGTCCAGAAAATTAGGACAATCAACCAGAAATACAAAATATTCCACTGGTAAGCACAGGGCTCTCAAGTTTTGAAGATTGCTAGGAGTGAGATTTCTGAGGAGCGGGTAAGCATACAATTTATGAGCCACTTCAAATGTTCCCAAATGATTTCACTGTACTCGGTACTGCACCACTTCGTTTGTCCTTTGTGGTCTCCATGAGGACAAGAATTCTGCTTTAATTTATAGCTTCTTAATTTAGACACAGAAGAGCAAATGTCTGTTTTCCAAAATGGACAAATGTGTGCTATATTTGGCATCAGAAGGCTCCCGTAGATATATTTGAGTAGGGTGAGGAGCTGTCACAGGCCCAGTGTAAGTATGGCCTTAGTATAAGTTAACTGAGCCCTTGTGCATTCCAGGATGTCTCCATAAACAGAGAGTTGGACAGAGGCTGTATACAGAGGAGATAGCAATGTGCTGAGTGAGGCAGGATCCACTCCAGAGCAAGGACAGGCCACACGCATACTCTTGCTCATATGTCTATATTTAGAGCTATATATGCAACTCAATCTGGAGCAGAGCTTTAGTGGATAAGCATTTAAATATAAAGTACTATATTCAAAGTCTAAGGGCAATTGTGAGTGAATTTTTAAGTTTTTAAGTTCAGATAGATTTCTAGTTTTGTTCCTTACTCAAACAAGAGATAATTACCTTTCAAATTGTATCAATGTGCAAATGTTTTTTTTTCCTATTGCAAACCATAACAATGTCAGTGAGACACTTTGTGTTCGATGTTCCACTCTCATGTTCCACTTTCATGAAGTGCTCTGCAACAGTAATAATAATAATAATAATACATTTTATTTGTTAGGCGCCTTTCAAGGCTCTCAAGGTCGCCGTACATCAAGCGATTAAATACATTAATTAAATAATACAGTACATAAAAACAAGATAAAACAAAATAAAAACAGTGTAGAAATACATTTTAAAAACAGATACAGATTAAAAGACGAAAATTAAAAGAAGTTATGGTCAGAGTGGTCAGAGTGAGAAGGCCTCTCTAAACAGATGAGTTTTGAGTTGAGATTTGAAGTGTGAGAGTGAGTGTGTGTCGCGGAGAGCATGGGGGAGGGAGTTCCAGAGCTGGGGAGCAGAGCGGCTGAAGGCTCTGCTTCCCATAGTGACGAGACGGGCAGGAGGGACAGTGAGGTGCAGGGAGGAGGAGGAGCAGAGGGAGCGGGCAGGTGTGGAGATGTGGATGAGGTTACACAGGTATGGAGGGGCGAGGTTGTGGATGGCGTTGTAGGTGAGGAGTATGATTTTGTAGTGTATGCGGTGTGTGATGGGGAGCCAGTGGAGCTGTTGCAGGACAGGTGTGATGTGGTGATGGGAGGGTGTGTGTGTGATAATGCGGGCGGCTGAGTTTTGGACCAGTTGGAGTTTATGGAGTGATTTTTGTGGGAGACCGAACAGGAGAGAGTTACAGTAGTCTATACCGGAAGTGACCAGGCTATGGATGAGGATGGCGGTGGTGTGTGGGGTGAGTGAGGGACGGAGGCGGCGGATGTTTCTGAGGTGGAAGTAGGCAGACCGGGTGGTGTTGTTGATATGGGAGGTGAAGGAAAGTGTGCTGTCGAGGATGACACCCAGACTCTTTACCTGAGGGGAGAGGGAGATAGAGGAGCGGTCGATGGATATGGAAAAAGGGTTTATTTTGCTTAGGGTGGATTTGGTGCCGATGAGGAGAAGTTCTGTTTTATTGCCGTTAAGTTTGAGGAAGTTTGAGGTGAACCAGGTTTGTATTTCTGTTAGACAGTTTGTCAGAGAGGAGGGTGGAAGTGTGGAGTTGGGTTTAGTGGAGATGTAGAGCTGGGTGTCATCCGCGTAGCAGTGAAAGTGGATGTGGTGTTTTCTAAAGATGGAACCAAGGGGGAGAAGATAGATTAAAAATAGAAGAGGACCGAGGACAGAACCCTGAGGAACACCTGACGTGACAGGGGAGGGGTGTGAGGTGAATGACTTGACCTGAATAAACTGGGAGCGGTGTGAGAGGTAGGAGTGGAACCAGGAGAGGGGAGTACCAGAGATGCCGATGGAGGAAAGTCTGTCAAGGAGGATGGAGTGTGAAATGGTGTCAAATGCTGCACTGAGGTCTAGGAGGAGGAGGATGGAGAGTGAACCAGAATCAGCAGAGAGGAGGAGGTCATTAGTGATTTTCAGAAGGGCAGTTTCAGTGCTGTGGAGGGGACGGAAGCCAGATTGAAATTGTTCGTAGATGTTATTGGAGGAAAGATGGGTGTGGAGTTGGGCAGCAACAGTTTTCTCAAGAAGTTTGGAAATGAAGGGTAGGTTTGAAATAGGACGGAAGTTATTGAGGTCAGAGGGATCAGAACCGGGTTTTTTGAGTGTGAGTGAAGTGCTTCTCTTCTGTCTTCATAACAGTCAAAGTGACTGAAGTTCCCACTGTGGGTGAAATAATGTGCTGTGACCCTGAGGTAGTTTTCATTACAGAGGGACATCCACTAATCTCCAGTTAGCGCAACTGTGTTTTTCTGCATAACGTCTGCTGCACTAGGGACGCACACTTCCTGGGGATCTGTGGCACCTGCACAGCCAGGCCGCTGCCCATGGCGTCATCGTCATTGTTTGTTTGCATGTCGCATGGCGCAGCTGGGGCTTTTGGGGGAGAGGGTGGGTCCAGCGGCATGGGGTGCCTTTTGAGTGGTGGGACCGATGTCAGTCCTGTGCTCCTCCATGGGTTTGTGGATGTGGTGGTGGTGGTGCGGGGGAGTGGGGGCGGCTGGGAGGTTGCTGGGCTTCTGTCGCTGTCCGCGGTCCTTGTCGGGGGTGGGCGCGGATTCACCGTATGTCGTGTGGGTGGCATCAGCGCGTGTGCAGGACTTGTTTTGTGAAGTCGTGTGTGTGTGTGTACATGCACACGCACAACTTAACCACACAAGCCACAAATTTGAAGTTTGTGGCATTTTAAGTTTTTGTGTTGCACCAGTTTACAATCAGTTCTGACTCAGAATTGACTGACTCTGAATTTTCAATCCAAGATGGCTGACCTCTGGTTTGTTGGGGTTGTGGCCATAATAATATTTTTTGTTTGCTTCTGTGACAAGTTCCAACCCTGGTATTTGAAATTGTCACTTGCAATCACTTCCCTCACACTGTATATAGTTCAGATTGCTTTCTATTCAATTGTGAGTCATCTTGCAAGTCTAATAAAATGCTTTCTACACCAGAGGCTCACATTTCTTTGAGTAAGTAGATTAAAGTGATGCTCCCCCCTTCTGCCATAGGTAAACTAAATGATGAACAAGAAGACCACAGTCATTATATTCTGTACTGTACTGCCTTAGCCAGAGCCCCTGTATCTGTTTGATTTACCCATCTGCATCAGGAGCACACAGAGGGCTGATGACTACACAGTGTGTGTGTGTGTGTGTGTGTACGAGAAACCAGCGAGGCTCACTTAATAAAATGCCAGTTGCGGTTGCCATGTAGTCACCATTTGGGCGCACGAGTAAATAAACCAGGAGCAGTACCCAAGGGATGACAAATGGTGGGAGACAACAGAGCGTGCATGCATACAAGAGTCACACAGACACGCACAATTGACCGCATGCATCATTTATGAGAGACGGGACATTATGTAACTGATGCAACCATACCTTCACCGGGGCTCTGCTGTAGGACGTGAGAGGGGACCAGGCCCGACAGCTACAGTCGCCAAGGAAACACTGGCCCTGACCTAGTATGCCGTCTGTATGCTCCGGTGTTAGTAGGTGACACACTTAGTCATAGACGTATACAGGTACACAGTATAAAGTTATGTTTGGCATAGTGACTTATAGTAATATTATATTTGTAGTTTTCTTGGACCTTGGTGTATTTTGCGATGTCTAAACAATATACCATAGCATATTTTTATTACACTCCAAGTCACATTGTTCTTCACATATGATAGTGTTGCCAATCTGCACCAACAGTATCTCTGACTACAACTTGGTATGGTGAATGAAATGTGTTGCTCAAGAACACCAGCAGAGAGCATACTGAGCTGGAATTGAACCACCAACCAACCAGTTATGAGAGCCACTGCTACTGACCGCTTTTTCCTTTATCAACTTCTTATCAGACAGTTGCATTTTGGTTTAGCAGAAATTCTAAGCCAGTAGTTTTCCACACTGTTCCCTTTATTTTAACATAGAAGAGACAAAAGCATTAGAGAGGCAGCCATGTGGCCGTCCCTTGATTTGCATGGAGAATAATTTTTACCAGATATGTTGCCTGGGATCCAGAATACACACTTCTCCAATACTTTACGAAGACGTGAGTCTGGCCTGAGTTCAGATGGACGTGATTGACATGTGGAGTGGATTAGGCAATCAGGGACACACATGGTCCGTATCAAAACAAATATGGCTGCTCATGAGGGAAAAAAAAGAAATGAAAAACACTGCAAAACATTGAAGATACCATAATACCATTCTGGATATGGCAGGCAACCAAATGTGTTTAAGACGTGAGCTTGTTCAATAAAATTGTTCTTTTCCTTTTCCAGAAGATGGCACAAAGGCTGCTGTTGCGATGAGGATTCAAGCATTTGCAAATGAGCTAAAACAGTAACTGAAAAAAAAGAGATTAGCATCTTTATCAACTTCTTATCAGACAGTTCTAAGGTAGTAGTCTTCCACACTGTTCCCCTTATTTGGCCATAGGAGTTACAAAACGTTTACATAATGTGAAGTTGAAAAGTTTTCAGAATATTTGCATGTTTATTTTCGTGAGCTATAACTGCAAAAAAACTAAACTTTTCAAGCCATTTTCTTAAATTCAACTCCAAATTGAGAGTTTACGTAACAGACTGGTGCCATGGGACTTGTAGTGACTGCAGCAAATATCCAGAAGCATTAATTGGAGGCAACAAACTAAACTTGTAGCTTTTGTGCGGATGTCTGGGAATTCCACCGCGTTGGAACAAGCGAATCGACCTACCAGCAAAGACAAAACCTCCTCGGGGACCTCTGCTAACTAAATAATGAGTCTAGAGATGATTCCAATGTGCATTTAGTAAAAACATGTACTTGTATTGGTCCCAAAGTCAGTGTCTGAACCACAGCCAGTGGAAACAAGGTCCTTTTTTGAGCTGAACTAAATGATCTGGATGTGTTTATTTTGTTGCCAAATAACAAGCTTGTACAGACCACACATTGTTTCAGATGAATAACCAAAGCAGCCACGGTTTAAACAGCACAGCGCGAGGAGGCAGGCAGCAGACCACAGCACAGGCACGCACCCACAGAGGAGGTTAATTGGGAGCAGAGACATCCCATTTCCTCTGCAGTCAAACAAGGATTCACATTTCAGCATATGGAAGACAATTGTTCTGTCATATTGGTGAGACTTTTCTGTGGTATGATGGCTGGAGGACAGTTTATTTTTCATAGACTTAGATTTAGACTTGGACAAACTTTACACAGTAGCTCACACATCACAATATATTACAGTATAACAAAGAGCAACAATATAAATGGGACAAGAGACCGGTGTTAAATAAGGCATAATTATATATGTATATCAAGAAAATAAAAAATATAGAAATACAATTATCCAAATATATCTCTTCTGTATCTTGTTGTAGGAGCCTATTTTCATATTAAAATGAGTTTGGATTACTTCTGTTATTTTTGACATAGAACAAAGTATATAATAGAATTTTCCTAATCAAAAACATTATATTGAACTAATCTTGCAGTGTATGATGTCATCTGGTGGAAATTCAGGAAGTGCTCCTCTGTGTTATTCAAGTACATACATCTTACCCAAAAAGCTCAGCCCGCAAGATGCCGCGCAGCTACCAAACTTAAACAGGTAGCAATTGTTTTCAGACTTTTTAAACAGCTTACCTTGCAACTTCTGCCTGTTGTTACCATAGAGTTTTGTGTGACTGGCAGGTGACAGGCCTACCACCAGAAAAGTTACACAGAAACTGAAAGCAAGTTTGCCTTATTTTCCATGCATAAACACTGTGCAAAGTTAAGGAGTCCATATAGTTTATTTCTAGATCTTATTTTTACCTGTACACATACATCTATATAATTATACCGATGTGTGCAACAATTTCCCTTGTGGATGAATAAAATTTGTTTTAAGTCTAGTTTACACTTTGGACTCACATTGGCCCCATTGAAATCGATGTTTGAGGTGGTGCTACTGAGATGTCTTTCAATATTTATTCTTCACTCAAAATTAGAACTCGCTGTGTTTTCATTTTTGTTACCAGTCACAGGCATGCCCATTCTTGTTTACTATTTGGCTTTTGTGATTTCCGATGCTCTGAGTGCGGTTTGAATTCATCCCTTGCCTACATTCCACATATGTTGTTACAAAAATACAAAAGACTTATTAACAGGCTTGTTTGTTGAGGTCTAACTGCTTAAAATAAAAAAGGTACATTTTCATGCTATGATTATTCATGCTTACAAAAGTAGTCCACACTTTAGATTTGGGAGCTGCATAAACTTTATAGTGATAAAGCTTTTGTAAGCGCTACAGCCAGGAAGCGCTACCTTCTTGGTTATGTAGGCTTATGGGTGGAGCCTTAGTAAGACGTGTGGTCTCATATAACCGAAAGAGTTTGAATAGTGTCAGTGAGAGATCGTAATATTACTCAAACATGCACCAATGATTAAAATTAAGACGTCAAAACAGCGTCCTGTATGTCCCTGAAGCGTAGCAGGTCCAGAACATCCACATGTTCCTCCACACTTGCTGTTCCTCGGACACTGTTGCTCCTTCAAAAACACATGAACGTGGCGGGCTCCTCGCTGCCCCAGACGCTCTAACTCCACTGCTCCGTCCTTACCCTCTATTTCAGAGAAACTAGCCCTGAAACTAGCTCACAGTTAGATTAAATGACGGGCTGAATTTCTAACTAACACACACCCAAGTTAATTGGACGTTTGGAACTACGGTTCCTGCAGTCTGCTCAGAAACCAATAGAGTCTAGTAAAGGCCACTGTAACAATCAAACACAAAAGTGAAGGGAATATGGGGAAACTATTTAATTATACATTTTGACACATTGATTTTAGATTTATTGGACAACCACTGCTTGCTTTGATTGTCCTGACCGCATGCCACTGGTTTTAACATAATAATAATAATACAGTGAACCCTCGCTGTATCGCGGTTCACTCTTCGCGGCCTCGCTGTTTCGCGGATTTTTTTTTCCAATTTTTTTTTTTTTTTTTTTCCAATTTTTTTTATAGTGTAACTTTTTTTTACAGTGTAACATTCTGTCCTGCGCCCTGATTAGCTAAGAGACTAGACCAGGACTAAACCAGGTCTAAAGCAGGTCTAAACCAGGACTAAACCAGGTCTAAAGCAGGTCTAAACCAGGTCTAAACCAGGACTAAACCAGGTCTAGACCATGGATGGTAGGGACAGAGTCTCTGATTTCGTTCACGAGAGCGCCTGGGTGACAGGAGGTGTGGCCTTTGTTTACTTGCACGAGCCATGGAAGAGAGTGCGAGCCGGACCATGGAAGAGCCAAGAATCAACATGGACGGGCTTGGCGCCTGGCCGCGCGGCGTCCGGGGGAGCCACATTCGAGGGAGCCGCAGCGGGGGGAGGACACTCGCGCGCACAGAGGAGACAGTGGCTCTTCCCCGTGAGAGGACGAGAGGACGAACCCGACCCCGTCCTAGAGAACTGTGGAGTATTGGCGACGCATTGATAGCGGTCTGATTTTGGAGCCGGGGTGAAATGCAACCAACTCTTGTGAGCGCAGGTTGGTCTTACCTGGTCTTGTGGTGCTCAGAGGCGTCTGTTAGCGGTTTGGCACTGTTAGCATTGGCTTGAGTCTTGCCCAAAATGATATCCAGGTCGCTTTCCACTCGACTTTCGCACATGGCATGGATATGTGGTACCAAAACAAACACACGTGTCCGCGCGCACGTGTCCGCGCGCACGTGTCCGCGTGTCACGTGCCCCCCCCCCCACTATTAATATATTTTAATGAAAATCTACAAAAGTTTGAGTGTTTAAACAAGAGAAAAATGTTAATACCAGTCTCAGAAAGGTGTATAATGTGTCTGGTGAAGCGTTTTCAGCCTTAAAACATGTAGAATAATTGTAAAATATAAAATTGTCCTACTTCGCGGATTTCACTTATTGCGGGCTATTTCTGGAACCTAACCCCCGCGATAAACGAGGGTTCACTGTATTACAAAACTGAGAGGTATGCTTTCTTATTATATGCTACCACCAACCACAAATCCTATAGAACAAAATATATCTTAGCACTACAGGTGTTACAGACTGTTTTAGGGCTTTTAGCTGTACACAAAAATACACTGGAATGAATGGAAAATACTTGTGCTTTGATGGCTACAGCTGCTAGTGTCCATTTGATTTTACAAGTTGAAAAAGAGGGGCTTGCTTCCTAAGGCTATCATCTTTTGTGCATCTCCCAAAATAATAGCAGGCTTACAGACAGTTGGATACATTTGCTGAACTTTTCAACTGTAACATCTGTCTTGGCCTGTGGTTTGTGCATGCCAGGGGTCTTCAGTAGAGATCAGTTGGTGGGGAAGTAGCACTAAAAGCTCCAGACTACTTGAGGTCGTATAGGAGGGGTTATCTGAGTAATGTTTTGAGGATGTGAGGCTCAGGCCAATCCCAGAGTCATGACCCCAAACATTTTTACTGCCGTGCAAAACAAGCAAATTATGTCACATGCATGCTCAGCTGCTTGTTCAACGTTCTACTGCATAAAAACATGAAGAAAATGATTAGCATAGATCTGGGTTACAAGAAAATTATTGTTTAGAAGTGCAGATGGAAATTTAATGGTCCTATATTATGCAGAAGTGAATATTGTGAGTTTTTAAAGCATGTTAGAATGTTGTTACCTCCCCAAAAACATGCCTGGAGTTGTGTTTTGTTTCATTCACGTTTTAGTAATCCTGCATTATTAGTCTGTTGATATCTCCAAAGAGCAAATGATGTCATGAAATCCAGTAAATCAGTAAATCTAGGCAATTCCTGTGCTTAAATTATCCAAATGATTCTAGAGAAGGTTTATGGAGTTTAAAAAAAATGGAACACATACTGTATTGCCACATGACATCACAAGGTGGAAGTGTTTTCCACTTGAGAAAAGAACTAAATATGCAGGGTTTGTGTGTTAAACATGTGTGAATGAAACAAAACAATTCCAGGTATGTTTGTGATGAGGAAACAACATAATAACAGATCAGAAAATAGCCTAATACGAGTCCTTTAAAGGGATATGCCATGCGGAAAAAGACAGCCGAAGCACACACCATGCTGCGTAACAGGGGAACTGCCAACCTGGTGCGTAACAGGGATTCCCCTGTCAGCATGGTGTGCGCTTCGGCTGTCTGTTTCCGCACTGAAAAATAGTTCCCACCCCAAAATGACCAAGTCAAGCTTTCCGTGTTGATTTGCACCTTTATTTGCACTCGATATGAATGCGCACTACACAGAAAGTAATTGGGAAAAGCATCGAGCAAATTAATTCCTTTTGGCCGAAATCTTTCGTTGGCAACGTTAGACTCCAGTCTAGCGTGGAGTAGCTGCAGCTACCGCTGCGGTCAGTGCAAGGTGGGTTAAGTGTCTTGCTCAAAGATACCATAACAGCATTCATCTGTGGGAGCTGGAATCACGCCACCAAATTGCATCGTATCCCTCCATTTGTGTTCAAAGAAGGATTTTCTTTTTTAACTAAAATTGCCTCCTTTGACCCATCCCTACCCCCTGCTTAAAATCTGCACTTCGGTGTCTTCAAATAAGCGATTTGAGGCTTTAATATGAAAGTGGATGACCGATAGTTACCCAAACTGGAGTGCCTTCTTTGTTGATACAGCTTTTATGCAGTGGTTATTTTAATTACTGCTCCACTGAAGAATTAATTCAATGGAGAAAAAAGTTAAGACTGTTAAAAAAAAAGCGACTTCAATCAGAGCAAGTTTAATTTTGTTGTGCTCCAATTTTTACTTTGACTTACTTTGAAATCTCCATAGAACTTAAGTGTTGCCACCTCTTGTGTCAACAACAAACTTAGTCTTCTCTCAGTCTCTAAACCTGAAAATCTCAATAGAGTTGCAATTTAAAGTAGAAAGAAAAGGCACTCTATCAGTAAATACAGCAAGTAATGGAGCTGTTGTATAAAATATGCATAAGAATTTGCTATTTATTTTTGAACAACTTCCAAAGATCGGAAGTGCTTCTTAATAGTTTTCATCTAGTAATGACATTTCAAAAAAAACTCTAGACCGAGTTCAGATCAGGACAACTCTTCAACGAACCACTAAGTCAGCACAAGTTGTATTTATCACTATCAGCTTGTCAGAATAAATCAGACGCACAAACTCTACACGCATTAGACTTAGGAACTTCAGTCCAGTAAACTTTCCTACATTTGGCATCAGAGTTCAATGTGATTTCATGGTCTCAAAGCCACGGTCCAGCTGCAGCATTGAAAACCACTCGAAATGACAAAGTGTGCGGTCTGGTCAAGTATGTTTATGCATTGCTTATTTATGGCGTTAAACTGGGTGAGCTTCAAGACAAGCCTGTAAGTCCCCAGAGGCCAAGAGGAAACACGTGGGCCCAGTGGAAAAACGCAAGCTGTAAATCTGAATCAGTCTTAGGTCAGCAAAAGTTAACAGCATGTTATTGTTTACTTTTTAACTGGTGAGATTTACGTGGCAAAGTTTCTTTAGTTATTGTCTTAAGTGCCATGTTCACCAGCCCTGTACTTGGTTCTAACTGGTTTACTAGCTTTGCCAGAACCAGGAACTTTTTTAATATCAGCTGGCCAGTAATGGGAAACATACCTTTAAAATGTATTTATTTACAGAATACTGAATATCTGCATTCAGTTGCAGTGTTGTATAAAGTACTGGAAAAGAAGAAGTGAACTCTTTATTGATCTCACACTGGAGAAATTCCTCTCTGCATTTTAACCCATCCTACATATATATATACATATATTAGGAGCAGTGGGCAGCACACATTAGGGCGCCCGGGGACCATCTCCATGATCTTCTTGCTTCGGCTTGGTCAGGACCTAAGCTGGAGGTACCTATGGTGCATGTTTTGGGTTGGTGGGGGAAACCGGAGTGCCCGGAGGAAACCCACCCAGACACGGGGAGAAACATGCAAACTCCACACAGAAAGGCTCGGGCGACCCGGGGATCGAACCCAGACCATGCATGCAAACTCCACACAGAACACACACGGAAAGGTCTGGGCGACCCGGGGATCGAACCCGGAACCTTCTTGCTGTGAAGCAAGAGCGCTAACCACTCTGCTACCGTGCCGCCATCAAAATCAAACTCAAGTAAAAGTATAGGTATTTGGTAAAAGTACTTTTACCAAAATGACTTTGGTAAAAGTTGAAGTCACTGACTGAAATGTTACTTGAGGAAAAGTCTTAAAGTATCTGGAACTTCTTGTACTTAAGTATGACAAGTAATGTAAAAATAAATGTACTCAAGTAATGTAATTAAAAGTACAAGTAAAAGTATCAAGCAAAGGCAGTCTGTCTATTGTTTAATGCCCCCCCCCCAAACCTTTGTTTTTTTTTTTAAATAACAGTGCTGAAAATAAGGCATACATAACACCATTGAAGGAGTGTTTTTGGAGGAAGAGGGTTTTTTGCAATTGGGCCCTTAATTCTACTGTAAAACACCATGTTCGGC
Source organism: Paratrypauchen microcephalus (assembly GCA_036785185.1). Classification (NCBI taxonomy): domain Eukaryota; kingdom Metazoa; phylum Chordata; class Actinopteri; order Gobiiformes; family Gobiidae; genus Paratrypauchen; species Paratrypauchen microcephalus. The sequence continues at coordinate 7,339,111 of JAVJIX010000003.1, forward strand.
TCACCCATGGTAGTTTTGTGTCATATGGAGCACTGTCGAAGATATTGGGTTTGGTGATATCCATGAAACGCCGTCCTATGAGCAAGTAAATGCAGGCACAAAATACGTTATTTGTAATTCCATCAGCAGGGCTCTCAAGTCTCACGCATTGAGAGTGTGACACACGCAATTCGACGTGTTCACACGCTCACACGCCACACATGGTATTTTTTTAAGCAATTCAAAACTGTAGCCACTGTTCACAGCACTTCTGTGCCCAGAAAATCGGTAAGTTAATGCAGGCACCGCGCGTTTTAAGCAAAAAAAAGTCACTCGCACCCAGTGCTCGAGTTGAGCGATCAGCTGTGAGGCCGATCGCGCACAGCTGATCGGCCTGTTCCCCGATCAGCTGTGCGCGAGCCGCGGCATATTTACGCGGCATTTCCAAGAGAATAAGACTTTAACTTGCTACGTAAGAAGGAACTCTCGTCTCGGGACACAGGATAAGTTCGGGATATGTCCTTTTCTCCGGAGCTCCGGATTATTAAAGACCGTGACACGTGCATACATGGATACGAGTGACCGCGTTCTTATGGGTGAGTCAAATCAGATTATTTCTGCATCTATTTCGGCACTAAACCAGGACTAAACCAAGACTAAACCAGGACTAAACCAGAACTAAACCAGGACTAAACCAGAACTAAACCAGGACTAAACCAAGACTAAACCAGGTCTAAACCAGGACTAAACCAGAACTAAACCAGGACTAAACCAGGACTAAACCAGGACTAAACCAGAACTAAACCAGGACTAGACCAGGACTAAACAAGGACCTAGCCAGGACTAAACCAGAACTAAACCAGGACTAAACCAGAACTAAACCAGGACTAAACCAAGACTAAACCAGGTCTAAACCGGGTCTAAACCAGGATTCAACTGGGACTAAACCAGGACTAAACCAGAACTAAACCAGGACTAAACCAAGACTAAACCAGGTCTAAACCAGGACTAAACCAGAACTAAACCAGGACTAGACCAGGACTAAACCAGGACCTAGCCAGGACTAAACCAGAACTAAACCAGGACTAAACCAGAACTAAACCAAGACTAAACCAGGTCTAAACCAGGACTAAACCAGGACTAAACCAGGACCTAGCCAGGACTAAACCAGAACTAAACCAGGACTAAACCAGGACTAAACCAGAACTAAACCAGGACTAGACCAGGACTAAACCAGGACCTAGCCAGGACTAAACCAGAACTAAACCAGGACTAAACCAGAACTAAACCAGGACTAAACCAAGACTAAACCAGGTCTAAACCGGGTCTAAACCAGGATTCAACTGGGACTAAACCAGGACTAAACCAGAACTAAACCAGGACTAAACCAGGTCTAAACCAGAACTAAACCAGAACTAAACCAGGACTAAACCAGGACTAAACCAGAACTAAACCAGGACTAAACCAGAACTAAACCAGGACTAAACCAAGACTAAACCAGGTCTAAACCAGGACTAAACCAGAACTAAACCAGGACTAGACCAGGACTAAACAAGGACCTAGCCAGGACTAAACCAGAACTAAACCAGGACTAAACCAGAACTAAACCAGGACTAAACCAAGACTAAACCAGGTCTAAACCAGAACTAAACCAGGACTAGACCAGGACTAAACCAGGACCTAGCCAGGACTAAACCAGAACTAAACCAGGACTAAACCAGAACTAAACCAAGACTAAACCAGGTCTAAACCAGGACTAAACCAGGACTAGACCAGGACTAAACCAGGACCTAGCCAGGACTAAACCAGGACTAAACCAGGACTAAACCAGGACTAAACCAGGACTAAACCAGAACTAAACCAAGACTAAACCAGGTCTAAACCAGGACTAAACCAGAACTAAACCAGGGCTAGACCAGGACTAAACCAGGACCTAGCCAGGACTAAACCAGAACTAAACCAGGACTAAACCAGAACTAAACCAGGACTAAACCAAGACTAAACCAGGTCTAAACCGGGTCTAAACCAGGATTCAACTGGGACTAAACCAGGACTAAACCAGAACTAAACCAGGACTAAACCAAGACTAAACCAGGTCTAAACCAGGACTAAACCAGAACTAAACCAGGACTAGACCAGGACTAAACCAGGACCTAGCCAGGACTAAACCAGAACTAAACCAGGACTAAACCAGAACTAAACCAGAACTAAACCAAGACTAAACCAGGTCTAAACTGGGTCTAAACCAGGATTCAACTGGGACTAAACCAGGACTAAACCAAGACTAAACCAGGTCTAAACCAGGACTAAACCGGGACTAACCCGGCACTAAACCAGGACTAAACCAGGTCTAAACCAGGACTAAACCAGGTCTAAACCAGGACTAAGCCAAGACTAAACCAGATCTAAACCAGGTCTAAACCAGGACTAAACCGGGACTAAACCAGGACTTAACCAGAACTAAACCAGGACTAGACCAGGACTAAACCAGGACCTAGCCAGGACTAAACCAGAACTAAACCAGGACTAAACCAGAACTAAACCAAGACTAAACCAGGTCTAAACCAGGACTAAACCAGGACTAAACCAGGACCTAGCCAGGACTAAACCAGAACTAAACCAGGACTAAACCAGGACTAAACCAGAACTAAACCAGGACTAGACCAGGACTAAACCAGGACCTAGCCAGGACTAAACCAGAACTAAACCAGGACTAAACCAGAACTAAACCAGGACTAAACCAAGACTAAACCAGGTCTAAACCGGGTCTAAACCAGGATTCAACTGGGACTAAACCAGGACTAAACCAGAACTAAACCAGGACTAAACCAGGTCTAAACCAGAACTAAACCAGAACTAAACCAGGACTAAACCAGGACTAAACCAGAACTAAACCAGGACTAAACCAGAACTAAACCAGGACTAAACCAAGACTAAACCAGGTCTAAACCAGGACTAAACCAGAACTAAACCAGGACTAGACCAGGACTAAACAAGGACCTAGCCAGGACTAAACCAGAACTAAACCAGGACTAAACCAGAACTAAACCAGGACTAAACCAAGACTAAACCAGGTCTAAACCAGAACTAAACCAGGACTAGACCAGGACTAAACCAGGACCTAGCCAGGACTAAACCAGAACTAAACCAGGACTAAACCAGAACTAAACCAAGACTAAACCAGGTCTAAACCAGGACTAAACCAGGACTAGACCAGGACTAAACCAGGACCTAGCCAGGACTAAACCAGGACTAAACCAGGACTAAACCAGGACTAAACCAGGACTAAACCAGAACTAAACCAAGACTAAACCAGGTCTAAACCAGGACTAAACCAGAACTAAACCAGGACTAGACCAGGACTAAACCAGGACCTAGCCAGGACTAAACCAGAACTAAACCAGGACTAAACCAGAACTAAACCAGGACTAAACCAAGACTAAACCAGGTCTAAACCGGGTCTAAACCAGGATTCAACTGGGACTAAACCAGGACTAAACCAGAACTAAACCAGGACTAAACCAAGACTAAACCAGGTCTAAACCAGGACTAAACCAGAACTAAACCAGGACTAGACCAGGACTAAACCAGGACCTAGCCAGGACTAAACCAGAACTAAACCAGGACTAAACCAGAACTAAACCAGAACTAAACCAAGACTAAACCAGGTCTAAACTGGGTCTAAACCAGGATTCAACTGGGACTAAACCAGGACTAAACCAAGACTAAACCAGGTCTAAACCAGGACTAAACCGGGACTAACCCGGCACTAAACCAGGACTAAACCAGGTCTAAACCAGGACTAATCCAGGTCTAAACCAGGACTAAGCCAAGACTAAACCAGATCTAAACCAGGTCTAAACCAGGACTAAACCGGGACTAAACCAGGACTTAACCAAAACTAAACCAGGTCTAAACCAAGACTAAGCCAGGACTAAACCAGGTCTAAACCAGGACTAAGCCAAGACTAAACCAGATCTAAACCAGGTCTAAACCAGCACTAAACCAGGACTAAACCAGGTCTAAACTAAGACTAAACCAGGTCTAAACCAGGACTAAGACAAGACTAAACCAGATCTAAACCGGGTCTAAACCAGGACTAAATCGGGACTAAACCCCAGGACTAAACCAGGACTTAACCAAAACTAAACCAGGTCTAAACCAAGACTAAGCCAGGACTAAACCAGGTCTAAACCAGGACTAAGCCAAGACTAAACCAGATCTAAACCGGGTCTAAACCAGCACTAAACCAGGTCTAAACTAGGACTAAACCAGGTCTAAACCAGGACTAAGCCAAGACTAAACCAGATCTAAACTGGGTCTAAACTAGGACTAAACCGGGACTAAACCAAAACTAAACCAGGTCTAAACCAAGACTAAGCCAGGACTAAAACAGGTCGAAACCAGGACTAAACCAAGACTAAACCAAGACTGTGTGTGATAACATATTATCCTGTGCATTATTGAATGATAATATGGACTTTTAGTTATAAAAGCATTTCCATATTAACAAAGTACCTTCTAATCCTGCCCTGCCCTTCCACCATCCCCCCCTGGTTTCATTTTATATTTTATAACCCCCCCGCTCCTCAGGAAAAAATGTCAAAACTTGAGAGCCCTGCCATCAGGGATGTTGTTAAACTAGCTGCATGAAACCAACAGGTGTAGGCTGATTGTCATGCGCAAGTAGTGAACAAGCCCAGGCACGTCCTGACTTCCTTGCAGTCAGCAGAGGGGTTTTTTTGTAACGAGTAACTAAACGGCACATTGAAAATGTATTGGAGTAAAAGTATGCAATTAAATTCGGAAATGTAGTGAAGTAAAAGTAAAAGTTATCTTTTTTTTTTTAAACTCAAGTAAAGTACAAAGTCTCCCAAAATGTACTTAAGTACAGTAGTGAAGTATTATTACTTTGTTACTATACAACACTGTTCAGTTGTATTCATTAATACAAATCTTTCAAAATCTTGTCTCGTTCTCGTGGACCCAATCTCGTGTCTTGTCCCACCTCTACATACGGTACAGGTATTTTGTTACTTCCCAACATTGCAGCTGGTTCTGGGTTCCAGGCTAAGCTCAGGTCACTGACTGGTCAGTGTTTTCAGGTTACGATGGAGTATCATGGACACATTCAAGTAAAACCATGTAGAGGTGAATCAAGTATAGAGTTGGTGGGACTTTTGGGAGCATTTAACTGTCAAACAATGACTTAATCAAACTTTGTATTTTCATACAATGTAAAAAGACTACAAAAATAGGTTTGGTGCCTTAGAAACATGAATCCAGTCCATGTTGAAATAGCTTTTGTTGGCTTAGATTTGCCTAGTTATCCCCAACCCTTATGTGAAAACAATGGAAGAGATGTATAAATGATGAATGATTTACCTGGACAAATGATGATTGAGTGAATAGTTTCAGGAGTGTCAGGAAAGGCACCTATGAATAAAATATTTGACATTATAAAAAGAACTACTGACATTTGCATGCTTGAATCTGGAAATTGTGAATGTTTGGAAAGAAATAACTCTTGAAATTGTCTAGTCTTTTGAATGGCAAAATTCCACCATTTAATTGATTTAGCCTTGTAGTGAAACCAACAGAGACCAGAATCAAATGAATAGGGGAATTAAAGTCAGGAAACAAAAGACTAGACCTACACTACGTTCCAAATGATTATGCAATAATAATATGCAATATTTTTCTCTGATATTGCCAAATTATCAATATAAATGGCAGCCATCATAATTTTCAATTCATAAGCCTTTAGAGTATAATTCGACTGAACAAACCTCCCAATGATAACAGCATTTTTTTCAAAAATAAAAACACTTCCAAATTATTATGCACAACAGAGTTTCAAACCATGTTATTGTTGTAACGAACTGAAAATGGTCATTTGTTTATTTTTCAACTGAAGCATTAGCATATTACTGAAATCAAAAGATCTTAACAGGTTAAGTTACATTTTAAAATAGGACCTCTTATTTGACAGGAGCTTCACAATTCTGGCATTCATTGAACTTGTGAGTTTGTGGAGAGTTTCTGCTTGAATTTCTTTGCAGGATGTCAGAATAGCCTCCCAGAGCTGTTGTTTGGATGTGAACTGCCTCTCGCCCTCATAGATCTTTCTCTTGAGGAGGTTCTCAGTAGGGTTGGGGTCAGGGGAGGATGGGGGCCACACCATGAGTTAGTCTTCTTTTATGCCCATAGCAGCCAGTGATGCAGAGGTATTCCTTACAGCATGAGATGGAGCATTGTCATGCATGAAGATGATTTTGCTATGGAAAGCACGGTTCTTCTTTTTGTACCATGGAAGAAAGTCAGAAACTCCACATACTTTACAGAGGTTATCTTCACGCCTTTGGGGACTCTAACGGGGCCGACCAGCTCTCTCCCCATGACTCCAGCCCAAAACATGACTCCGCCACTGTTGTGTTTGTCACTTTCACAACATACATACTCCACAGAACACCGAAGTAAAGTAAACGTTGCCTTTACTGAGTACTCGGAAAAAACATTACGATGCACAGTCATTGTTTGACACATCACTACTATTCTAAAGGTGTTACTCTAGGTAACCTGTAGGGTAAATATCAATGCGCCTAATCTAAAGTAGTCCTTAATATAACTAAAAGTGGTTTCCGTATGTAATGTGAACATAACATTTCCTCCCTTTCAGCATTGATGTCTATCTGATATACTAAAGAAATAAATTCAATACATTTCCCCTACAGGCAATTATAGTCAAAGGTAATCACATAGGTCTTAACACCCTAACTTTAGCCCTAGGACTAAACTTAACTCTTAACATTTAACACACATTAAACATAACAAAAACAATGTATTATTTTGTTTGTTTGCTATAAGTCCAATCTTTGAGGAGGACAATGAGCTCTTTCAGGATAGCGTCTCTCTCGAGTGTCAGAACTCTGACCAGGAACCTCGGGGTCTGCATTATCAGGTAGAGCAGGGGTCTTCAACGTTTTTCAGGCCAGGGACCCCCAAACAGATGGCGAACTGGGCCAGGGACCCCCTACTATATATACGGCATAGAATTGTGTTTTATATTAAATTGAGCTTAGTGTCATGTATAAACATTGCTACTCTGTTATGGTACATCCAATACAAGGAAATAATACACAGCTTAATACTGTATTTTACACTATAAAATATAAAATTATATTATTTTAAAGTGAAATCAAAAGATTTCGCAACCCCCCTGCAGTACCTTCGTGCCCCCCCGTAGGGGTCGTGACCCCCCTGTTGAAGACCTCTGAGGTAGAGTATTTCCATCTTCAACTTGAGGTGGGGGCTCTGAGGCTGGTGAGGCTGTGCACATGAGTTCATCGGAATCCTCAGAGGCATGAGCATAATCCTTGGTGCTGTTGTTGGTTGCATGGCGAGCTGTTGCATCTAGCAACTGGTCAACATGTCTGCGTGATGCCCAATCCTCACTGTGTAGGTCAGGGGCCCTGTCTTGGACAAGATTTCACCGCGCTGCCATTTCTGCTTTGACTGACGATAGTCTCTGGCTAGAACTTGTTGTCCGATCACAAAGTTTCTCACATGACCAGTCTTTACTCTGCTGGACTGTTTTTGCATGACATCTCTACGCAGGTCAGGCTTTAGCAGATCAAGACGTGACCTCAGTCGTCTTCCCATGAACAATACAGCTGGAGCTTGGCCTGTCGTAGCATCGTCAGCATTTCTGTAGGCATGCAGGAACTTTGCCATCTTTTCTTGGAGAGACGTGGGAATTTGACATTGTTTTCATTGTTTGTTTAAATGAATGGACAAAGCGCACAGCAAGACCATTTGTAGCAGGATGGTAAGGTACGGCTGTGGTGTGCGTGATGTCATTTCTCCGGATGAATGATTGAAACTCTTCAGAGGTGAATTGACTGCCATTGTCACTGACAAGTCGTTCGGGCAATCCTGTTCTGGCAAATAGTGTGCTGATTATTTCCACTGTTTTTGTGCTTGTGGCATTTTTCACAATGAAGACCTCTGGCCACTTTGAATATGCGTCGACCACAACAAGGAACATACGATCGAGGAAAGCCCCAGCGTAGTCCACATGGATCGTTTGCCAAGGAGCGGTGGACCACTCCCAGCTGTGGACAGGAGCAGGTGGAGGCTGCTTTTGTGTCTGCTGACATCCAGAGCACGACTTGGCCATCTCCTCTGCTGATCAATGCCTGGCCACCATATGTAGCTCCTCGCAAGGCTCTTCATCTTTACAACCCCCATGTGTCCCTCATGGAGTGCTTCTAGGACATTGGAGCGCAGCTTGGGCGGCCCTATGATTTTGGTCCCCCACAGGATGCACCCATGACACACGGATAGCTGCTCACGTCGACTGAAGTACTCAGGTAAGCTCACTGTATTTTTGGCAGGCCACCCCTTCACCGTTAGCTCAAAGACCTTTGCCATGGTTGGGTCTCGGCTGGTTTCCCGTTTGATCTGTGCGCTTGTGACAGGTAAGTTTTCGACATGGGCTAAATGGAACATTTCAGCTGGGTCTGCAGACATACTGTCCCCAGGTTCACATGGCAAGCGCGACAAGCCATCAGCATTTCCATGCTGTTTTGTGCCTTTGTACTCAATCACGTAGTCATGTCCACCTAAGAACAAAGCCCACCTTTGCAAGCGTGCTGCAATCATCGTTGGAATTGACTTCCTAGGGTTGAAAATGGCCACTAAGGGTTGGTGGTCTGTAATTAATGTGAAGCGTTTTCCATATAAGTACTGGTTAAATTTCTTCACACCCCACACAAGGCTAAGCCCTTCCCTGTCAATTTGTGCGTAATTCTATTCAGCAGCACATAAGGAACAAGATACAAAGGCAATGGGACGTTCAGAGCCGTCTGGCATTTTGTGCGAAAGGACGGCACCGATGCCATATGGTGAGGCATCACAAGCCAGGCAAAGGGGCAAGTCTGGGTTATAGTGAGTCAGTACTCTTTCTGATGTGATGAGTTGTTTCGCACTCTCGAACGCCATGTCACAGCTTTTTGTCCACCTCCATGTCACCTTTGTTTGCAGGAGGTTGTTCAAGGGGTGAAGCACTGTTGCAAGATTCGGCAGGAATTTGTGACAGTAATTCACTAATCCTAAGAATGAGCGAAGCTGCGAGACATTTGTGGGCTTTGGCGCTTTCAGGACGGCATCAATTTTGTCTTGAGACTTGTGGAGACCATCTTGGTCGATTCTGTGCCCACAATACTCAATGGCGTCTTTAAAGAACTCACATTTGTCCTTATTGGCCCTAAGTCCACACTCAGCTAGCCTACTCAGGACTGCTTCCAGATTGGCCAAATGAGAGCTGTCATCTTGACCTGTGACTATGATGTCATCTAAGTAGCACTGCGTGCCTGGGATGCCCAGTAGCACCTGGTCGATAGCACGCTGCCACATTGCAGGGGCGGATGCGATACCGAACACTAGCCTATTATACTGAAAAAGGCCTTTGTGGGTATTAATGGTGAGGTACTTTTTCGACTCAGCATCCATTTCCATTTGTAAATAAGCCTGGGCCAAATCAATCTTTGAAAAATGTTTCCCTCCGGCTAGTGAAGCAAAAATGTCTTCTATGCGGGGCAATGGGTATTGATCTGCATGAAGAACTGGGTTGACCGTTACCTTGAAGTCACCGCATAGCCTTATCGCACCAGTTTTCTTCACAACTGGTACAACTGGTGTTGCCCAGTCTGACCATTCAACTTTGGACAGAATGCCCTGGTACTCTAGCCGTTGTAACTGTCTCCACTCTTGGGCGTAGCGCATAGGGGACAGGACGAGCTTTCAGGAAATTGGGCAAGGCGTGCTCATCCACTGTGACACGTGCTTTCATCTGCTTGAGAGTTCTTATGCCCTTTTCAAACACTGGTGCTGCGCGTTGGAGTAACAGGTTCAGCTTTTCCTGTGTAGCTTTACTGTTTCCATTCTCACTGAGCTGCATAGCCTTAATAGACTGCCAATTGAGCTGGGTCATTCGCAGCCAATCACGCCCGAATAATGGCACTCCTCCACGTTGCAGCACGTACAAGTAAAGTATTTTCCTTTTGTTTTCATATTTCACTTTGACTTTAATTTTTCCCACTGGCGCCACTTTTTCTCCAGTGTATGTTTTCAGTAAGATTGGTGTCTGTTTCAATTTCACATCTGCAAAATTCTCTTTCAGTGATATGAGTGAGAGTGCTGATCCTGTGTCAAGCTCCATCTTTAATTTCTTGCCATTAATCTCTGGGGTCACCCATATCATTTTCTTATCACTCTCTGTCATTGAATGCAATTCTATGTGGCTCAATCCATTGTCTGACTCATCTGAGGCTGATCCACTAGCATCTGTGTCCTTCATTTCGTTAACCTTTTTATCCTTTCTCCAGCTTCTCTGTTTTTCCTCATTTCGTTTTGATTTACACATTCTCTGTATGTGCCCTTTTCGATTGCATTTCATGCAGTTTTTGTCACGGAACCAGCAGTCTGCCTGGTCGTGCGATCCCTTTCCACACCTAGAGCATGCATTTCCTTTTGCTGATTTGGCTGTGAATTTGTTAACACTATGAGCTTCAGTAGTCACTTTCTTCTGTAATTCCATTGCATCTTTGGAGGCAGTTTCCATTGCTATTGCGAGCTCTAAAGCCTTTTGTAACGTCAATTCTTTTTCAGTAAGCAGGCGCCTCTGTATGCTTTCATTGTGCATGCCGCAAACAAGCCTGTCTCGGAGTGCGTCAGACAATCCCGCGCCAAACTGACAACGCTCAGCCAATTTCCTAAGCTCTGCAATGTAGTTGGAGATAGATTCATTCCTCTGCTGATTTCTACTATGAATCCGAAATCTCTCTGCAATTACAAGTGGCTTCAGATTAAAGTGGTCTTGAAGCAGTTTGGCAGTAGCATAGAGCGTTTGTCCACTGACCCAAAGGTTGGTGGTTCAAATCCCGCTCTTGACATAAGAAACATCAGTGGTTGAGCGGTCAGATCCACTGACCCACAGGTTGATTGGTACGATTCCAGCTCCCACAGATGAATGCTGCTGTTGTGTCCTTGGGCAAGACACTTAACCCTCCTTGCCCCCAGTGTCTGCGTACACTGGTGTGTGAATGTGTGTGTGAATGGGTGAGTGGTTCCTTGTTGTAAAGCGCTTTGGGTGCCTTCAAGGTGGAAAAGCGCTATATAAAGATGTGACCATTTACCATTTATGTCTGTAAATGTTTTTGTGGTGCGCATAAACTCCGTAGCAGATTATAAGTCTTCGCCCCCATAACACTTAGCAGGACTGCTACCGTCATTTCCAATGTCATTGGCAATACAATATTGCTCCAGTCTCTCAATATAAGTGTCCCATTCCTCCACGCTATTGTCAAAAGCCTCAATACTTCCAATTGCAACAGCCATGGTTTGTTTACAATTTCAGTCTCTTTTCCTCCCGTCTCAGTTGCTCACTGTACCGTTGTGCCGTTCCCACTCGTGCGGCAGTAGAGGGAGTTAGCTTCCTAGCCTGCAGACAGTAGGAAACTTCAATTAAAACTTTTGTACACACGAGTACATCCAGATTGTCCTCGTCGCAATTCTGTTGTGTTTGTCACTTTCACAACATACATAATCCACAGGACACCGAAGTAAAGTAAACGTTGCCTTTACTGGGTACTCGGAAAAAACATTACGATGCACAGTCATTGTTTGACACATCACTACTATTCTAAAGGTGTTACTCTAGGTAACCTGTAGGGTAAATATCAATGTGCCTAATCTAAAGTAGTCCCTAATATAACTAAAAGTGGTTTCCATATCTAATGTGAACATAACAGCCACCTCCTTGCTGACATCGCAGCCTTGTTGGGACATGGTGGCTGTCCACCAGCAATCCATCACTCCATCCATTTGGACGATCCAGGGTTGGACGGCACTCACCAATGAACAAGACTGTTTGAAAATTTGTTTTCATGTATTTCTGGGCCCACTGGAGCCGTTTCTGCTTCTGAGCATTGTTTAAGGGTGGCCGAATAGAAGGTTTATGCATAACTGCAAGCCTCTGGAGAATCCTACACCTTGATATTCATGGGACTCCAGAGGCACCAGCAGCTTCAAGTACGATGATCACGCTTAAGTTTTTGTGAAATATCTCAGGTTTTCATACCTTGTCCGAGGTATTCAACTATTTCACACTTTTCAGCACTAGAGAGATCCTTTTTCTTTCCTATTGTTTGAAAATGTTGCTCTGCTTAATAATGTAATGTAATAATGTCCTTCTTAAGTCGTTTTTCCTTCATTTGGACAAACTTGTAAACTCATTGGCACAGGTGAGTGAGATTGATTTCACTGGAAAACTAAACATTTAACCTTTATGACACAATTTGCCTAATCATTTGGAACGCAGTGTATAATTGCTATAGGAAATTAACTCAAATGCTATAACCAGTGCACCCACAGCCATTGATTCATTGTATTCAGAGCAAAGTCAAAGCTAGTACAGTCCAGTAGATCAATATAAAGCAAGCAAAGATTGTTATTGTTACACAGTACATGCTGTTAGCAGAAAAGAGGCTAGTTGTTGTGTCAAAACGAGAAACGCTCCTTTGACCTCGACTGTCGCTGTGGCATCTGCTATAGCCCCTGGGTTTAGAGACCGGTCTGTGTTTGAATAAATGAACTTAACGTGTGTTTGATATGATTAACCATACAGAAAAACTAGGACACAGTTTCAAAATAATGTACAGTGGCTGGTGTGTGTCATTAACTGGAAAATTTGAATTTAATTATAGGGAGAGTGTATTGTCAGAGGCAGGGCTGCTGATGTTTGTGGCATCATTAGTCAGCAGTATTGTTAGAGAACATGGAGAAAACAACTCTGCTAGTGTTGATTTGATAAAAAATAATAGCTGATGTTTTAAAAATTCACTGACAATCTTTTTATTCTAATATTAATTTATGACAGTTCAACCGGCTGGTTAGCTCAACTGGTAAGTCACTGACTTTCCCCCCGGGGGTTATGGGTTCAAATCCCCCCCTGGCACTGCTCCTGAAAAGGATGGGTCAAATGCAGAAGTCAAATTTCTCCCGTGTGTCACTGTGTGTCATTGTGTGTGAGACCAATAAAGGCTTAATCTTAATAACATCTGCAGATTGTTGAGAATGTTTCAGGCTTAGTACACAGTAACTACATAAACAGTGCACTGAGTAACATTTCTGTGGGAGGGGACAAAGCTTCTTTCCATGGAGATACTGCCTGGAATGTTTACACAGTATGGCATGACATGATTTTATCTCCACAGAGACCTGGTCCCATTTTTTTTGACCAGAAACTTGCACAACTACGTTATGCCACTGTCACTCACAATATGAATGCATGATTTTAGGTGTGTGTGTGTGTGTGTGTGTGTTTGTGTGTGTTTGTATATGTATATGTGTGTGTGTGTGTATGTATGTGTGTATCTGTATGTGTGTGTTTGTATATGTATGTGTGTGTGTGTGTGTGTGTATGTATGTGTGTGTATGTATGTGTGTATCTGTATGTGTGTGTATGTGTGTATCTGTATGTGTGTGTGTGTGTGTGCATGTGTGTGTGTATCTGTATGTGTGTGTGTGTATGTGTGCGTGTATGTGTGTATCTGTATGTGTGTATATATGTGTGTATCTGTATGTGTGTGTGTGTGTATGTGTGCATGTATGTGTGTATCTGTATGTGTGTGTGTGTGTATGTGTGCATGTATGTGTGTATCTGTATGTGTGCGTGTGTGTGTGTGTGCGTGTATGTGTGTATCTGTATGTGTGTGTGTATGTATGTGTGTGTATGTATGTGGGCGTGTGTGTGTGTGTATGTATGTATGTATCTGTATGTGTGTGTGTGTGTATGTGTGTGCGTGTATGTGTGTGTATGTATGTGTGCGTGTGTGTGTGTATGTGTGTGTGTGTATGTGTGTATCTGTATGTGTGTATGTGTGTGTATCTGTATGTTGGTGTGTGTGTGTATATATGTGTGTGTATCTGTATGTGTGTGTGTCTGTGTGTGTATGTGTGTGTGTGTCTGTGTGTGCGTGTGTGTGTGTGTGTGTATATGTATGTGTCTGTGTGTGTGTGTGTGTCTGCGTATATGTATGTATGTGTGTGTGTCTGTGTGTGTGTGTATGTATGTGTGTATATGTATGTGTGTGCATGTGTGTGTGTGTGTGTGTGTGCATGTGTGTGTGTATCTGTATGTGTGTGTGTGTATGTGTGCGTGTATGTGTGTATCTGTATGTGTGTATATATGTGTGTATCTGTATGTGTGTGTGTGTGTATGTGTGCATGTATGTGTGTATCTGTATGTGTGTGTGTGTGTATGTGTGCATGTATGTGTGTATCTGTATGTGTGCGTGTGTGTGTGTGTGCGTGTATGTGTGTATCTGTATGTGTGTGTGTCTGTATGTGGGTGTGTGTGTATGTATGTGGGCGTGTGTGTGTGTGTATGTATGTATGTATCTGTATGTGTGTGTGTGTGTATGTGTGTGCGTGTATGTGTGTGTATGTATGTGTGTGTGTGCGAGTGTATGTGTGCGTGTGTGTGTATGTGTGTATCTGTATGTGTGTATGTGTGTGTATCTGTATGTTGGTGTGTGTGTGTATATATGTGTGTGTATCTGTATGTGTGTGTGTATATGTGTGTGTCTGTGTGTGTATGTGTGTGTGTCTGTGTGTGCGTGTGTATGTGTGTGTGTGTATATGTATGTGTCTGTGTGTGTGTCTGTGTGTGCGTGTGTATGTGTGTGTGTGTATATGTATGTGTCTGTGTGTGCGTGTGTGTGTATATGTATGTGTGTGCATGTGTGTGTCTGTGTGTGTGTGCATATATGTATGTGTGTGTGTGCGTGAGTGTGTGTGTATGTGTGCGTGTGTGCGTATGTGTGTGTATATGTGTGTGTCTGTGTGTGTGTGTGTGTGTGTGTGTGTGAGTGTGTGTGTGCGGATGGATAGATGGAGGTGTTGTGAGGGTTTTGGAGTTGCCGTGTCAACAGCACATAGAGGGCTTGTGCTCATTTGTTCATTTGTCTCTGATGCTTTTGCCAAGGATCTTCAAAAATAATCCCACCCCAGCGCCTGCGAGAGCAGCTTTCAGACGCAAATTAAAATGCTTATTCAACCATGCATAGGAAGAAACTCACACTGCACAATGAAAAAAAATGTTATTGGAGTATGAAAAACATTCAGCGAGGCTAATCAGGGTTTATTTATGCCACGTAGGAGGCAGTCTGCACACCAAGGCTAGACTAAGTTTTGAGCCGTCGCTCCTAACTGCAGTCTTAACTACAAGTGTTTAATTGTGTGGACCTTGAGACAAAGGCCCTGCTGCACAATAATAAAGAACATGAAAAACAAATTGCTATTGTTACCTTCCAAGTGATGTCATCAGCATTCTTTGTATATGCTAACTGGAGGCACTGTTCCGTCTGAAGCTCTGTTACTCAAGTTAAAAGAGTGCTCAGGTGGCTAGGTGGTGCTGTGATACATTGTCACTATGTCCGCGTGCATACGTAGAATCTTCCTTCTTCTCATCTGTGCCGCGAAAAGCAAAACAAAACATGGCTACCAGTAGCAAAAAAAATTATATGGTGAGATGAAGAAGTTCAACTATTGCTTCAGACCATGTTAGACTACAAAGCAGCAAAGCACCTTGTTGCGTTGTGGACTGGGAGTCCTGCCAAACAAAGTACACTGATATATGGACCAATGTGACGTAAACACGTATGCGACGTCAGCAGATTTGACCAGAGTTTTGTGTCTTTGGCAGTGTAGACGAAAACACTATGGCGGAACGTATTCAAGTTTTCCAAGTTTGGAGGGCGGTTTCAGTTTTTTACGTTTTTAAGCCCCCAAAACGCCGTCACTGTCTAAACGAAAGGCACTTCCGATAAAATATTTTGACGTTTTTACCCGTAAGTGTTCTCATGCAAACAGGCCCTTAGCTGGCATTACAAAAGGTAAACCCATGTCTGCGGTTAAACAAGTCCCAATAATAAGCTATTATGACAAGATAGCTAGCATGAACCAACTGCAGTTTTCCAGTTATTCACACTCAGCTTTTTTATGGTTGGTGCGTCCGTCAAATGCTTTTCTCCATGAAGATGTTATTGTCTTCTCTGAAATGTTAATAGTATAGTATGGTATTAAATTTTTCCATCTTCATGGAGGCCAAACCAGACCAAGTCACAGGTCAGGTCTGTGGAGAGGCAACACCGCTCACTGTCAGAATGTCTGTTTTTCTAGGTATTTTTAAGAAGTAAAGCCACCTGTAATTGAATATATGTAAGGTAAAGATGTTTAATGTCATACTGTGGAACATACCAGGCAGAGAAATGACATATCCATAGAAACAAGCAGGTGACGGACAAAAAGTTGCATATTGCACTTTTAAAACAGGAACGCTTATATTGGCAACGAGATATTTTTTTGTTTGCCCATTTTGTCTTGGTTTTTAGACTAAAAATAAAAACTAAAAGCTCATTGGTTCTTTTACTGCTTGTTGGCAGTTCTGTCTGGAAATAGCTTTGACATAAAAATAGCAATTTCTTCAATTTCTTTTGTCTCAAGGATAGCAATAGTCACCCTGTCTGCCCAAAAACACAAGCCTTTCTGTTCAGTTGAATGCACTGGACAAATCGCTCACACTTACCGTGGTATACCTTTGCTACGTGATATCGTCTTCTCAAGTCCTTTTCTGTCTCTCTATCCTATGTGAAATATGCTTCAATGCTTTTTATCTTTCTTTCTTGATCTCTTTATCCCACCATCCCTACCTGTCATCTTTCTCTCTCGTCCTTGGGCCCTGGGTCAGATAGGTGTCCGATCTGAAGGCTTAATGCTGACTGGGTAGTTGTTGGGAGCAATGTATCTGCTATCTGACACTTTGTAGTTGAAAAGGGTGACAAAGATGTAGAGATGGACCTGCACTCAGCAAACTTAAAAGCACACGGGACAGTGCAAGGTGGCGGTGTCCTTTCGGTAATTAGGGATTATTGTCTCCTGGAACATGATATGGTGAACCTGGAGTGTGTTGTATGATCTTTGTCCTCATGAATACAGTGGATGGAGTTCAGCAGAGTTCACAGAATGGCACAGAGTGGTTAGAATATCTAGTTAGGTTGAGGTTTTGATTATGCTTGTGGAGAGGAATTTTCACAATCTATGCAATATACAGCTCTGGAAAATATAAGAAACCACTGCAAAATTATCAGTTTTTCAGATATTACTACTTATAGGTATGTGTTTGGGCAAAAGGAACATTTTTGTTTGAGTCTATAAAATACTGACAGCATTTTCCCCAAATTCCAAATAAAAATATTATCGTTTAGAGCATTTATTTGCAGAAAATGACAAATGGTCAAAATAACAAAAAAGATACATGTTTTCAGACCTCAAACAATGCAAAGAAACAAGATCAAATTCATTTTAAAACAACATAATACTAATGTTTACACTTAAGAAGAGTTCAGAAATCAATATTTGGTGCAATAAAACCAAAATTATTTTTAATCACAGCTTTCATGCGTCTTGGCATGCTCTCCACAAGTCTTTCACATTGTTCTTGGGTGACTTTATTCCACTCCTGGTGCAAGAACTGAAGTAGCTCAGCTTTGTGTTTGTGTTGGAATTCAACAGACGCTGGAATGGAATGGCTGTAATACATGTAGAGATGCTGATTTCAGAAAAAAATGCAGTGGTCTCTTATTTTTTTCCAGAGCTGTTTTTGTTTTGTTTTAGACTATGTGAATTACATTTTGAGCTATAATAACAATGAACAATCCGTTTTGTCAGAGTCAATGAACCAATCACAGCAAAAAGGGGCGTGGTTTAGCAAGGGTGCATATTATTGGCTGCGTCCATATGTCCATGCAAATATCTCCGTTTCACTAATCGCGACAAGCGGCCGGTTTCCACGTGGTCGGACACATATGACTATTCACTACATACGCCCATACTATTTTGTGGACTATGCAGTACACTCATTCACAAAGAAATCTGAACATTCAACTTACTGTTTTCAGGTCATGAGACTCTGGCGTCTGGGTGAAAAAACACCCGCTAAACTCCAATAAAACTAGATTTCTATCATAAATAAGGATCAAATCAGACTGTATATGTCCTTTGTCTGTTGTGCATGTCTGTGTTTGTCTGTCTGCCTGTATATTTTGTGTTTATCTTATTTATTACTAATGTCACTGTACATTTCATGTTCCGTGTGTGGTAGTATATGTGTGGTATGTGTGTGTTTTTAATGTGCACATTTGGAGTTTGGGGAAACGCAATTTCGATCCCCCTGTGTAATGTCTGTTACTGTACATGGTGTGACTGACAATAAAGTTCACTTTGCCTTTAACAAAAGGTAAAAGGTATAAAGGCGCTAGACTTTTACACCATAACAGTTTATTTATGAGTGTTTCTTCATAATCAGAATCATCAGTGTGATAAAGCAGCTCTTCTTTTATTCAGTTGTGTTGTAACCAGTTAAAGACCTGTCTCTGTCCGCTGGTGTTTTTTTGACTCTCACAATGCATTGAGGTCAGTAATGACACTATTTTTCAAAGTGGATTGTGGGAAATTTTGAGTGCACTTCTTTTTTCATACATACACTTGGTCATACAGACACCCCTAACAGGCAAAATGTCTCCCATACAAGATCAATCTAATACCAGTCTACATTTTGAAGAGGAACTGGCACCAAGTTTTAAAAATTCAATATAAAAGCACCAACAGATTTTGCACATGGCTTTGTTAAAAAAAAAAAAAAAAACACTTGTGAAAAGAGCATCTGAGCAGGCGTTTTAACACTGCTTATGTAACTGTACATGGTGTACTCTCATGGTCAAATATAGCCTTGATGTGCGAGAATCAGCGTTCCTTTTCACACATGAGCTGTGAGGGAAGTGAGGTGCGCCTGTGGATCACGCACAGGAGCATGACATGTCGCTTTACATGGGAATACAGGCTAATGCTAATTAGGGGTGTGCAAAATAATCGTCATGACAATGCATCGTGATACTAACTTTCACAATATACTGCATCGATTCTTGATGCCAAAAATCGTTTATTATTAATTAATAATTTTATATTTAATAATTTAATATTTAATATTAATAAATTAATAAATACATAAATACATTATTAGTTTATTTTTGTTTTATAAATCCTATGCACTTTTTTCTTTGTGAAAGGGTATTGTCTGTTATGATGGTAGCTACCTCCAAAATGGCAAATGTTTGAACATCATTTTTTGTTTTAGAAAAAGTCCTATGCACTTTTTTGTTATTGGTTTGGTTTATTTGTTTTTGTTATTCAATAAATTCAGTTATGAATTGAGTTGCTCAGAGTTATGTATCAATTGAAGACACTTCCCAGATACACAGCCACTGATATTTAAGTTATCCTCTTTTTTTTTTTGGTACATTTTCACTGAAGTATGTCAAATATATTGCAATGCATCGCAATAATTCAAGTATCGTGATGCATCGTGATAGTATCGCATCGTGGCATATGAATCGTGATTCGAATTGAATCGTGACTTCTTTGCCAATACCCACCCCTAATGCTAATGCAGCCATTGTATGACGTGCAGTCAGGGGAGGCAGGTGAGGCCATGCCTCACCTCTCATCACAGAGAAAAAAAAGTAAAATGAAAAATTAAATGGTTATATTTATCCAGTGATTTGTACTATAAAGTTATTATCTATTTAACTTCGCCATTTTAATTCTTTTTTTTATTCAAAATGGCAGAATATTCACTTTTACCCTTCAAATACTGAGTAGAGACGTGCGGAGAGGCACCAGCCATTCGTGCCTCATATGGTCTGACTGTGCTGTAGCTCAGCAGTGACAGATACTGGGCTAAAGCGGCGGTGAAAAGCCGCCAAGTGAGACATGTAGTTACCTGGCCTCATGGTAGAGGCACTCGTGAGCCCAGGGATTCTTCTGCTTTTCCTGCCTTCTTTTCTTAACCTGCTGTGACAACACCCCACCCCGCCCCCCCCCCCCCCCCTTTTCTGCGTTACACAAAACCAGTGTTGAAACGGGCGAGTTCAGACAAGGCACCTTATTGACGTCAGATCGGCAAATGCAGCTCCAGCCCCTCCCTCTGTCTCCGCTCAGCGTCCCTGTATATCCCGCCCATAGAGTTTGGACTGTGAATGCGCTACAATGCGAAATGCGTTTTTTATTTGCCTGGAGGCACATCCGAGTGTTTCTAGGCTCGCAAGTCCCTTACCCGACCCTCTGGACCTCTGAAATACCAGTGGTTTAATTTTATTTTCTGTGTAAATATGCTTTTTTTCATTGCAAAGTCTCCCATCTGTCGTCCTGTGTTAAACATGGAAGCAAGCAGACAGCGGTGCAGAGCTGCGCTTCCAGCGGGGGAAACCCGCCCCCCCGCTCCTTAGCCAATCTCTCTGTCCTTCTCATTTGCATTGAAGCAGCAACACCCAGAATAAAGCATTTTAGACACATATGTAGCCTCATGAAGACTGTCAGAGTCATATCTCATGCAGTGAGTGTTGATTTTGAAGAAGGATTCATTTACAGTATTAGGGAACCATTAAGGAGCCATATAAAAGCATCAAGAAGTACCATGTCATGGGACCTTTAAATTATGACGCTATTCGGTGCGCTCTGGAAAATGTACTGAACAATAATAATTAATTTTCAGCTTCACATCAAAAATATTACGACCTCCAGTCACTTACAGGGAGAGAAATTGGTCTGGGGCCAAATTTACTCTCCAACACTTGGTTTATATTTGTAAATCTGATTGTGATGACATCAGTGCCTCACCAGCCATGACCCTCACCCCACGTCACTGCCCCAGACATTATGCCCCATCATCAAGTCTGATCACTGATTAAAGGTGAACTATGTAACACTATGTACCAACTTTTGTGGTGGATGGTATGTAACCTGCTTGTTTTCATCAAAATGTTACTGCTTTGTCTAGATGGTATTAATATACAAATGAATATCTACACTTTTTTTTAATTCCATATGTTTCTATATACACATTTCTATTATATGAGTGAGGTTGCCTATCCACTGATCAGAACAGTAACTTCACTCAGCGAGAAAAGTTAAAGGTCCTATTATACTATTTCCTGATTTATGTTATAATGTTTTTCCTTATCACAAACATACCTGGAGTTGTGTTTTGTCTTATTCACACATGATTAAACACACAGACCCTGCACATTAAGATTCTTTTCTCAAACAGAAAACACTCTTTCATCTTGCAGTATCATGTGACATTGCAGGAAGTGCTCCACTGTATTTTTAAACTCCTTACACCTTCACTAGAATCATCTGGATAATTTCAGCCCTGGAATTGCTCATTTCTAGTAGCTCTTAATTTGAAAAATACATCTTCATGGCATCAAAAACATTTTGATCTTGGGAGATGTTGATCAAGTAATAATAAACAATTACTCAAACGTGTGAATGAAGCAAAACACTACTCTGGGTATGTTTTTGATGACGGAACAACATTATAACATGGTTTAAAGCTCACAATCAATTCAATTCAGTTCAGTCAATTGTGCTTAATATAGGACTTTTAAAGGGACAGTGTGTAAGATTTTTACCCGTTAATTACTGAAATTGAAGATACCCATTCAAAAATACATTGTTTTCCAAGCCTTTTCACTTCCATCATGAAATCAAAGTATTCTTTTGGACTTAGATATAGTCACATAAAAGGGGGATCTTCCCCATGCAGAGGCAGCCATTTTGAATACGAGAGCCGCAGAAGGACATTTGGGCTCCGCCTTCACCTTCGGCAAGGCTCGTGGTTTTGGGTAAACAACACAAGCATGCTGCCGGATCAGACGTCGTAATGGATCTAACACGTGTTTTGGACTAAATTGTTTTACTGGATTTTATTTACTGGATCCTTACGGACAAATTGAGAGCAAGTTTATGGTGAAATACAGAGTTTGACCTGTGCAAAGCATTCTAAGGTAAGCTAACCTCATTTTGTGCTTTTCCGTATAAAAGCTCCATGTGCTCGGGGAGTGATTGTTTTGCAGGGAAATGAATTGGATAGTCAAAAAGAGGACACTGTAAGGTTTCATTTGATGTGTAGAGTGTCATGGTACATGATCGGGAATGTGTGTTTTCATGAGAAAAAAAACACACAAAAAACGGGACCGCGTTACGGCGCACCCGGGTGACCCTCAAGGTCTGCCGTAGCTAAAACAGAAAGTGCAATAGCACCATCCACCTATGCGCCACGAATCCTACACACTGGGGCTTTAAATAATGAACTTTTGAGCTGACCAGATAGCGTGTCTATGCAATGATGCAATGTAATATGTATTTCTATTATAGACAGTGAAGTATTTATAACATTTGAAAGTCAAATTTGAATGGTAATGACAGTCAAAACAATATATTCTATAACACTGCGATATTGCACCAAAAAATAAATGAGTCATCATGAGAAGTCATCAATAAGAAAAAAAAAACATTGAAAATCCCAAGCCATTTTTGCTTGTATATACCACTTTTATTGGTTAACCTCGCAATGACCTCTTATTAATCCTTTATTTTCCCGCAATAGAACAGACTGCCCTACTTCCTATTACATTTCATCCTCACCTCATTAGCAGCAAGATAGTACAACGTTATAATGAGACGACTTATAATTAACAATTACTCGGAGGCGCAGACTGGTGGCTTACACTCGCAAGCGCTGCACGCTGTTATTACGAAACTGCACGAACACAAGCAAGAACACAAGCCCATTCGCCCTTATTTCACTTAATTATTGAAATCACTGCCGGATCACACAGAGAATCCATCTGTTCTGGCAGGTATAAACCTTCCAAAAGGGGAAAAAAAAACAGTACCTTAAACCCCCTCACTTTCTCATCAATGACAATAGCCATTTCCCATTTTAATAACAGCTTCCTAAATGGATCATGCAAATACAGCAATGAATTAGCAGACGGGAGGGTGTGCGATCCATCTGGGGCTGTGTGTCTCCCTGATACCCAGAGCCTAATTGACGATCACTGTCACTGGTACTGCATTTCAAAAAGGACCGTCGCGTTGGCCCCTCTTGCATAAATTAAGACGCCTGCTGTTGACTAATTGCGCTGATTAGCATTAGCTTGGTGGCAACTAAATCACAAGGAAATCTATTCGGACACAAGAGGCAATAGTGAAATGACTTTTCGATTGTAGTACATGACTTGGAGTTAAACCTTGTTATATATCACCATCTTAAAAAGGAAATTTTAAAGATCCCATGACATGGTACTTCTTGATGCTTTTACATGGCTCCTTAATGGTTCCCTAATACTGTAAATGAATCCTTCTTCAAAATCAACACTCAGTGCATGAGAAACAGAGATAAGATGAGAAAGAGTCATAAATATCTCTCTCAAACTCTTTATTCTGGGCGTTGTTGCTTGAATGCAAATGAGGAGAAAAGAGATGGCCAATAGTAGAGGGTGGGGGCGTGGCCAACCTCTCCGCTCAGAGCTCAGAGCCCACAGCTGATCCATTTCCTTGTTTTTGCATGGGGGGAGAGATTTGAAGCGTTCCATTGAAAAATAAACACATTTCCACATAAAATAAAATTAAACCACTGCTGTTCAAAGGTCCAGAGGCTCAGATAAAGGACTTCCGAGCCTAGAAACACTCGGACGTGCCTCCAGGCAAATAAAAAAACGCATTTCGCATTGCCTAGCGCATTCGCAGTCCAAACTCTCTGGGCGTGATTTACAGAGACGCTGAGTTCAGACAGACGGGGGTGGAACTGCATTTGCATTTCTTTTTTCGATCTGACGTCAATAAGGTGCCTTGTTCAAAATTGCCCGTTTGAGCTCCGATTTTTTGTAACGCAGAAAAGGATCGCAAATGCTCAGTTTAGACATTTCACAACTTTTAACCATGGGGGGGGGGGGGGCCTAAACAGGGTAGGGGAGCTCACATTAACGTTCAAAAACCTCAGAAAGTGAAAATTTCATGCCATGGGACCTTTAAGTATTATGTTTATTTTCCATATTTCCACATCATGTGAAATGAACTGTTTGTTTTTCCCATTTCATGCAGACTGTTCAAGAGGCTAGAGGTCCATACCGC
Organism: Paratrypauchen microcephalus; assembly: GCA_036785185.1. Classification (NCBI taxonomy): domain Eukaryota; kingdom Metazoa; phylum Chordata; class Actinopteri; order Gobiiformes; family Gobiidae; genus Paratrypauchen; species Paratrypauchen microcephalus. Next base: position 7,363,192 of record JAVJIX010000003.1, read on the forward strand.
AGCTACAGGGTTTATACACCATACAGTATGTGGCAGCAAATGTGGCAGAAGACCTTCCAGAAGGAATACTTTGAAGGAACACATGGGACTGTTTGTGTTCTTCACAATCCAACAGTCCAGCATCAACTTCGAATACTTGATTTGAAGTTTATTTTTAAACAATTAAAGAACATTAACAGCAGAAAATTAAAGCTTTCTACTATAAATTAGGCAAATGAACAGTCAATATGTCATTTAATAATAATAATCATTTAGTGTCCAATCTTATCAGTTAGAATTTAAACAACACTGCTATGCTTCACCCCTCCTTGAACCCTACTTATGATGTACTACAGAAAATGATGACAGGGTTTGTGCTGTGGCTTTCAAACAGGGTCAATTGATAATTCTGTCACAACTTTCTTGAGAGTGTTTAGAATGCAGCCAGAGCCCCTTGTCTGTAATCCTTCATCTGCAAACTGCTCATTCAGATCAACAAGACTGATGAGCTGTGTCACTGAAAAAAAAAAAAATCATGGACCGCCATTTTGGTTTATGTGACCAGAGAAGTGACAAAACTATAAAAATGTTATATGCATAATAAAGACATAAACAGATATATTTGGTATGTTTAATGTGCAGATAATGATGATTGTTTTTATTATTACCTTTTTTTTTAAATTAAGCGCAGTGTTCTCCCATAGAGCAGATATAGAGATAGAAGAATTTCAGTGACTTTCTTTGCACCTGAAAAAAACTTGAGCACGTTCAAAAGACCTAATGTCCCATTATAGCTGCTGTCAAGATGAGAGGGTTTACTGGATAGCGTCTTTAAAATGTCAATAGAGTTTATATTGCCATAGAGTTTATATTGCTTGAAAATGGACCCTTACCATGGAATTGGCTTTCCACAGAACTGACTCATAACTTAGCGTAGTAGTGGGCACAGCTGCAGCCTGTGCACAGGTCAGAACTGCCCACTTACACATAGTAAGAAAGAAGATCGATACATCTATGCCACACTGCTGAAGGCTATAGATATTACATGGAGACAAAGTGTGGCGGATCCTACCAAAAAGTTACATAATGTACCTTTAGTTAAGGATGGGGCCGATCCAGTATCGGTATCGGATTCCGATATCAGCGTAATTCACGGATCGGAAATTCCGATCCAACCTGCAAAAATTTCCGATCCATGAGCCATGTCTGTAAATATGCCATGATGAGACACGCCTCCTTTCTGGAAATCCATTCCACAGTTTGCAGCGAGCTAGCAGCGCGAGCTAGCAGCGCGAGCTAGCAGCGCGAGCTAGCAGCGCGAGCTAGCAGCGCGAGCTAGCAGCGCGAGCTAGCAGCGCGAGCTAGCAGGCGAACATTGAGCAGCACAAGGCAGTTAACCAACTTTTCAACACAACATGTCCGCTGTGTGGAAATACTTTTTACGAGAAACACCTCAAAGCAAGACAGCAACGTGCAATGTCTGCAAAGCCGTTGTACCGAGAAGCGGAAGCTATTTATCAGAGACTGCGCTACCCGAAGTCTACAACTGAGCGTCAACCAAGTTAGCTGAGAAGCTAAAAACTTACTATAGATATTTGGACATCGGATGTCTGCCCAATGTCACTGATAAGCCTCACTGTGCACTGGATTGACTGCGATTCACATGGGCTCTGTTGTGCGGCGCTCCAGGTAAAAAAGTGCAGAGGCTCTCACACAACCGAGCTACAATCGCAGCATCCATTACAGAGATGTTAAACCACTGGGAGATCCCGCTAGAAAAAGTGCATGTAATTCTACAGTACAGTCCAAGTTGCCTTTTGGGACACACATGCATACATTTGTTCATATCATAGGCCTACTTGCCTGTAGAGATGAGTTTATTAGTAGTTTAACAATAATGATGATAATATTGAAACAAACAGTTTAGCAGGGCTCTAAAGTTTTGAAGATTGGTAGGAGTGAGAGTTCCGAGGAGCGCGGGGGGGGGGGGGGGTAGTCGAGTTGTTAAAATATAACAAAGCATACCTATATAATTCCATTCTCAAACCAAAGTCAAAATAGACAAAGGTAACAATAGGGCAGACAGGTCAGGGCCAGAGGTGTGGAAACAGTCGTTAGGTATGCTAAACTAGACGCCAGAGAAATTAGAAAAACAAAGACAGAAACTCAAAAACAAATAGTTGAGATAGTTTCAGAATAATGTCAGTATAGTTAGCTCCTCCCTGCAGCTAGATATAAGCAGTGTCTAACCAGCACTCTAACCAGAACTGACGAAGCAGCGCGGATGAGCTGCGAAACGTTTTCGACCAAATAAACTTTGTCCAGTTGACAAATTGAATTTCTCCTTTTATCATGGATTCTACCTGGACGACTGAGGGATTCTTCACGCATAAAGAGGTAAGGTTCAAGTTAACTACATTTTATAGCTACATTTTATCTTTAGGTCAGTAAAGACTGCCAATTCCAGGGCTGAAATTAACCAAATGATTCTAGTGAAGGTGTACCGAATTTAAAAACAGAGTGGAGCACTCAGCCTAAATATGCAGGGTTTCTGTGTTAAACGTGTGAATGAAACAAAACACAACTCTATGTATGTTTGTGATGAGGAAACAATGTTATAACACAGATCAGAAAATCATGTACTGTAATATGGCCCTTTAACTTGAAATAGAACAGGTCAGGTCTACAAAGTGCTTGATTCATTGGTCATGGGAAGCGCAAGCATAGCAGAATTGTGACTGGTGGACATGTCCTTGAATGCTTGTTAATACATGGCTCTTTTACAGTGGTTGTGAATTCATGCATAGCTTCAGTAATTGATTCTCTCCATTGGAGCAGACATGAGGAAGTGCTGATAAGACACTAAAGCGGGCAGAGCCATTTGGGTGACACCAGAATCGTAGGGTGTCCTCTTTTCGCTCGGGATGATGGATAACCATTCAGAACTACATTGACAGGGTGGGAGCCAAACCAGCTAGCGTAGCGGGCTAATGAAGCAGGCAGCGTGACAGATGCCGTTAAATAAAGACGTACACAGAGGAGTACAGCTGGTTAAATGGAGAAATTATCCAATGGGAAGCGTGACAAACCGCACCTAATATTTCAAATTCTAGACTGGCATCCAATATGTGAGAATCGTTAATGCCAAATCCCAGGTCTTATTTTTTATGCAATGGGTTTAACAGCTTATCCGGGTGTAGGCTGTGCAGTGCAATACTGATTAAAGCTCCATATTGGAACATGTATTTGAAATATGCTGAATCTTATTATTAACTACGCTTTTTGGATTTGCGCATACCCAGACTTACAAAGAGACAGAAGAATTTCACTAACTTTATTTTCACCTGAAAAACTAAAGCAAGTTCAAAAGGATTTACTCATGTCCCATTATAGCTGATAAAGTAACAAGTCAAGGTAACACGATTTACTGCATAGCCTCTTTAAAATGTTAAAGGGATAGTTCGGGTTTTTTGATGTGAATCTGTATGGCATCCCCTTCAGCAGCATCATGCATTAACACAGACTTATCCCTGACAGTGTCCTCTGAGCTTTTGGTGCTGACAAAAGTAGGTCCGGCAAGTTAGCCAGGACAGTTAAGAAAGCTTGTTTTTCTTCTCAAAACAATATTTGTCCAAAAGGTGATATATTTGCATCACAAAACAGTTCACGAAAAAGTCAGAAGTCATAATCGTTTGGTGCTATTTTCTCTCGAGTCCTATCACTGCGCGATGCCCCCAGCTCGACAGCCGCGCGCGAACACAACACTTTCTCAGTTGTTTGGCTGTGTTTACATCCTCAGACCGCAGCAAGCCAATTTAGAAACATCACAATAAAAATATAACTATCGAAAGAAGAAGAAGAAGAAGAAGAAGAAGAAGAAGAACAAGAAGAAAAGGAAGAAGAAGAAGAAGAAGAAGAAGAAGAAGAAGAAGAAGAAGAAGAAGAAGAAGAAGAAGAAGAAGAAGAAGAAGAAGAAGAAGAAGAAGAAGAAGAAGAAGAAGAAGAAGAAGAAGAAGAAGAAGAAGAAGAAGAAGAAGAAGAAGAAGAAGAAGAAGAAGAAGAAGAAGAAGAAGAAGAAGAAATGGGGCAGACCTGTGATTACCCAGGTTGTACCAACAAAGATGAACCGTTTTCCTGTCACAAATTGGTCTGAGGCAACTTTGGCTTCTTGCCATAGGGTTCAATGTGGACACCAAATTGGCTAAAATAAAAAAGATTTGTGTGTGCAATGCACATTTCAGTGAAGAGGATTACGTATGTCCAGCATGGAGGAGGAAGCTTTTGAAGAGCACTGCTGTCCCTGCACCCCAGGTAAGTACAAGAAACAAGTGGCGATGTTTACAAGTGAACAGGCTAATAATAATAATAGGCACGCAGTGATACGACTCGAGAGAAAATAGCACCAAGCGATTATGACTTCTGACTTTTTCTGTTTTGTGACGCAAATATATCACTTTTTGGACAAATATTGTTTTGAGAGGAAAAACAATCTTTAATAACTGTCCCGGCTAACTTGCCGGACCTATTTTCATCAGCACCAGAACCGGGGCAGAATTCGGCTCACAGGACACTGCTGAAGGGGATGACATACAAATTCACTTCAAAAAACCCAAACTATCCCTTTAAACACTTCTGGTAATGGAATGTATATTGCTCTAAAATGGACCCTTTCCATGGACTTTACTTGTAATGTGACATAGTGGTGGGCACAGCTCCAGCTAGTAAGATAAAAAGCACCATATTGGAAACTGTATTTGAAATATGCTGAATCTTGTTATTAACTACGTTTTATGGATTTGAGCATACCCAGACTTACAAATTCAAGCACAGAGCACAAATTAGACGGTGAAGCATTGAATTAACCATGATTTTCTTTAAGATTAAGTTTAGGCTTAAGCCTTTATTGGTCTCACACACAATGACACACAGTGACACATGGGAGAAATTTGACTTCTGCATTTGACCCATCCTTTTTTCAGGAGCAGTGAGCAGCCATCTTTTTCGGCGCCCGGGGGGCAGTACCGTGAAGGGTCTTGCCCAAGGACCCACACTGGTTAGCTCATTGCTCGGGGGGGATTTGAACCCACAACCTCCAGGGGGAAAGTCCATGACTTACCAGTTGAGCTAACCAGCCGGTTTAAACGTGAATGTGAAAATTGAGTATCAACATATGTATTTTTCAGGAGAGATGAAATATTCTTCGACTAACATGTAATAATTCATATTAATCTGCATGCTAAGCGGCATAAGAAACCTTGAGAAGCACTCATCCCCTCGAAAGTCTTTTCTTAGACCTGTCAAAAGTCCAATGATTGAACATGTCAAGGCTAAAAATGAATGAACTCTATAGGGAACACTTGACATTTCCACTGACAAAGGATATCCAGGTTTTTTTTTTAAAGCAAAAACCACACAAGGTTGTTAAAACACATGTTCAATACTGTAAACAGGCCGTCATATCTTCCTTCTCTCACATAAAAACATCTTTTCTCAATGTCAGATTAGCATGAGTTCTGCTAGTCTTATTGGCCATGAACATGTCTGTTACAATGTTGTTTCCAGATCAGAAACATACTTGGAGTTGTGTTTTGTTTCATTAACATGTTTATAACACAAAACCCTGCAGTGCAATGCAGTGTGAGTCCTTTTCACAAACAGAAAACACTCTGTTCCAACTTGTGATGTCATGTGGTTATACAGGAAGTGTTCCACTGTGTTTGTTTTTAAACTCAATACACCTTCACTAGAATCATCTGGATAATTTCAGCCCTGGAATTGCCGATCTCTACTGAACAAAAGGTGAAAGGTAGCTGTTAACTTGAAAACTACCACTACATGACATCACAAGGTGGAATAGAGCATTTTGAGCTTTGGAGATGTAGACAGACTAATAATCAAGGATTACACAAATATGTGTGAATTAAAGAAAACACGATTTTGATGAGGTAACAGCATTCTAATATGGCTTGAAGCTCACGAGTCAATTCTGCATAACGTAGGACCTTTAATGTGTTCTGTAGCTTGACTGAAATATGCTAACGTTTTCGTAACAACAAACATATGTAATGGACACTGTCACAGTTTTGGACACAGTTGATCCAATTTGTGCATAATCGGCTCATTCTGATGCATTCTCAGCAAGAACAGCTGGTGGAACATTTGTGCTTAAAATCTGCCATGAACAAGTCCTTTAAACCATACACTGTTATCAACAACATTTTGCACACCCACCGAGTTTTCCTCTGTCATCCAAGAAAACAGTCTAATAATAATAGATCACTCAAACATGTGTGAGTGAGGCAAAACACAACTCCAGGTATGTTTTGGATGCAATAACAAGATTCTAACATGGCTTAAAGCTCAAATGAGTCAATTTGACATAATATAAGACCTTTAAAAGTGTACCTTTATGATTTGCTACCTGGTTGCTTCCATAGTATGGCATTAAACATAGGACGAGCAGACCACACTAATACAAGAAATACAACAAAATGGCAACAAAAACACACGTGACTGAATGCAAGATAAATATAAGTTAATGCCATACCCTGCAACATTTTATCTCCATGGAAACAAAACTAGAAACCACTCGAAAAGGTCACTTTGCCGACATGTGCTAATGGCCAGTCAAAAGGCCAGTGCTGTGTTTACATATACTTCTGCATACACAACACATGCACCAGATCTGATGTGACACGACAACTGAAAGATGGGCAGAGAGACAGCAGATGGCAGTCCTCCCCACACCTCCACACTGGGACCAAGCAGCATACCAAGTGTCATGTGCTCCATATTTTCACTGAAATAGTCAAAGGGAAAAGGATATTATATATTATATACATCATACAGTGGTCCCTCGCTATAATCGCTGTTTCACTGATTTTTTTTTATTCCAATATTTTTTATAGTGTATCAACGTGCATTGTGTTCTGATTGGCTAAGGGACTGTAGACCTTTGCCGATTTGTCAGTCATTCTCCTCCATGCCATGTCTCCTGTAAAGTACAGAAAGCGTTCAGTTTGCCAGATGGATCACAGTGTGACTCTGAAGTACTGTATGTTTGCAAGTTTTCTCCCCAACAAAACCCACAAATATGATGGAAGGTGGCATTTCTGTTTATAAGAATCTTCTCGCCCAAAAGAAAAAAGAGCGCCAACAACTCCCCATAACCATGTTCTTTACTCGGAAAAAGACGCCTGCACCAAGGCGGAGCGGCGCCAGGACGAAGAGGCACGGTCAGAGGAACTGTGAAATACACATGTCACTATTAATAATTTTTTTAGTTGAAAATCTACGAAAGTTTGAGTGTTTAAACGAGAGAGAAATATGAGAAAATGTTAATGCCAGTCTGAGAAAATTGTATAAGCGTCTTTGAGTGTCATGAAAAGCGCTATATAAATAAAATGTATTGTTATTATTATTATTATTATTATGTGTGTGGTGAGGCGTTTACAGCCTTAAAACATGTAGAATAATTGTAAAATATAAAGCTGACTACTTCATGGATTTCACTTATCACGGGTTATTTTTAGTAACCACCGCGATAAATGAGGGACCACTGTAATCCATAATCCAATGTGCCAGTAATGGTAGTTTGATTGAATGGTATGCAATTAAACAATAACCTTGGTGTATGTGAAAAAGTTTGTATGAAGCAAAAACACAACTCCAGATATGTTATTTGATAAGGGTACAACATTATTAATGTACAAAATTATTATAGACAACATGATCGAAACAATCATTGTATCTGTACCTCAGCTTGTTTAATGCTACCTATCATTCAACTACCACTTCTTATACTGTTCCTTACCTAATAAAAGCCACAATTTCACAGTAACACACTTGGAAAAATGTCAAATAGCTCAATAGAATTCCTGGCTGGTCTCAAAAGTAGTTTGCATAGACAGAAATGTCTATTTACAAGGACAATGTTGGGTCATAACTTGATTCTTATTCATAATCCTGTCATTCTTAGAACTGGAAATCATCTCAAATTTTCAACACACCTTGTGGAGTCGTCCAAAAATAAATAAATAAATAAATAAATAAATAAATAAATAAATAAATAAATAAATAAATAAATAAATAAATAAATAAAACAAACTCATATAATATCAACACTAACATCTTGGTCATGGTGGGGATTTTTTTTTTAGATCTGACTTAATTGGGAAATTACTGTACCAGGGACTCTTACAGCACAGTCCTCGTAATTTAGCCTATATAATCAATGATTATAATGCTCCCTACAATTGAAACATGGCCAGACTTGAATGAACAATACTATCACAATGTGTTCAGTGTTCACATGTATTGGTAAATAAACTTCTCTTTACAACTCTCTGGCTACTTCAATATTTCTAACACCGCTTTAGCCCTTTTTGAACTCTGAAATCCAATCCCGCTTTCCTCCATAATAGCAGTGAAGCTTTCTGTCCATTTTGTGCTGAGCTAAGCAGACGGCCTCTCCTCCTCCGCTTCCTCCCCCTCCTTGTCCTCCAGACATCCACAGGGGAGGAAGTCATCAGAGCTCACGCAGAGACACATCCACAGCATCGAGCTAGTGCACAAAACCCTCTCATTCATAACAGGCATCTCTCCGGGGAGGCGGTTTAGAGTAACAGATAGCTATTTATTACAGAAAGAGTTCAAGCTTTTGTGGGATTTGCGCTCGTGTGCCTAACTGTCTGGATTTGCGCCTGGCAGAGTGATTACATTACCTGTCCTCACAGCTGCTCCTCTCTGGTGCGCAAGCTTTGTCCAGAGTAAAATAGAGGGGTACTCATGGTTATAGGCGGTGATGATGGAACAGGAATAGCTTTTGGATGACAAGTGGGGAAATGGCGAGTGGAGATAGCGAGTGGATTGCTATGAAGATGGAAGTATGACACACCTCTAATTTTTTCGGGTACAGCAGTGAGATCACTGTTAATCATTCGACAACTCAAAAAGGAGGTCATTTCTTACCTGGTCCCGTCATCACCTGCAAGTCATACCCTTCTAAATACTTTTCCCTCTCATCCAATCACCTACACTGGTAATTGGGAATTTAAAGTGCTTTACATCAAGGAACCACTTACCCATTCGCACACATTCCTACACTGGGTTAAGTGTCTTGCCCAAGGACACAGCAACAGCATTCATCTGTGGGAATCTGGAATCGCACCGCCAACCTGTGTTTCAGTGGATCTGACCGCTCTACCAATGATGTTTACTGTATGTCGAGAGCAGGATTCAAACCGCCAACCTTAAGATCAGTGGAAACTCTATCGACACATTTATGCTGCACCTTTATCTCACCTAATTGCCTCCATTGAGATACATACATTTAATGCCACACTGTGGAACAATCACAGTAAAGCAATATGACAGACTCCACCAGAAAGATGGCGAAAAAAGTCTGCCAATAATAGTACAAAAGTATTACAGTTAAATACTTACTAACAAACACGACAACTATGAGTGCCACTGCAGACCGCTGCAAAAATGATCTGTTTTTCTGATTTTACTACTTATAGGTATGTGCTTCGGCAAAAGGAACATTTTTGTTTGAGTCTATAAACTACGGACAACATTTCCCCCAAATTCCAAATAAAAATATTATCGTTTAGAGCATTTATTTGCACAAAATAACAAAAAAGATAGAGGTTTTTGTGGGGTGCCAGCTGCAAAAAAACTGCCGTTGTGTCCTTAGGCAAGACACTTCACCCACATTGCCTAGGATGAAAGTGGTGTGTGCGTGAGTGTTGGAGGTGGTCGGATGGGCTGATGGCGCAGATTGGCAGCCTCGCTTTCCGTCAGTCTGCCCCAGGGCAGCTGTGGCTACAGAAAGTAGCTTACCACCACTAAGTGTGGAGTGAATGAACAATGAACTGTAAAAGCGCTTTGGGTGTCATGAAAAGCGCTATATAAATGCAATTAATTATTATGTTTTCAGACCTCAAACAATGCAAAGAAACAAGATGAAATTCATTTTAAAACAACATAATACTAATGTTTACACTTAAGAAGAGTTCAGAAATCAATATTTGGTGCAATATCCCTTATTTTTAATCACACTTTCATGCGTCTTGGCATGCTCTCCACAAGTCTTTCACATTGTTCTTGGGTGACTCCTGGTGCAAGAACTGAAGTAGCTCAGCTTTGTGTTTGTGTTGGAATTCAACAGACACTGGAATGGAATGGCTGTAATACATGTAGAAATGCTGATTTCAGAAAAAAATGCAGTGGTCTCTTATTTTTTATTTTCTTTAATCCATGTTCTCATGTCAGCAAAGCTTTGTTTCAACTGATTAAGAAGCAGCCCTCAAAGGCAAACACCTCATATTCGCTGTGATGCTGGTGAACTTTAGTCTATTACCACCCCTCCTCTCTTTCTCTCTCTTATTCTCCCTCTCTCTCTCTCTCTGTCATCACTGAAAACCAGCTCATAATGGAGTACTGACAAGTGCAAGCCAATGCAAATGAATGCGCTGCAGCAGGGTGAAGACTTAATAGGAGCTTATGATTGACCCACATTTAACGCAAAGTCTCATGGGTAAATAAAAAAAAAATGTATCAAAGTGGCAGAGCTGTTCGGGTTTTGTTTTTTTTTTTTTTAAACACTGACAGCCACCATTCAAATCCCCTTTCCCAATCACACAGTTACCATGGCAACCCCAGGCACTCGTTTTTGAAAATTCCCAAATGAAGTGTGGGGATGTGTGCAAATTCCAGCAGGGGGGCACTGCGCTTCACCAAAAACAAAAGACAGCAGAGCATGTCAATTTGTTTAAGCACAGAGCCTTAGAAACGTGAACAAGTTTAGGAAATATAGCAGTTTTAAACATCTTCCAAGAACATAGGCCTACTGACATTGTGTCACTCTGCAAGACACTTTGCCGATGTTGCCTACAAATAATAGCAATTGTGGCTAGTTGCAACAGACAGGGAATTCAGTGTAAAAAGAAAAATCTTTATCTCTGCTTTACTGGCACCCCGGATAATGTGTTAAAAGGAAAGGAACTCTGTATTGATACTTTGCAGCCGATACCATCAACATTCCCTAGGAGTGTTCAAATAAAGCTCAGATTAAAGTCTGACTAGAAATCTGTATCTGAGATGGAACTACATCAGGTGAGATGACTTGCGCATTGCCTAAACAGTTTATTTAGTCACTCTCCCCTTTTTTTGTGTGAAAATCAAACAAATAACTAACCAGGACTATGAACACAATTATCACAGGCTCCTGAAATTATGCTATTTAAATCCATATTGTATTTTTTCTTGAGTTTTCAGACATTGCCAATCTGTGAATCTGTGGATCGTGTCTCTTCTGAACATTTCAGCATAGAGATACATGTAGAACACCCCCCTCTCCAAAGTAAGCCAATAATACTTTGTGTAATATCGCAGATAAATTGATTTACAAAATAACATTTGGTAATTTCCTGAATTTAAGTCCCTGTACCTTAGTGCAGTGCGAGAGAAGGGAGAAAGAACTGTATGGGATAGTCAGAGGCAGTTATTTCTACAACATCTCTGCTTGCATTTCATTACATTTCATTACATCTTGACTTTAATCTATGCCTTGCAGTTGGCATCCTTATTCTCATTCAACAAAGTGCTTATAAATGAAACAAAGTGCTGTCATATATTATATTATTTCCCCCTAAATAACTGCTTGTACAATATAGCTACTGCATGGTGCAAGGGCATTTTCCTGAACAGTAAAAGTCTGGCTCTTTCACTGCAGATTCTTTCTTCCTGTACTCTGACTAAGCAGCCGAGTTTCTTTTTGTTTGTTGACACCAAGCAGCTGTAAGGAGGAAGAGGGAATTTATTGGGTGACATGTAAAAGAGACCCTCACTGTCCTCAGTCTGTGGGGTGAGATCTGCACCCCTCTGAGTCCCCGGGGTGCAATCAATGTCCAGGGCATCTGTGTGAGGCGAGTGAGAGCCAATAGTAAAAAAAACCCAAAATGATTCAAAGCATCCAGGCCAATCTCTCTATCTCATGAACTTATTATATGGTACTGCCATTTCTGATGAATAAATATGAGCACATTTAGATTCAGACTTTCAGTGTATTCAGCTCATACAGACATAATGTGGTATAGAGTCAAGTTTTACAGAATCAAGTAAAAAAAATATAGAGAATCTTTAAATGTGCACTACAGTATGTAACTTTTCTGCTGAAGTGTAAGCCACTTGTTGATGTTAATGCTTTGCCTTAAATGTTTTACAGTATAGCATTACATTTATCTGTGGTGTATGTGTTTATTATAGGTGTTTTTTTACTCCACAAATACCTTAATAACATGCATTCTTATTGTGCCCTTTACCATGTTTCCACGGAGAGAGGAGCAGGTAGCAGACCCTGTTACATAGTGGACCTTAAACAACTATAATTTGGTTACTTTGCTGACAATCTATGACTCAAATCTGTAATCTTGACAAATTATATTCTTGACATTGGTCCAGATGACACAGAAAACTTGGAATTTCCTTTTCTCTCCTCCCTTCTTTTTCATATTAAAAAAATGATGCTAGCTATCACTTTAGGAATCATTAAACATTATTCATTCATATTGTATACATTCACATAAGTGCATATATTGATACGCTGGACACTCAAACGCACCATTGTTTTTGATACAACAGCATTTCCCCCTCCCACATATTACACAATCATTTTATCTCACTTTGCCTTTTAAAACTCAGCCCACTTCATCCTCCCCTCTCACTGCTTTACCTTTGTGCGGGCGTGTATTACTCACCGAGCTGTGTCCAGAAGGCGGCCCGGCAAATGGCTCCTGTTAACTCCTCTGCTCTGTGCAAAACAAACAGAAGGTCAGTCCTCTCCAAGCTTTTATCCCCGACACTGAACAGGGAATGAATTCACCTGTCAGGCTGCGTTATGGTGCTGTCTTCATGTCTTATTGTGTCTCATGTTGGAAGTGGTTTAAAGTCAGAGAGATTAGAAGTAAAAGTTTCAGTTAACAGAAAATGTTTTTGTGTGGCATTGGGTCTTTGTTGCCCGGTGATGACCCAAACCATCAGGAGGGCCTCACCACTTCATTGCCTCTTACTGCGTTTGTATTACCAACATCAAGCACAAACTCCAGGTGAAAAAAAACAAACAAACTTTAGATTAGGACACCAGTATTGGACATTTTGGAATTTCAGTGTTGATAATGATGTTTTGATTTTGATGTTGCCAGTGCCTGAGGATGATGATGAACGTCTGCTAGTATTTTTCAAGCATTTGTGGTTGACCATCACCGAGTGCATTGTTTAAATCTTTGGATAGAATGACAAAACACAGGTTATGGAGTTGCAATTATGCTAGAAGTCTCAGAAATAGTATCATTAACAGGAGTTGAGTAGGATCATTAATGATGGACGCTTGAAGACTGGAGTTAACTCCGAGTTAAATAAATCCTAGTGTCTCAAACTATTCATTCATTCATTTTCATCTGCTTTTTCCAAGTCTTCGGGTCGCGGGAGCAGCAGTCCAGACAGACCTCAGCCCAGATCTCAATGCACCAGCCCCCATGGATCCTTCTGTGGGTGGTGGGTCCATGGGAGGAGCTACTGCTGCCCCCCACCAAACCTTCTGTACATTGTATTACTCCTCGAATGAGAGAACCACAGGATCTCATCTCTGCTGTTTGCGGATGATGTTGTCCTGATGGCTTCATCAAACCGGGACCTCCAATGTGCACTGGGGCGGTTCGCAGCCGAGTGTGAAGCGGCTGGGATGAAAATCAGCTCCTCCAAATCCGAGGCCATGGTTCTCGACCGGAAAAAGGTTGTTTGCCCTCTCTGGGTGGGTGGAGAGTCCTTGCCTCCTTGGAGGAATTCAAGTATCTCGGGGTCTTGTTCACGAGTGAGGGGAGGATGGAGCGTGAGATTGACAGGCGGATCGGTGCAGCGTCGGCAGTGATGCGGTCGTTGTACCGGACCGTTGTGGTGAAGAGGGAGCTGAGCCAAAAGGCGAAGCTCTCAATTTACCGGTCAATCTACGTTCCTACCCTCACCTATGGCCATGAGCTTTGGGTAATGACCGAAAGGACGAGATCGCGGATACAAGCGGCCGAAATGAGTTTCCTCCGCAGAGTGGCTGGGCGCACCCTTAGAGATAGGGTGAGGAGCTTGGTCACACAGGAGGAGCTCGGAGTAGAGCCGCTGCTTCTCCACGTGGAGAGGAGCCAGCTGAGGTGGCTCGGGCATCTGTTCCGGATGCCTCCTGGACGCCTCCCTCGGGAGGTGTTCCGGGCATGTCCCACCGGGAGGAGGCCCCGGGGAAGACCCAGGACCCGCTGGAGGGACTATGTCTCCCGGCTGGCCTGGGAACGCCTTGGGGTCCCCCCGGAGGAGCTGGAGGAAGTGTCCGGGGTGAAGGAAGTCTGGGAGTCCCTGCTTAGACTGTTGCCCCCGCGACCCGGCCCCGGATAAGCGGAAGAAAATGGATGGATGGATGGATGGATGAGAGATTACACAGTTTTAGAGAGACGCTAGCTCAGTTGGTGTTTGTCCACTGATCTAAAGGTTGGTGGTTTTAATCTCGTTAACAACATAAACATCATTGGTTGAACAATCAGATCCATTGACCCACATCTGTGATTTCAGCTCCACAGATGAATGCTGTCATTGTGTCCTTGAGCAAGACACCCCCTCTTTCCCAGTGTCTGTGAACACTAGTGTATGGGTGGTGGTTCCTTGATTTAAAATGCTTTAAGTGCCTTGAATATGGGAAAGTTTTGCATTGTTTTGCCAACTCTGTTCTTACTTGAGAAGTCTTTTCCCTTTCTGCTTATCATCACTCCCGGACATGTCAAGCCTGTAATACCTAAAGTTTGTTAAACTTTTCATTTAAGAAAATAAATTATCCAAAATGCCACTCAGCATTTTTAACCCCAGAGGAGATAAATCACACGTGTAAATCCCTGTACCATAATTTGCTGAGCCAATCGTAAATATAACTCTGAGCTTGTAGCAGCAGACCACACCTAGAGGAATCCAAGCGTGTCACCACCACACAACAGAGCACGACTGAGCCTCGTCTCCTGACTTTCAGTTAACTGTACTCCTGCGGCGAAAAAGCCAGAGCTGCACTGATTACAGGTCCCTCAGCCCTCACAAACCACTCTTCGTCCAGGCCAGATTTGGAAAGCTAGTCCTTGGGTAGAAAAATTAGCACAATGAAAGGGTTGGTGTTGTGTTTTACGGCGTTTGCATAAAAATGACCACAGACAAAGATGTGTTTTCTGAGTTAGTCATAGTCACTGGTGCAGAACAGTTCTTTCCTTGGATCACTTTTGATAGATATTGACCACTGTAAACCAAGAATGGGGCTGTGGTTTTGAACTCAAGACATCACCGCTCAAACTTCCACATCTTTCTAACAACTTCTGGAAAAGATGGCAGTATTTAATTGGTGCTAATATGATTGTGACCATTTTGGAAGAATACTGAATTGCGATTTTTCTGATAAGCTTTTAGATTGCTCCAAGTTCACTTGGTTCATTTTGACAAACTAATATTAAAATCACATTTCAGACGATGTTTGTAAATCTAAATGACAGGGTTAACAGTTTCCAAGCAGAATAAGACAAAGATTTGTTGTTTGTAGAGGATATTAGATTCAACTGCGATTAATCTTGCAGCCCTAGTGGTGACTCCAGCGTTCTCATAAAATGTGTGGTTTTCTGTGAAAAACTGAAGTTGAATGAATGGTAAACTAGAGATATTTCTTGTGTGGAAATAGTTTTCTAGAGATTGGTTAGCAGATGATAACCCCTCTGCTCCTCAGACCAGGGATCAAGCTGCTGTAGGCTGGGATCACAACTATTATTCCCATAGAGCCCTCCACTAGTGCACTTGTGGATTACGGTCTCTTTGAGATACAGGGGGTCCTCGGGTTACAACGTAGATCCGTTCTTAAGACGCGTCGTAACCCGAATTTCGTCGTAAACCGGATTTTGCCTTTGATCTTCCAACCAAAGCACCAATAACCTTTCCATCTCAATAATTAGACCACTACGCTGCTTGGTTATCACTGCCGCTTTCATAGGAGCAGATCAGAGCCCACATCAGGTACTTCCGCCCACATTGGGCACGCACACGCGGCTGTCTTCTTCTCCCTACAACCACAACAGAGCGTATTCGTGCGCCGCGCGCCGTTCGCGTTTGTTTACATCTCCTACCACGCTAAACCGTGTAAGACGGAATGACGCGTAATATATACATATTTTTTTTAATGGGGGCGCGTTCGTAACCACGAAACGTCGTAACCCGAGACCGTCGTAACCCGAGGACCCCCTGTATTCAGCAAATACGTATTTCTTTTGTTTGATATAAATAAATTTAAGATGGTTATACCCAGTAGTCGAGTTGTAAAATGAAACCAGGGGGGATGGTGAAATTTTTCTTTTTTTTTTATCTGACACACACACACACACACATATATATATATATATATATATATATATATATATATATATATATAGCTGGAGGATATATAAAATTTTGCAGTTCTTAGATGCAATTTCCTGCATTCTAGTCCATTTTAGGGTGACTTGCTAGACATGGCAAATCCTAAATCCCATGTGATTCATAGCTTGTATTCTCAGTTGCATGGCCTCCACAAGACAATACTATTTATCGGAAAGAAACAATAACCACTTAACTATGGACATCTAGAGATTATTATGTAAACAACAATGCAATAATTATTGAGAAGACAAATTACTTCATACTCATAGTACTTGTAATAAATCTTTTTGTAATTATTGTCCATTAAAACCTCAGCAAACATTTCTGAATCTTCTCATGTGAAGTAAAGTCAATTTTTATTGAACAAATTTAAAAACAGCATCTTCCAAATGTATTAATATAAAACATAAATGTAAACTGAGATTTTTTTAAACTTGAGGTAGCCAGACAGAAGAAAAAATGAGATAACTGTAGAAAGATGGACTAGTCAAAAGTAAGTCTATGCAGATGAAGACAATACAGACAAATATATACAGCGGTAGGTAGATAGCTCCAGTTGCAGCATGTTGCTGCGGACTGTCAGCTGTAGAAAACAGCAGTGGTCAAGTCAAGTCAGTTTTATTTCTATAGCACATTTACAGACAGACAAATACAGATTAGCCTTGATCAGTGATGGATTGGGATTTTTTTTTAAAACGCGAAAAACTGCGGCTACTTCCCGATGCGCATTAACCTCCCGGAGAAGTGTGTGCGCGGACACGGTGCACCTGCTCACCGTACCGGGGCGAGGCCGCGCGTCTCACCTGGGGCTTCGAGTATGAGACCTCGGGACAACGTCCACGGCTAACGACCGCGGCAATGCAAGATCTCCTTACTGCAGTAGCATTAGTCAAGGATTCCTCCGTTCAATAACGCAAATGTTCGCGTCGTTTAGATACTTCACTACCGAGCATCAACCGGTTTCATTTCAGCCTTTCAGTCTTGCTAGATAGAAAGTGTAAGATAGACTCCAAACTAGCATTCATTATTAGCTATGTGTTGTTGTCGCTATGTCGGTCCACAAATTAAATTAGCTTACATTGGTTGTATGCTCATAAAAAGCATGACTGATGACTCTTGACTTACCTTCTGAATCGTTGTTCCTTGCTATCTTAAAACAGAAGTTCCTTAGGTCCAGCTGTCCACTCCGCTTGGCCATGATGCTGTTCCATTCATCTGGCGCGAGCGCGAGCTTATGAATAAAACTCCTCGCGACACACGCGGGTCCCGCGCGCGCCGTCCCGACTGAACAGCCTCGCTCACGGTAAACTACTATCACATAGGTAATAGGCTGATTATCACAAAGCCCCCTAAATGTCGAATGGTAATTCTATTTCCAGTGTTAAATAGAAGTTATTTTCCACATGCACTGATAAAATGCCACAAGGGATGGAAGAAGGGATGATCGTTTTATAAGAGGGATGATTTTGACTACTTTTACCACCAGGGGGGATCCCATCCCCCCCATCCCCCCTCAACTCGAGTACTGGTTATACTCTTTCTATTTTGACAACATTTTGCAAATTTGCGGCATGGTGGCTGAGTGGCTAACATGTTCTTCCCGTTTCCCCCAGTTTCACTCCAGTTTCCCCCATCAATCCCAAAAACATGTTCCATAGATAAAATCCTCCAGCTAAGGTCCTGACCAAAGCCGAGAAATAAGATCATGGAGATGGGTCCCCGGGCTCCTGAAAGATGAGCTGACCACTGCTCCTGAAAGGATGGGTCAAATGCAGATAAATAATTTCCCTACAGGGATAAATCAAGGATAATTTAAAAAAAAAAATCTTCTGAAAGCATTTTGGATGCAGATGCACAAATGACACCGATTCTTCATGTAGTGGCGGAGCAGCAGCTCTACTCCAAGCTACTCCCAGTTGACTGAGATTCTTACTCAAACTGCAAAAGTATTTGTATCAAGGATCTCATAGACTCAATTGTGATTTCAATACAGTCCTCTGAATTCCGAAGTCTTCAAGTATGCTTGTGCGTTTCTGTTAAGGGCAACATTTGGATTTGAGGACTACCAATCCAATCCAATCCAACTTTATTTCTATAGCACATTTTATAAACAGAGACAGTTTTCAAAGTGCTGCACATAAAATCAATAGAACTTAATAATAACATTACTAAAATAGCAATAAATAAAGTGCTAATAATACAATCACTACTTCTCGCCATTCAGAAGTTTAGTTTTAACTTGTTAATCACTATGGCAATGGTTCTAATTTATCATACTCCTGAAACTCAAGGATGTTTTTTATTTTTTCTTCAACAGACAAAACACAATTATGTATCTACTTTTGTGGTTTTCAGTGGCTTGCAATGTCAAAAAATGCAACAATACAACAGCGCTATGCCAGTTCCATGTCTCCATTCTTTTTCTGATCTTTGCAAATACACATGAGTGTATATCACGAGTGTATGGCAGATTAACTGACGTCACAAGTCTAGAGAAACAAAAGCGCGTGTACCCCCATCACATGCAAACCAGTGCGATAAAGTCCCTGGTGCCACAAAGGAAACTCAAACAGACACCTTGCAGAGACTGTTAATTATTAATACGCTGCCATGCCTAGATGAGATCTCCTAGTATGATCAAATATACATTATGGTACACAAACTAGATGGTTCTTGTG
Organism: Paratrypauchen microcephalus; assembly: GCA_036785185.1. NCBI lineage: Eukaryota > Metazoa > Chordata > Actinopteri > Gobiiformes > Gobiidae > Paratrypauchen > Paratrypauchen microcephalus. Next base: position 7,382,331 of record JAVJIX010000003.1, read on the forward strand.
GTTACCGGGACACAGGCAAGAGGTAGCAGCTGGTCTATTGTGAGCTGAGATAGCAAGACTTACAGCCCAAGTGAAAAGACAGGAAGAATTTAAAACATATAGGATTCATATTGAATTATAACAGTGAAGATGGTAATTAAAATAGGTGCGTTGAAAAGTGAATTGCGTATTTGATTAAAATTTTGAATGAGCTAATGACAGAACTATGGGTGGGACCATCTCACTCAGTCAATTCATCTGGTGTAATCCTCAGCGGTGCGAACAGCTTTCAACCCACTCATTAAAGTTTGATTCATTTGACGCTAAAATCATGGCAGGACCAGAATACAGAAGCAGGGAGCAAAGCCACACTTCACTGAATAGATTTGAAAATGGTTATTAATCAAATGTTAATGATTTTTAAAATACTAAAAGTAATTAAAATAAAACAAGGCACAAAACCTGTAAAATTATACAAGTACAAGCTTCACCTGTCTAGGATTTGGAAGAAAATTATTTGCACAAATATGAAGTTACATAAATTGGCAAATACTTAAAAAAAATTAACATTGTAAATATTTTAAAGGGGCACTATGTACATTTCATTGTTTAGCCTGGAACGTTCCACAGAATTACATAAAATCTAGCATTTTCCATGGAGACAAGCAGGTAGTTAAATAAATGGAAGATTTTTTTATGAATACTTTGTCGTAACATCACGCTGGGGGCTCTAATGGTGGAATGGTCAGGAGTTACAATGGTGACACAATGCGCATTAGTAATTAGTAAACACTGACAAAACTTTTTTTTAAGGTTGTCTAAATCAATCCGAGCTTTCATGGATCTGGGTTAGGAGTTTGATTTTCAACAAAAAGGTGAGAGCGACTAACTGAAAAACTGTTGGCTGATGCTATCTAGCTTGTGACTGTAATTTTATTTGTGAGAGACTTGTTTAACAGCACAGGCCATCTCACCTGTTGCAGCTCACTTCTTTATGGTCATAGTGTGTTAAAATAAAGTACAAATTAAAGTCTAACAAAGAATCAGATGTGTTCAGGACATGTTGAGGACAGCTGCCAAATATCAATGGTTTGACCTCAAATTTTCCAGAGTGACATCAAATTTTGCAATTTCCATTTCTTTTTTTTTAAATTTTGTTTAGAATAAATGAAATATAGATATGTTTATACCATACTGTAGAACATTCCAGGCAAAACAAAACCATTTTAATGAGATAAGCAGGTGACAAACCCTCCAACAGAAAAGTTCCGCACCTTTAGGAACATAACATACATAAAAGTGCCTTCGTGAAAATATCCCCAAGACCCTATCTTGTGATGTTTGACAACCATTTACACCCCAATTCCTCTCGCAAATTCTATGTCTCCTCTGGGCATCCGTAGACATTTTATAGGATCACACTGCCTATAAAAGAAGCACACAGTCGACAATAACACACAAGCAGTATAATCTTATTGAAAGTGGGCCTATGCCTTCCATTACAAAGCCGCAGTATAGAGTGAAATACGCTGAAGCATTTGTTCTCTGTCCCATTTAGAGACACACAGATGTTAAGCAGCCTGACAGATTGAACCAAATGATCCTTGTTGTGCTGTTATGGGTCAATTGGAGGAGATAAAAAGACAAATTAAACAAAAAACATATGCAAGTGTTTGTAATGAGAATCGACTTGGATCTTAACCAGTGAACAAGTTAAACATAAAAACATGGGTCTATATTTACTCCTATAAATGCCAACCATTATAGTTCTATGGTACAAACTCAGGAATTAGCCTAGCCTAGCCTAGCCTAGCCTAGCCTGCTGTCCCTAAAACAAAGACTTGATGAATATATTTCTTTGGTTAAAATTCCCATAGGTATATTAAATAGCATTTAACCAGCCTGTTCAAGTTGTAGTTAAATAAATGTTCAATGAAATAAATATTGTCAATACAAGTAGCTGAATTCATGATCAGTTTGTAACCAGACCATTCACTACATAAAGACACAGGGAATAGATCTGACCTACCTACAGTTGAAATACTTCTAAAATACTCTTGTAGTACTTTGTTTGTCCTCTTATATCTTCAAGGATGGACATTTTTATACAGTCTTTGGGGATGACCAGTTTTGCCTCAGTCAACTGTAAAACTGCAGCTCTGTGGTGCATTCAGTGGGTGTGGGAAATAAAGCTGAGGTATCCAGAGTTTGTTTCTAGTAAAAGCGTGTTGTTGTTGTTGTTGTTGTTGTTGTTGTTGTTGTTGTTGTTTTTTAGTATGTGCTGAAACAATCTTTTCCAAAGTTGCACATACGTCTAAAATTTCCGTGCATGTGAATAATAAAAATGTCACAAAATGCAAAACTTCATCCTTTCACACTTTGTGTCCTTTATAGTGGACACTGAGTTAACCAATCTTTTAAGTGTTTTGAGACTTGAGTTTGTGACTGCACTATGATCAATAAATAAATAAATAAATAAATAAATAAATAAGAAATTAAAAGGGAGTCTAAAAACTTTCTGAGGCGACGGTAGAAGCTTGTCAGAGATGTTGGTCATTAGGTTGTTGACATGGATTTAATACCATTACAGTCCATTACAGAGGGCATGATACCATATAATAGAATGTTTTTTATTGTCACTATTCATATGTACAATTTACATCATACATACTCACAATGAAATTGAAAGCATCTCACTTCAGTGCAGACATTTAAAGGGATAGAGCGTTTTTTGTTTTGTTTTTTATGTGAATCTGTATGGCATCCCCTTCAGCTGTGTCGTCCATTAACACTGGCTTATCCCTGACCGTGTCCTCTGAGCCCAGTCCTGCTCCGGTTCTGGAGCTCGTGAACATAGTTTAATAAAGCTTGTTTTTCTTCTCAAAACAACATTTGTCCAAAAAGTGATATCTTTGCATCACAAACAGTTGTCCGCGAAAAATTCAGCAGTCTAATTCGCATGGTGCTATTTTCTCTCGAGTCGTATCACTGCGCGCCTATTAGTTATTCTTAGCCTGTTCACTTGTAAACCTCCGCTTAGAAGTGAACAGGGTCATGTAAACATCCACTTACATTTACCTCCAAATAGAAAAAAAAATAAAAAATAAAAAATATAATAATAATAATAACAATAATAATAATAATAATAATAATAATAATAATAATAATAATAATAATAATAATAATAATAATAATAATAATATTTTTTTTTCTTTGGGTCCCAGGAGGATATTAGGTACTACACTGTGAAATTTGCTTCTTGAAATTTGATCTTGAAAGTTCCAGGTGAGCAGAAAAACTCAAAACAGGTCTCACTACTGCCATCTATTGAGAGCAAATCAAACTTGGACTTTAAAACAAGTGTGCATAATTTGTTTTTACATAGCAACTATTTTCAGGTTTCAGTACCCAACAAAATATTTCAACAAAAATGTTTACTTTGAATTATTTGTTGACACCAGAGGAATCAATAATCTATTCATGTAAAGTCTAAGCCCATAATGAAGATATGATGCAGGTCATCCACGTTTCTATCACCACGGCAACAGTCCAGTGTCATACTGTTTGCATCTGTCCATGCTCACAGGGTCGGTAATATGCTCCTCTCCCGTGTGACCTTTTCTACATAGCAACAGTCAAATTGAACAAATCAACACTGAGACTTCTCTTCAGATGCTTTAGTTCCCAGGCTGAGCTATAAATGAACCCATAACCTTTTCAATAACAATGGTTTACAGCTGTTTGATAAGACACACAATTCAATATACTACTGCGCCTCAGGCTGATACTGTTACCATAAAAATCTGACACATTTCAGGGTCAAAACCCCTTTTCATTATGGGCTGCGTTAGTAATGTGAAAAATGGTAACAGTAACAGATGTAGATTAAAAAATAGCCTGCAGTTTAACTAATTGTAATAAACATGAGTGTAATAGGCCTATTAGAAGACAGATAGATTATTCTGATTAATACAGTTTTGCTCTTAAACTTGTAATGACACATTTTATATACAGCTCTGGAAAAAAATAAGAGACCACTGCATTTTTTTTTTCCTGAAATCAGCATCTCTACATGTATTACAGCCGTTCCATTCCAGCGTCTGTTGAATTCCAACACAAACACAAAGCTGAGCTACTTCAGTTCTTGCACCAGGAGTGGAAAAAAGTCACCCAAAAACAATGTGAAAGACTTGTGGAGAGCATGCCAAGACGCATGAAAGCTGTGATTAAAAATAGGTGTTATTGCACCAAATATTGATTTCTGAACTCTGTGTAAACATTAGTATTATGTTGTTTTAAAATGAATTTGATCTTGTTTCTTTGCGTTGTTTGAGGTCTGAAAACATGTATCTTTTTTGTTATTTTGACCATTTGTCATTTTCTGCAAATAAATGCTCTAAATGATCATATTTTTATTTGGAATTTGGGGGAAATGTTGTCAGTATTTTATAGACTCAAACAAAAATGTTCCTTTTGCCCAAACACATACCGATAAGTAGTAAAATCAGAAAAACTGATAATTTTGCAGTGGTTTCCAGAGCTGTATATCTATCATACAATAGAGGGCTTGGGTTATCATTGCATCTACTCAGTCATGGTTTAATTATTATAAATTATACAGTAAGCAAAAAGAAAATAGGCCTAGTTTAGTGAATTTACCAATGTTAACATTAAATTGCATCAGATTTTTCCTCTCTGTCGAACTCTAATGAGTCACAGCATGACTCAACGTCCGCGTGGGGATCAAGGGCCCATCATTAATTCCATTTCAAAGCGAAAGTAAAACATTGGACCGATTCTAGGTGACACAGCAGCGTAGGACTGCCGCCATCTAGTGTACACAGAACACATTGCAGGGTTGACCAAACCTCTGAATAGTGTAATAGGCTATTTTGTGTATGTTTTTCACGTTACAAATGATTTCAGAACAAAGCATAATAGTTATCCTTTTTTGTAACAAGCTGCTTAAAAAAATATATCATCAAAGGACCATCAATAATTTCTTATTTGTAAAAAATATATACTTCCATCCATCCATCCATCCATTTTCTTCCGCTTATCGAGGGTCGGGTCGCGGGGGCAACAGTCTAAGCAGGGACTCCCAGACTCCAAGGTGTTCCCAGGCCAGCCGGGAGACACAGTCCCTCCAGCGTGTCCTGGGTCTTCCCTGGGGCCTCCTCCCGGTGGGACATGCCCGGAACACCTCCCGAGGGAGGCGTCCAAGAGGCATCCGGAACAGATGCTCGAGCCACCTCAGCTGGCTCTTCTCGACGTGGAGGAGCAGCGGCTCTACTCCGAGCCCCTCCCGTGTGACTGAGCTCCTCACCTGGGCCAGCTACTCTACGGAGGAAACTCATTTCAGCCGCTTGTATCTGCGGTCTTGTCCTTTCAGTCATTACTCAGAGCTCATGACCATAGGTGAGGGCAGGAACGTTGATTGACGGTAAATTGAGAGCTTTGCCTTTTGGCTCAGCTCCCTCTTCGCTGTACCGGACCGTTGTGGTGAAGAGGGAGCTGAGCCAAATATATACTTGACGACTTATAGTGAGAGTTGCAGAATTACAATTAGTTTAGTCACACTGATTTAAAAACAGACATTAACTGAATTACATTTTCCACTTTTATTTTCCATTGCACAGTAATCTTTATCTACAGAATGTCTAAATCTTTGTGGCAGCAGATAAAGTCATAAACATCCATGTGAAAGTTGCATAAAACTGTACAAGAAAATTGGCTACAATGAGAAAAATACTGCAACCCACTGATAACTGTTGACTCCAGGACAGAAGATGGCAAATGGCAGATAGACAAGACTCCCTCTAGTGGTCGAACTATTAATGTTCATTTAGGTGGGAATACTGCATACAGTAGAAGGTAGGGTAGGGACAACAAAATAGAAATAAATTAAATAAAAGAAATAAGTAAGGACTGAAGCAAACAAAAGGAAGTGAAGTAACATTTTGGGAGAACCAGGGAATAATGCAATTTTCCCTGAAATAAGTTATGTTTTTACAAGGAATTTGACAAAACACACACACCACAATGATAATCAATGAACACACAAGGCAAAATATTAGTCTGAAAACTGTAAAACAAAGTATGTGGTAATGTGGAGGTCATTTATAATGCTGCTGTGGTGTAAGTACAAGTGGTAAAGGGAGCAACAGAAATGGTTCTATATAATGAAATCAGTGATGTACAATGGCAGACATAAACACAAAGAAGTGTTGTGGTGCAATACAGGAGTGAGGGACACAACCTCATTGATCAACAATTGAGTCAATTCAACTGAAACATTTATTCAATGTTACAACATACCATGATGGATGCTCATTCTTTTATAACCTCAACGTTTGAGTGAATATTTCTATATGCTGACCTGATTTAAGCCGGGATCTTGGCTCTATAGATGAAAGCTGTGCCATAGACATATGCCCAACACTCACAATGCACATGAAAATGCAATGAAAAGATAAAGCAACTCTTTGGCGTCAGAAAAAATATGGCCTCTCTCCTCTGGCGTTGCATCAGCAACCACTATATGTACGTTCCACTTATGTACTTTCCAATTGGTCTTAGATTGTCAAACTATTTACTTATATACAAATAAAGGTTAAAAGCCAGGTAGACAGAGAAAAGGACACATTGGAGTGTTCAGCAAATGGAAATACAGTAGAAACGCAACATTTCTGACACCGGGTTCTGCACCTTAGAAAATAAAGAACAGACTTAAGAGCTTCTCATACAAAACAAGTGTAAGAAAAATAAGCGAGGTCTTAAAGGAGTACACATATGTGTCAGTATTAACCTGCATATATGAGTACACATAAATAGGCCTTCTACTCATGTGTATGTCATCCAACACATCTGGCTTTGTGTCATACATCGTCAGCATTTGTAAAGTAACACTTAGAAAGGGATTAACTGGAAGCAGATGATAGCGGAGGGAGAGTTACTACTTCATATGTCAGGAATGGGAACTCAGGTAGACAAGTTTATTATGAGAAGTTCATAGATAAATCTCTATATCAAGTAATGCCATGTCACTGAATCAGGTTTGCCTACACAGCCTTCCCTCCTCGTGTTCCAGCCCTTTGCAAAAGGATAAATTAACTTCAGCCTTTAGACATTTTTTTCTCTCTCAACAAATCAAATAGTTTCTACTTTCACAATATAAAAATAAGAGATTTTCCAATAATACAGACCGGAGCCAAAAACAAACAAAGTCAGGATTGGCAGAGAACGTATAAATTAACACACATATATTCACTCACACACTGTAGGTAACACTATGAGACCTGTGGATAGAGGAGAGTCTGCAGTGAGATGGACACTGCACTTCCTTGTGGCGTTTTGCACTGTGTCCTCTGGCCTTTTGCTCTGTCCTTGTTTGAACGCGTCACTCGGAAGTGGATATAGCATTGCACATTAATTCAATTCATTTATATATAATGATGTATTCAGAATAGCTATTTTTTACATTTTCTTCAGTAATTTATAGTCACTTATAATAATCGTCTTTCTTCGTTGAGTTTGTCGGTTTGAATACTGGCCACAAAAGGCTTGGAGTGAAGACAACAGCAAAGGGGACAGTTTTGGCAAATGAGAATGAAGAGTGTCCAGGACCGCTGACCAATCAGAGAGCTTCGAGCGAAGAGATGAGTGACAGAACACATAAAAAAGACACTGTTTTGTCCTTCTCCCCCATGTGCCCCTCAGTTCCAGTGTCCAGAAGACTGAGGTATAGACAGTGTTCGTCATTGTGCTAGGGAAGAAGCTCCCGAGAGTTCGAGTGAAGAAGGCCAGGAGGGATGGACGGATGGACGCGATGGAGGACCAGCTTGGCCCTGGGCCTGATCAGAATTGATACCACTTTTTATCTTTGCACTTGAGCATCATCTGTGAACAAGAAGAGAATTGGTATTTCACAACTTTTTATTTTTATTTATTTTTGCTATTGGTACTTCACAACAGTTGCACTGGGGAATTCAAACATTTAGGTAAACTACCAGTGAAAAAATTTGGACACACTCTCTCATTCATTGTTTTTTTCTATATATAAATATGGAAGACATCAAATATATGAAGCAAGATTTAAGGAAGTAAAGAAAAGAAAAAGTTAAATAACTTTTTTCGACGTAGCAAAGCGTGGCTACTTTGAGAATTTGAATATATTTAGAATAATAATAAATATAAACTGTTTTTCTTCACTACATAATGTGGTGTTAATATGACTAACTTCAGGAGCTGGAACACGCCTCAACCTCCTCGCCAGCCAACCACAGCTCATCTCGACCACGCCTTAAATTACCCAGAAGCCCTATTTATACAGCCTATCCCGACAACACCGTCCTCCCACTCCGTGTCTCTCATCAGCCTGAAGACTTCATATTTAAGGAAGGGGGGGTTCCGAATCAGCTTGGTGACCATTTTGGATTGAGACGGAGAGCCTCCCCCCAGCCATCACATCTACCCACCGTCCCAAATATCTTTATCATATTCCATTGTTGTGGCGTGGTCCTTGCAAGTGAATCGATATATCTCACTTCATATTCGATGTCCTCTGCATGTATGTAAAATGTAGAAAGTAGTGAAAATAAAGGGGGAAAAAACATTGAGATGATGAATGAAAAAAGCTCATTATAAAGCACTTTATAATGTGCTTCGACAGAATTACGTAAATACACAATCCAGTTTAAAATGGTTGTACACATTTTGCCGTACCTCATGGGCGTGTTTTGAAAAGGTATCTGCGCTGGCCATCATACCGGCTGTCCTGTCCTCCAGCTCTCCCAGTTTCTGTCCCCTCTCATCCAGAGCGATCCTTGCTCGAGCCAGGTCTCCCACCACCCCTGAGGCGGCGCCCTTCATGCCCTCGATGCCCCCTGGACCCGGGATGTGCTGAGCCAGGGTGCGGGAGGCTTTGCCAGCTGCCACCTCGCCAACTGAAACACACAGGGCAGGAGGGGTTAAACAGAGTCAATAATAGAGACATAGATTATATGTACAATGAAACATACACAGTTCTTCTCTGTCCAGGGACTGTGCTCCGCCCCCAAAAAGGCCTTTGAAGAAGCCTCTGTTTGGAGCTTCTGGTGTCTCCACTGGAGTGAAGAGCTCACCAAGCATCTCCTATCACAGGACATCGGACACAGTGTGTAGGATCAGTACATGAGAGTAGAAGAATGGTACAGATGAGAGTGGGACTGACCTGCAGGTTTTCACACACTTCTTGGCTGTAGGTAATTCTCTGGATCTCGGTGGGGGAGCACATGTACATGGCCTGGCCCAGGTTAGAGAAGCAGAATGTCCGGGCTATCCGCATGTCAGTCAAAGGCAGGTAGTTTACATCCATGAGTGGTCTGAGGCCTGGTAAACTGCACACAGAAAAGGGTCAGACATTTTGTCCCTCAAACAAGATGTTCTCTTGGGTTATTTCTCTATAAAAGATGATGAAGTTTAAGGTAGCCATTATGGGCCATGACCGGAACAATTAATCTCATTTTAGAGTGCTGCTCATATTCTGAGAACCACATTCTCTAACTAATGTCATCAGGTGACTGGTTGGTTGAAAAGATGACTCATGGTCAACAACTATCCTCCTGAAACATCCGCAGCACAAGGACATCAGACTAGGAACAAGTGTATTTGTGACCGACCGACACAAGTCGTCCCGGAGGCGTTTTGAGTTATTCACAGATTCTGAAAGTGTAGATTCTAAGCTATCGTGTATCGCGTATATCCACGGACTTTCGGCTAAATTCGGCTTTCTGTACATGAGCTCCGGAGAAACGGACGTGTCCCGAACGTGTCATGTGTCCAAGTAGAAGTTAAAACTCTATTTTCATGTCCTTATTGTCTTCAAAAGCTGCGTACATATTCACGAGCTCCTCACAGCTGATAGGCGAACAGGCGAAAACACATCGGCGCTACTCGCAACATGAATGGTGGGAGCGCGAGCGTGGGAAATAATGGTGATTTATACGTGCCTCCTTTCTTTCCGAAAAACAAGCCAATCTGAAATTTAAAAAAAATGTTTTAAACGCAACTAATGCTGTTATCTGAAACATGGAGTGGCTTCTTCATGATCTCAACTAGCACATTCCGCAAAAAAATGAAAATCACAAATTTTGGGGGAAAAAAACAACTATAAACATAATTTTCTCAGTTTCACAAATGCCAAGTTGTAGCAGGTTTTCACGTGGTGGGACACATCAGGACTAACACCTCTATGTGCATAGTGACAAGTTATCACTATGAAGTTGAATCAAGCAGCTTCTCTGCTAAAAGTGTTAACCTCTCAGCACAGTGCATCCTAAATTAAACTAAGATTTCCTGAGAATCCTAAAGGACTTTCGGATCTACACTGAGGACAATGTAGAGGCGTAAACCCATTTCCTGCTTGGACAGCTGGCTATCCTTGCTCTGTTACACATCCATATGGAGGCCAGCTCTGTCTCTGCTCCAGGAAAGATTAATGAGAGGAGCATCAGCCTGATCCAGCCCTCTCACTCGTACCTCTCTGTCTCTGAGTGGGGATCAGTGCTGAGGTGCATTCAGGATACAAGAGAGGTGCTGGCTTTAGAAGACTTGACTAAATGGGAGTCACTGACATATCACTTTGGTAACTGCTGGAAATAAATACATAGAAAACTGTTTTCATATAGTAGTATCAATAGGTTTTTTTTTTTTTTTTTTTTTTTTTTTTAAATAAGATGCCCCTTTTCTTCCATGAAATGGTTTTGGTGGGTGGAAAAGTTGTTGAATGAAAGCATACACTTTTTTTTCCAAATCTAATTTCAAACAGACCATCTGTCTGCTTTAAACATTCATCTTTGAGCCAAACCGAGTCCCTTTGATTCTAGACAAAGATTAGTCCAAATGTTTAGTTTGGATTACACACACACACACACACACTGACACCTGGACGCTGTTGGCAAACTCTCATAGGTAATATACAGTGGTACCTCACCTTACGAAAGACCCTACATACGAAAAATCCAAGTTACGAAACGCCTTCACGTCAAATTTTGGTCTCTAGATACGAAAGAAAATTAAAGTTACGAAACGCGAAATCTCAAAAATTCAATTAATCCGCGCTCAGATGCACGCCCCAAAACGTAAATACACTTTATCAACACACACGGGGTTAGGTTCCAGAGGTGGCCCGTGGTGGGAGAGGTCCACGAGGTAGGACAACTTTGTATTTTGCAATTGTTCTACATGTTTTAGGGCTGTAAATGCCTCACCACACACATTCTACGCTTTTCTCAGACTGGAGTTGGGCTTTTCTCGCATTTCTCTCTCGTTTGAACACTCGAACTTTCATAGATTTTCCATGGAATGTGTTGATAGTGAAGCCTGGGGGAAGACAGCTCAATATAGCGCCGAACGCGCGAAGGGAGCGGAGACACAGGACGCAACAACACATCATCAGTATGGTAAAACTCACCTGTCTCACGACGGTCTAAACCCCGCTCACGTTCCCTATTAGTGAGTGAACAATCCAACGCTTGGTGAATTCTGCTTCACAATGATAGGAAGAGCCGACATCGAAGGATCAAAAAGCGACATCGACTCCCCCTCGGGGCCACGGGCCCACGCGGCACGGGGTGATTTAATCCTGGTCTGGTCCCGGTTTGGTCCGGGTCTGGACCTGATCCGGTCCTGGTTTAGACCTGGTCTAGACCTGGTTTAGTTCTGGTCTAGACCTGGAAGCCACATAGAACCAGAGCCCGCCCCGCCCCGCTCTTATTCCCGCTGAAAGAGCGTCTTTCTCGGCCTCTTAGCTCTAGCGCGGAACGCACAAGGAGCGCGGAGACACAAGCTCCTCCAACGGCACTGCCATGTCCCGGGATAATTCTGGTTTAATCCAGGTCCAGTCCAGGTTTAGACCTGGTTTAGTTCTGGTCTAGACCTGGTCTATTCCAATCAGGACGCAGAACACAAATGTTACACTATAAAAAAAAGTTACACTATAAAAAAAAAACCTTGGAACGGATCAGGCCTTTTCCATTGAAATAGCTACTCAACTTATGAAAAATTAACGTTACGAAACCACTTCTGGAACGAATTAATTTCGTAAAGTGAGGTACCACTGTACTGCCAAAAGTATGAGACTAGAGAAACTGATTTATTAAACACAGTTTCAGTTATCAAAAGTCATTATTTCAGTTACGGACACGATGGACTGGAGTGACACAGTATAACAGCACCATATGATCCCTCTGATGATAAAACCCTTAAAAATCTGTGTAATCTGTGTAATCCCTCAGTCCAGGTAAGATTCATAGCAGAAAGATTCAAACCGGAAAGTTTTTGAATGAACTTTTGTTCAGTTGTCAAAATTGTATAGTTCTTTTCTTTTGCTTGTTTGTAAAGAAATACATTTCAAGTTCCCTAATGTAGGCAACTGGAGGCAAAAGAGAAGCTGGAGAATATCATAAAATGTAAAGAAATCAAGGACTCATGTTACTCAGATACATGTGAGTCTGATTATAAAATAATAACACATGTATTTTAACTTTATTTGTAAATTATTGAAAAAAGCAGGCTGTTACCCTTTTTGTTTCTTTTACAGAGTGTCAACAATGGAATTTCCAAAATGCAGGTTATTTTTGTCTGAGATATTTTAAATCCTTTGATTTTATAACTGACCTTGGTCAGTTATTGACAATGTGTAATGGGAGTCCTACCTGAGGGTCATGATGTGTCCGTTGGCGCAGAAGCAGGCCACACAGGCTCCTTGGCTCATGTGCACGACATCTGCCCTCAAGATAAAGGAGGTCTCTGTGATGCTGTGTTTGTAGATGCAGGTCTGGGAGGGCAGAGACATGACCTTGGCCTGCTTCTCAGAGCACACCACAGCGTACTGGCTCTCGCTCAGATCCTGGGATGTGGAGGGGGAGACGGACACGGGGCGGCGTTTTCGGACCCGTTCCTCTCCGTCTGTGGTAATGTTGGGCTCAAACCAGGGCTCGTACGCTGGGGGTAAGTGAGCGCCTGACGAGTCCAAGAAGGACATCCGTAACACACTGCCTTTGAGACGGACCAGCAAGCCTGAAAATACAAGAGCGCTTTTCACAATGCTCATACAGTCTAAATATGACCAGTGTGCCCACTTTTGACACTAATCTATGCAACTTCTCTGGTAGAGGGCCCACTATCTGCCTGGAGATTTTATTGCTTTGCCTGGAATGTTTCATTGTACAGCATTAAACCTAAACCCTAACTAGGGAGAGAGACGGAGACCAATAGAGGAAGAGGAAGAGACACCACCAGGCCAAGGTATAGGCCATATCTGTCTGCAAGTCCGCTTACAGATCATTTTAGTTAAGTTCAACATTGTGGAAATCTCTAAGCAAGCAATAATATCTCCATGGTAGCGAACACCCTACCAGAAATGTTACATACTGCTTCTTTAAGTAGACCTAACAGTAAACGATATTGAAATTTATCATTATATTTGTATCAAAACTATTGATTGTAACATTGCTTCATATCTACTGCATACATACCGCGACTGGTGATTAATTTATAAGAACTTAAATTTTAATTGAACAAAATCCTATTTCCATTTATGTATGCGTGAAAAAGAACACGGTTTTGATAAGACACAAACCTGCGGGTGAAATAATAACTGGCTGCAGCTGCCGTTGCTCTCCAGCAGGGGGCATTGTGACTGCTAAACACAGCACTGTGCCCAGAGAGGTTCCCACAAACAGACATGGGGTGAGGATCGTGTCTCCTTTGCGTGCGTAGGTCTCACAGAAGTGGAAGGAGGAGATGGCCTCTTTGGACTCTTTATCGATGCTGGTGACGCTGGAGGAGCGCGAGCGGCTGAACGAGTTGTCCCGGTCTAAAGGGTTGGCACCCCGGGGTGGGCACACGGACAGGAGGACAGTGGACACAAGACAGAGAGGTAAAGCACCCGCAATACAATCAATACAGACACGCACTAGATCTATGAGGACACACATACATAGGACATCAGATGTAGTGGTTTAGAAGGACCTATACTGCAGAAGACCATAGAAAAAGAATAACAGACAATTTTCTGTTCAGATTTAGTAAATACTTAATTAAGAGGTTAGGGTTTTACTGAATACACTAGTCTTTCATTATAAATTAAAGTGTAGTTATTATAACATGTGCAGTGTTCTACCTCTTTAAGGGACCCTTGAGTCTAGAACACAAAGAATCAATCTGCAACCCTTGTGTATTCCTAAACAGCTGAGATTCTGAAATGAACAACACAAGATCTGGGACAGACGGCTCTGTACGTTTCGTTAGTAGTAGTAATAGTATTAGGAGTAGTAGTAGTAGTAAGTAGTAGTAGTAGTAGTAGTAGTTGTTCTTGAAGGCACTGAGAAAAGCCTTGGTCCTACAGCCCATGTGAAGATACTGATGAACCACTGAGCCAGAGAAATGACAGACATGAAACACAGAATAGAAAAGTGGAAGCTTTAGCCAAAGCTTTACAGTGAGATGAAGTGCTTAGCTATAGCATCACTGACCTCTGCTTAGCACCCACCGAATTCTGAGGTGGGCCTGTCTTTACAAAAATAACAAATTGAATGTATTTGTTTGGAATGCTACGACAGATCAGTGCTACTGGTGTCTCATGCAAACTCAAGATATGCCTTGCTTGCCGAATTTGAGTCTAAAAACCAGATAAAACTGGACCAATGGAATGGGGTGGAGTCCAGTTGATGATTAAATAAAATACTGGATACATCATTTTTAGAGACACGAAGTCAAGGCTTACCCAAGTCTGGCTTTAGCTCAGTAGGCAAGCTTAATTTCCGTGACATCTTTGCTGGAAAAAAGAGAACATCCCTCTTTACAAACACATCTAAGCTATCACATGATGCCATGCAGAGCTAGCTTGCTTGCTAGCACAGGGATAAATGTGTGCAGGCCATTAAATTAAACAGACTGTGGAACAATGCCTGAGGACCACTTCATTTAAGAGATGCTTTAACACTAGACCAGTGTAAAAAGACAACCTCTCCGAGCACAGAAGCATGCACACCAGACACACACAGACCACATCCAGATAGAGTGTCCTGGAGACGCACAGCCCCATGCCCCAGCCCCAGCCCCAGCATGCACCAGGAGAAAGAAAGATCCAGTCGATGGAGGGAGACAGTGGAAAAGAGTCCTGGTACAGCAGAGCTGCTTTTCATACAACGCCCTTCCACGTCCCCATACCATATGCATATCTTCATATAAGGCAAAATGCACTGATAATACTAGAAGCTCTATTTTAAATATTTTAGATTTACTATAAAGTCATTTTAAATTAGGTTTATTTTAGATTTACTATAAAGTCAATTTAAATGAGGTTTCAGAGTTCAGCCTGACAGTAGTGTGTACATCTTGTAATCCTCTTTCCTTTATGTAGTTTAGCTCTTGTATTTTGCTCAAGCAGATCTGTAGATGTATAGTTATAGTGACCCTGGCCTCTTAAATCTAATAGAAATATTGGCCACAGTTTTAAGTCCCAACCTGAAAAAATTACTATAATGTATACCTATTTGGCAATTGACAGAATAATATTTTTTGAAACTATACTTTTGAAAGAGAGTTCAGGTAGTAAAGGACTGTTGATTACAAAGAACAAAAGACCCTGAACAACTTACCTGTGTATCATAAAATATTAAATAAAACATCTGTGATTGTCTGTACTGACTTTAAAGCTGTACATTTTGATTTCCATACAGTATTTCTTCATATAAGGTATATAAGGCTGCATCTGCAGCTTGAAAGAAATCTTTAGTTTTGAGTAATGCTTTAATGTTAACACTAAATACTTAATCCTGAAGGATAATAAAGTGTATAGTCTTGGTCAAAGGGTTGGGTCAGGTATGACACAGGTGGACAACAGTCGTGCTACATACATGTAGCATGCACATCTGTAAAACCTCCTTTGGATTTGTGAGTTTCGTGTTTGTGAGTCCCATCTGCCCTCTGGGCTGCCTCATCTTTGAGTTCCATAAGATCAGAGGCCACCCCAGAGCAGAGGCAGAGGACTCTGCAAGCGCCACTTTCAGAAAAGATGACATTTCCACAAATGTACATTATGTTACTTGTTACGTATTAAATAGGTTCATAAGTACACATAAAATGTATTTTTGTGTCTTTAGAAACATCCATCTCCACACAGGTTTGTTATGTATTAACAGTGTTGTCTGGATTTAGAAATGAAATTAATTTCATGAATGTGGCTTTGCAGTGGTCCTTGTGTTTCCTCCTACAGTCTAAGACACACAGGACACACAGGATTTCTACAGACAAAGGGAACAGGGGACAGTCTGGACAACTTCAGTCTGGACTCCAGTCTTGCTAATCTTACCTCCTCTACCACCTCCATTGTAGAATTGCTGTAGATTGCTGTTTGACGACAACACTTTTGGAGTGAAAGGTAAAGTAGAGTCAATGTGTGATTCAAAACACCCTTTACCCTGACTACCATCTACTATAGTGACAAAAATGTGATTTTTTTTTATATAGTACCAACATAGTGTTTAGTATAGCAGTCTTTTTATCCCATTGAATACTTGAATCTTAAAGGCAAAGGTCAAGCTAAAATAAGGCACTTAGCTCTGGCTTAAATAACCTGTTAAGTGCAGTAGAAGCCACTTTATCTGTGTGTCTTATGAATAATGCAGGGACAGCCTGCTACAGGGTGTCTGGTGGCTGAGACACACTCCATACCTTCAAGTGCCCAACTCTAGACATTTATTTTCTGTTTTTATAAAAGAAAACCTTCTCATTGGTGGCTAATGCCAAGTTAGCTGTACTAGGATGTGTCAGGTCTGTTGATCAATCACATCCACGCATATTTAGAGTTTGTCCAGCAGTTTTGCATATTTGATGAGGGATAAATGCCGACTGAAGTTCACTCTTTCACATCTGTTTGCAGTAGGTATTAACACAATTATCTAACATATAGTTTAATAATGCTTCTATTCACAAGTACATTACCTGACGTGGGCGACTTGCAGCGGTCCTCTGATGTGGCAGAACCCTCATTGATATCACAAAGACCTGCAAAATAAACCAAACAAACTTCACATCACAGTGTACTTCAGCCCTTGACAAACCATTTACTCAGTGCATGTTTTGAGTGTGTGTTGTGACATTGACACTGAGGCACACAGCCAGGCAGACAGCAGCAGCCCCTTTTTGGCAGACCGCAACAGCCGAGCGGGTGATTACTGCCCTCACCCGTGCCAAGCCCTGACAGGAGCCAACCCACTGACACCAAATGTATCTACAGTATGCTCCTCTTTACATGTCATTACGAAGCATCACCATGTATAGTCTGTTTATCTTATAGTTTTATTATTAAGGCATTTACAGCATTTCATTGTTCATATTTTCCCTTTGTATGAACGTCACATTATTGCGACGCTGCAGCAGCCTTCTTGAAGCTGCACTGATGGTCTCCAGCACTAGGTGGCAGTGTATGCATTCATAAGTTATTGTGTATAGCAGG
Organism: Paratrypauchen microcephalus; assembly: GCA_036785185.1. Classification (NCBI taxonomy): domain Eukaryota; kingdom Metazoa; phylum Chordata; class Actinopteri; order Gobiiformes; family Gobiidae; genus Paratrypauchen; species Paratrypauchen microcephalus. The sequence continues at coordinate 7,399,813 of JAVJIX010000003.1, forward strand.
GTAGAGTGTGATAACCATATAGCTGCAGTAAGACCAAACATGCTATGAAAGAACACATTACAGTACAGTTTTTGTGACAATGTCAAAGCTACTTGTGCAAAAGAACTACACTTTGTTTCAATGGCTGGTTATGATTTAAAAGCATATATATTAATTTCTTGGATGTAGCCTAGCCTTTTATTTGGATTTTACACATTATGTACTTTTTGGTTTGGACAAAACAAACACACAACAACAGATAATGTATAGTATTTTATGCAGAATAAGGCTGCGTCCCATTTCTCTGTCTTACCCCTTCGTCTTACCCCTATCCCTTGGTTTTGCGTGTTCATGTGAGGGCAAGGGGTGTCAGGATTCTAATTTTGATCAAGGGCTAGGGCCATGACCGAGGGCTACATACCACTTGAAACGAAGTAAGCTCTTGACCAGACTTGGAACGAAGGGGTACTCCTACAAGCTCAGGCAGGTTTTGGGATCAGGATGGCAGCGTCACATCGACCAGCCAGTCTCAAAAATGTATTTTCAGTAGTTGTAATTATCGATTAACAGTTTAGCATGGTTTACAATTATGACGCTTATGTTCTACGTTACTTTTAGTGAACTGTTGTTGTGGTTTTAATTGTAGTGATGTCTGTTTAGCTGACGTTATCGTTTTCATTGAACTTTCATGTATAACAAGCTAGTTTTTTTGTCGATCTGAGGTACCCGATAATCCTTGACATTTGTTTACGTTTGTTTGCGTCAAGTTGTCGCCTCTGTAGACGCAGCAGCCAGGTAGAGGCAAGGGATGATGACGCAAATGGTAATCGAGTGACGTCCCATTTTTTAGGGGAACATTCGTACCCAAAGCCCTCTCAGCTCAGTATTGAGGGGCAAGACAAAGATGTAGATAAAGGGGTAGGGGAAGGGGTAAGACAGAGTAATGGGACGCAGCCTAATTTTGAAATTGCCTCTTTTTAAATTTATTCATTGTGTCTATTAAAATTGCGAGTTTGAGTCGTTTGTGAGTAATATTATTTATGGTCTCTGAATCAATGGCCCACTGCCTTGTTTACAGAGCATGGACAGGATAGCTAATACTGGATAGTGTGCGAGCCAATTGTAAGAGTGAGCTGGTGGAGGCAGTGACAGGTCCCAGAATACCTCCAGAGGGCTGCCTTGTCTTCCGAGGCGAACGGGGCTGTCTCTGGTACGGGTCATTACAGCCGTAAAGCTCCACCGTGCCCAGGTTTAACACCACTGTCTTCTGGATGTAGTCCACCACTGCCAGACCGTTACTGTTCCCAAACACCACACTGAGCAGAGGAAATGACAATGAATGAAAACAACATAAAGGCAGTGAGTGTTTTGTTGTTGTAAAATGTCATCTTCTTCATAGAGGATGATCACAATGACCTCCACTTAAGTTAAATCTGTCTTAAAGAGTCCGCCACCTGCTTATCTCTATGGAGGTGTTATAACTTTGCCTGAAATGTTCCACAGTATGGGTTAAAACTTATAAAATATTACCATGTATGTCAGATTTGTGGAAAGGTTCCCCAGCTTGAAGTAAGAATGTATGTTTTTATGTTACTAATTTGGCAAAGTGCCTGTAATTGTTGTTATTTTGACTTTTTCTTCCAAACTTGCCAAAACAGTCCTATTTGGTTGGTATTTTTCTGACACAATTCATTATTATTAATTAAAAATCAATTCACAAATAACCATAAAAACTAAATATATAATAACCCTTGCATTATGTAACTTTTCCGTCCGTCAACTGCTTTTGTCCATGGAGATGTTATTGCTTTGTCTGGAATGTTTCACGGTATAGTGTTAAACCTTTCTATCTTCATGGAGACCAAACCAGACCAAGTTACAAGTCAGATCTGTGGAGAGGCAAACCCACTCAGTTAGAATGTCTGTTTTTTGAGCTATAAAACCCACCTGTAATTAAATAAATGTCAGGCAGAGCTGTTTAATGTCATACTGTGGAACATTTCAGGCAGAGCAATGACGTATCCATGGAAACAAGCACTGAAATTCAACATAGCAGTATCCTCAACCATGTGTGCATCATTTATAAATAGATTCCCATGTGTAAGGCATCATTGGAAAGCTTAGAATCTACACTTTCAGAATCTGCGAATAACCCAAAACACCTCGGGGATGACTTGTGACTGGTCACATATATTGCAATAACTTATGTGCTACATCGGTAAAGTCTCCACTTACAGGCCGTTGGAGGAGTTGAGGGCTAGACTGGTGATCTGCTGCGAGGGCTCTCCGCTCACCCACACCAACTGGACCACCAAGTCCACCTGGTAACCGGGAGACTGCTTCAGAGGGGCATTCCGAACCCTGGAGATGAGAGGAGGTGAGGAAAATGAAAGACACAAACAAGGAAAAAAAATAATCAAAGTGAAGAGGCGCAGCTGCAGATCTGACAGAGTAGTGTGTGGAGGGCCCGGAGAGCAACGGGATGGGTGAAGTGGTTAAGACTTTAAGTTTGGACAAGAGTGCTCCAGGCAAAATCCCAGCCCTTTGGTGAGAGCAAGGTGTTGTTGGCGCATGTACAAGTGAGCTTGTGTGCGGGGAGCATATATCAGTAGGTTGAAGCTAACCTACGTCACCACTCAACTAGTCAGTGCACTACTTTTTGTAAGTTAGTCAGATTGGTATAGTCATTCACATTATGAATAATCAATACATTTTGTACTGAATGTGACTGAGAGTGTGAGACAGTATCCTTACTAATGTTCCCAAGTAAAAAATAAGCATATTGAATTGGTATCTGATCTAAAGTCTGTGAAACCCCTCAGCCGTCCAGTAGGATCTATAGCAAAAGAAAAATTAAAATTATTCGTGCTTTTGGGTAAACAACAAGCATGCTGATGTATCACACGTCGTAATGGATCTAACACATGTTTTGGACTAAGTTGTTTTACTGGATTTTATTCGCTGGATCCTTACGGACAGATTGAGAGCAAGCTTATGGTGAAATACAGAGTTTGACCTGTGCAGAGCCTTCAAAGGTAAGATAAGTAACAAACCTTGTTTTGTGCTTTTCCGTATAAAAGCCCCATGTGCTCAGATTTCCGTGTGTAAGGCATCGTTGGAAAGCTTAGAATCTACACTTTCAGAATCTGTGAATAACTCAAAACGCCACCAGGATGACTTGTGTCTGGTTTTGCCACGGCTGGTCACATATAGTACTTCTCCCAGATGTGGGGTCCCACAAGGATCTATTTTGGTCCCAGTCCCCTTTTACACAGGCTGCCATTGGGTTGTTGTAAACACCAGGGCTTCATTGACTACTTCATCTAACTGCCCGAATTATCCCCAGAATTGGATGAACACAAATTTCTTGGTTATTTACAAAAAAAGAAATAAATAAGTACCAAATCTGACCAACCTGCACATTTAAGCAGTATGGTCTACAAGTCTCTCAAGATATCAAATTTACTCTGAATAGGACTACAGAAAAAAATCAGCTGTCCAAAGTTATCTGGTCTGATATAAAGAAACCACTTATATAATAACAGGCCATTATATCTACTTACAGTTAGTTGGCTCAGTATTTAAACATTTTGTACGTACTTGAGACAGGGGATGTTGCTGCTGTCTGAGTTGTTGCTGCTGGTGGAGGGGTGTGAGGGGGGTCCGCTGGTCTGGGGGGAGGCTCTGGGGGTGGGGTGTCCTGACGTCTGCTCCCCTCCTCCCCCGTCCGGAGAGTCACTGTCATTCAGCTCACACTGCATCCGGACTTCTAGTAACTACAGGTACACAAACACAGACAGTTAGAAGGCATCTTTACACTGTGAGTAGGTTTATATCAACTAGCCTGGGCTTGATCAATACAACAGGGTCAATAGAGAGTGAGTTTTAAAAGGCCCTTATTACACTATTCTCTGATCTCTGTTATAATGTTGTTTGCTCATCACAAACAGACCTGGAGTTGTGTTTTGTTTAATTCATACATGTTTAACACACAAATCCTGCACATTTAGGCTGAGTTCTTGTCTCAAACTGAAAACACTCTCTTCCACAGTGTGATGTCATGTGGTAATACAGGTGCTCCACTGTGTTTTTAAACTCCATACATCTTCAATAGAATCATTCGGATGATTTCAGCCCTGGAATTGTCAGTCTCTACTGCTTTGGAGCTGTAGACAAACTAATAATAAAGGATTCCTGTGTGAATGAAACAAAACACAACCCCAGGTATGTTTTTGATGAGGAAACAACATTATAACATAGATTAGAAAACAGCACAAAATGGGCCCTTTAAAAAGTAAGCAAACTCAAAACTGTAACATCCCCTTAACAAAGAAAATATTACTAGAAACCATATTGACTCCAAAGCAAAAGCAAAGTAATGATATTGATTTATTGCCAGCAGCTCATCCTTTACTTGAAATGCATGCATACGCAGAGCCTAATGAGGATGTATTAGCTTGTAATGTCATCTAGAGCCTTATCACTGTGCCAAGTTCCATTTTCCACCTCGCATTTACAAAGGTGTTAATCCCATTTTCCTACAGTCATCAGTGTCAAGGATTTGCAAAATTGTCCAACACATTACATAAGCAGTCAATCACAAATACTGATCTGAAATAGTTCTTTACTAATTGCCAGGCTACAACTAAAGAGGTGGAATTTAATCTCAATGTGAATACTTGATCCTCGGAGCTCATGTTAAAGAAGCTGGAATGAAAAAGAAAGCTTCTCCAATGGTTTGAATGACTTTGACAAGTGCCACATTGTGATGGCTGAACAACTGGGTCAGAACATTGGCAAAACATTTAATAAATTCTCTCCAGGATTTAGCAAAAGCAGTCCAAAGAAAGCAAAAAATGAAGTCAACCAGTAACTCCCTAGTGGTCATAACATAATACTAGGAATTTGGGTAGTCAAAAAATCCATTAATGCTGCAGCTTTACAGATAACTCTCTTCCTGGATTGTCTGACTCTCTTTCCCGTAATATTGAGACACAATATTTAATTTGATCAAAATACATGAAACAATGATAACACATTTATAACTATTCCAACAATTTACTAAGCAGCAGTGATGGAAAGATTACTTTGAAATGTATTTAGAATAGCATCCATCCATCCATCTTCTTCCGCTTTTCCATTTCTGGGTTGCGGGGGCAGCAGTCCAAGCAGATCTGCCGCCCAGAACACAACGCACCAGCCCCCATGAATCCACCCATGTATTCCTTTACACTGACCAATCAGAGTTCTGTATTCTGAATACTTGGAATACTTTTACATCGAGTAGCATTTAAATTATAGTATAAAATCACAACATAGGATAAAAAAAAGCTTCATTATGTGATTCCTCTTACAAATTAAAGAAACAAGAATCACACATGCCCTCACCACAAGAGTGGTGTTTTCTTTTTCTTTCACTGAAACGGGACCCCACCAATGGGTACAAAAAGAAGATCATTGATTTCTTACAGAAGTTGAGGAAAGAAGAAGTAATTGATCTACAACTGTATTACAGACTGTACCCTGGTGATGCTATCCCGTGCATCTATGGCCTCCCGAAGATTCACAAACAAGGAGTACCACTCAGACCCATTGTGTGTAGTGTTGACTCTATCACATATAATTTGGCCAAACACCTAAAAACCATCTTGGCTCCATTGGTGGGCAACACGGAGCACCACATTGAGAACACAGCCGAATTTGTAAACAAAGTTAAGTTTCTCCAGTTTGGTCAGGATGAGACAATGGTTTCCTTTGATGTAACCTCTCTTTTCACTTGTATCCCCACAGCTGTAGCGGTCGAAGCAGCGAGAAGGAGTTTACTACAGGATTCCAAGCTAGAAGAGAGAACCAAACTTTCTCCTGACCAAATCTGCCAACTGCTGGAAATTTGTCTGAATACCACCTATTTCCAGTTCAGAGGGAACTTCTACAGGCAAATTCATGGCTGTGCGATGGGCTCACCGGTCTCCCCTATCATGGCTAATTTATACATGGAACAATTTGAACAGAGTGCCTTAGCTTCATATCCAGGCTCTCCGCCCACACACTGGTTTCGTTATGTTGATGATAATTTTACAAAAATCAAAATTCAAGATTTGGAACCTTTTACTGCACATATCAATTCTGTAGATCCTAATATCAAATTCACCCGTGAAGATGCCAAGGATAACACATTGGCGTTCTTAGATTGTGCAGTAACGATAGGAGGAGACCGGGGACTCCAAGTAGAAGTCTTCAGGAAGCCCACACACACAGACCAATACCTGCTTTTTGATTCACACCACCCACTGCAGCACAAACTGGGTGTTATTCGGACATTACAACACAGGGCCCAAGTGGTTCCCACAAGCACAGAGGGTAAGGAAAAAGAAGAACAACATGTGCAGGAAGCCCTCTCTGTTTGTGGTTATCCCAAATGGGCTGTTAACAAAACCAAGAGAAACAAGGGCAAGAAACAAGATAATAGAGAATCCGAACCCAGGAGGAAAGGGGTAGCGATTCCGTACCTGGCCGGCGTGTCGGAAAAACTACAGAGGATTTTCAGACAATATGAAATCCCAGTTTATTTCAAACCCACAAACACTTTAAGACAAAAACTCGTCCACCCAAAGGACAAAACACCGAGCCACAAACAAAGCAATGTGGTCTACTCCATTCAGTGTAGTGAAGACTGCAGTGAGCGCTATATTGGAGAAACCAAGCAGCCACTTCACAAGAGGATGTACCAACACAGACGGGCGTGCCAGAGTGGACCGTCTTCTGCCGTATATCTTCACCTAGAAGCCACGGGTCATTCATTTGAGGACAGTGAGGTTCAGATCTTAGCGAGGGAAAAGAATTGGTTTGAGAGGGGAGTTAAAGAGGCTATTTTTGTCAAAAAAGAGAATCCTTCTCTGAACAGAAATGGTGGAGTAAGACATAATTTGCATCCCATCTACAATTCCATTATTAAGCCTAGATCAAACAAACAGGGAAACAATGGGGCTAGCCAGGTCAGGGCCAGAGGTGTGAAAAACAGGCGTGTAGGGATGAATAGAGATCGTCAGCTAGACGCCAGAGAAACAAAAGACGGAAACCAATGAGATAGTTCCGGAAAGTAGTTAGCTAGGTAGCTCCTCCCTACAGCAAGATATAAGCAAGTGTCTTACCAGTATTCTTATTAGAGCTGACGAAGCCTCTCGGATGAGCGGCGAAACGTTTTCAACCAAACAAACTTTGTCCAGTTGACAAATTGAACTTCTCCTGTTATCATCTTTTCTTTCAGTAGTTATGTGCAGTTTGAACACACAAATGTGTGATCAAATACTCCTAAAATCAAAGGAATACAGTACATTGTTGCAACGAAATGAATAGTAACTGTACCTGAAGACAGTTGCTCAAAATTGCTATTCAGAAAACGTATTCTCGGTACATGTTTTGAGTTACTTCCCAACACTGCTAAATATTAATACTAAAGTTAACTACATACTAAACAATGCTTAACAGTTACTACCATCAAAACTAGAGACTCATTTGGGGATTGTAAAGTACCGTCACTGAAAAAGATTTACATAGGACAAAATTTGACCTTTACTGAAAAGATTCAAATGGTAATGGTCACATCTTTATATAGCGTTTTTCCACCTTCAAGACACCCAAAGCGCTTTACAACAAGGAACCACTCACCCATTCACACACCAACTGAGCTAATGCCGCCTAAGTCTAAGTCTGAATAGTGTAAGACTTCATAGTAATACTGTACAAACTACTATTATGTTATGTTGTTTTGTTGAAAATGACATTTTAATGGATTCAAAAGAAGTATTTTTGTTATCACTGTTGAACTGAAATTGGGTATCAAGCCTTTTCCTTAGTATCGAGTTTGAACTTGTATTATAATGACAACGCCAAAGGGATCACATTAAACAGTGAATAACATTATTATGCCACTTTGAAGATGAAGATGCCTATAATGCAGGTGTATGTGTAGGCAGGTTGAGTGTCAGAGAGGTCCTCAAGAACTGAACTATTGCAGTACTTTCAAGTGTACCTTGGGGCTACTTCTAACCTCCTACTACCTTTGCACAACCACACCAACCTCCTAAACTCCCCCTCTCTCTTTCTTTCTCTCCCTCTCTCCTTCTCTCCTCTCTTTCTCATCTGTTTTGCCCCTGCACAGCCTCTTCTTTCCTTGCATCTTTTTGGTGATGCTACAGAGGCGTTTGCCCTTGTGACTGATGACTCTGTTCCACTAATTACAGCACACTTCCTCAGACTTAACCACAGCACTGATCTACCTCCCGGTCACACACGGACCAGGAGAGAGCTTCTGCCCTGTTTTATTATTTTGTTTCTTTATATATTTAATAACAAGAGTGATTGAAGTATCCCATGAATCACAAGTGAGATGCTAGTGGAACAGTAGGAACAAGGCAATAAAAGTACTGTCCCTTTTATAATGCTTTTACTTCTTTAAGAACTTGCTATATAGGCATCTCACAAACATCCTGTAATTTTCTGGGGTGGCAGTAGTGTAGTTAGAAAATGAAAGTTGGAAGTTTGATTCCTGTTGCTTTTGTTGTATCCCTGGGAAAGACCGTTCAAAAGCCTGGTGAAATCATCATGTTTTTTTTAAAATATCTTTTATCATTACAATGTTTTGACATCACAATAACATTCGCAAAACACTTAACACCACAATAACATTCGCAAAACACTCAGAAAACACATCGGGGGATGGGCAGTGCATGTTAATGTGAATAGTACCAATGGAATTGTCATGGATCCAAATGCTTTCTATCTATACCAGTGACCTCTAACTGAATTTAAAATAAATAATGTTGAAAAAAATACAAATCCATATGATTGCAAAGCTGAAGGGGTCTGTTCATTTCGCATTCGCGGTCCAAAAACATCTACAGCGTTATTCCAAAAGCTTTCATAACCAACAGTGAAGGACATATCAAGGGCACCAGTTCAAAAACATAGCAAATTTCATCCACCCATCTGTAAGGAAAAACATATCACATATCGCCCACATACTTTGATTGACAAGAGATTTCTGCAAAGACTAGAGCAACAAAACATCCCAGCAGTCAGACATGCCAGGATTCAAATAAGAAAAAACCAGCGGAACTTGCTCATTATCAGTTTACATAATGTACTTTAGAAACTACACATAATCAACAAAAGCTCTTTATGTTATTGGAGTGATGTCTCCACTTCCAGCTCTGTTTCTCACAAGTGAGACTGCTCCGTCTGTTGGCATGACAACCATACAGGCTTTGACTCGGCACTTCTCTGAGTGCGTGTATACAATATGTGTGAAAATGGCTGCAGCGGTCATTGAGTTCATACCAAAATGGCCTGGTTTGAAACAAGTTTTTAGGCTTAGTATTGTGTTATACTGAGACATGAGTATAGTAATCAATCAAACATTATGCCACCAACTAATGTCTTCTACTTCCTCCAATACAACGAACATTATGAATGTAAATAAGGTTCTATGGGCCCCGGATGACAGCCAGAGGGCGGAGCTGAAAGCACTGACTGAATCCCTTTCAGTTAACTTTTGTTGTATTTCATCCATACTGACCCCAGAAGGCAGTGCTGGGAGCACTGAATAACCGAAGACTGGCAAAGTCAAGAGGAATCCTGAGTTCAGAACTCATAAAGTGGACTCTGAGAACTCCAATACCTGAAACACAGTGACTAAGGCATTACAACAGTCACATTCTCTTAATGAATGAAGACCACCTCAAAGATGAAACACATCGCTGAACCATCCAGAGGAAAAGAAAACAACACCACTTCAAAAAGAGACAATTTACATAACTGAAATGGAGTGACACCATGGCCCTGGTACTAAACCAGCCTATGCTCCACAGACTCATCACTGTGAAAATAGATCTGTGCCTGACAGCAGCACCACATCCAGATCCACATCCTCAATAAACAACAGCTCATATCTACAATCTGGCACGTTTAGCGCATGTATATCATGGATGTTCATGCACCGTCCAAACTAAACCAATAACAAAGGCATGTGTTATATTTTCTAAATACTGCAGTTCAAAATAGACAGTCTTACATGTCAAGCTCTGGGGCATAACCGTAGAATACCCCACTGCACAATGCTAGGACTACTACTACTACTGCTACTGCTACTGCTACTACTACTACTACTACTGCATTTGAATAAAATCTTAGAAGATTTGTCAGGATTTCAAATGCACCGAACCAAGTCACTGATCTATAATACATCGTGTGCCTTTCCTCCCAGTCCTTCGTACCTGAACGACCTCGGTGGTGACCTCCAGTTTGCTGAAGCGGTAGATGAGGAGGTTGGCGGACACTCCAGCCACACACAGCATGCGGCTCTCGGGACACCAGGCCAGGATCTGGATGGCAAAAGGGTCCTCATCTGACACCTCTGTGTTGCCCTTGTCCTCCTTCGACCTGCTCCTGTCAAACACCTTGGCTGTTTTCAGCTTGTAAAGCACCTGGAGCATTACTGCAAAACAAGGAGAAAAATCTCAGAAATGGCATATTTGTTGCCACATATTTCCCACAAGTCTTAGCATTTTCATTTTGAGCTTTGTGAATCTGTGCTTTGTAAAACTGTGAATTATTGAAGAAGCCGTAATGCTTCTATGACAGCCTTTGTGTGTTTTGGAAATGAAAATAAGAACAACAACAACAACAACAACAAAATTGGTTCCATCCAACAATGATTTATAAAAGCATAAACAGGGGTCTGAGCAAACTTACTTGCAGAGGCATCCCAAAACTTCACAGTTCCATCAGCGTGTCTAAGAGAAAGAAAAAAATTACAATTTAAGATTATGTATTTATTTCATCACCCCAAACTCCCCCTCCATATTTGCAAAGAAAAACATATGGGTGACTTTGTAGAGAGCCGAGTGTAACAAAAAACAAAAAAACAATACAATTCTGCTTTTCCAGCTCCCTAAAAACTGTTATATACATGTACACTTCAAGCCTTTCAATTTCTACAAATCATATTGAAAGTTTATTTTTTAGCTATCTGAAGTGCTAGCATTCCTCTTGATTGTGCAAATATCATACACCAAATTGATTTATTTTGCCTAAAATTAAAAGTTGGAATAGGTCAGTAATGTGTAAAATCCGACCAGGTAGAATTCACTTTAAGACAGAAACTGGTCCACCCAAAGCAATCCACCTAATAGGTCAGTAACGTCTAGAATTCCCAAAATTGTGTCCTTGTTGGGCGTCATACGTAGGTTTGCAGCGGTGAATAGTGGTGACTGTGATATAAACTTGGTCACAAAGTTGATGTAAAAAGGTGTTCCATCTTTGAGGAATACAGAAATATTCATTCAATGTTGCTTTAAATAGATCACCAATATTGAACTTCAGGAAATGTCCGTAAACTTGACCAAAATGAAATACGCTTTACTCTCTCACTCTCCAAAGTGTTTACATCGCCAATTCAGCTGTTGGGAAAGCTATATTTTGCAGACCTGGGCGCTCTGCTAGCAGGAGGAGTGGAGACCTGCATGGAATAATAATATGGCCAACAGGAGTGGACGAGCGAGCAGCATGAGAGGAAAGGAGGAAGAGAAATGGAGCCTCTTGGTGCCGAAGCCATACCTCAACATCACATCTACAGCAGTGTGTGTCCGCCCCCCACTCCCATCGCTGACAACTTGGCAGTGAATTATAAACATCTTAAATCGACCAAAGAGCGCGTGATTAGAATGCGTTACAAGGTCCGTTGCGGTTAATATTTTCGGCGAGGTTTTCAAGGTGGGGAGGTGGCGGGGGCAGAGGATAACGGGAGTTGCGAGGTAATGATAAAGATAATAAAATTAGCGGAGTCTTCTTACCCGGTAATGATGATCTCAGGGTAACTTTGTGTGCCTTGACCCCAGTTTCCACCGCTAATAGGCCATTCCTGGAGAGAAAGTAAAATGTTACGGAGATGCAGTGTTGGTATAGCAGAGATACAGCACAAGAGCAAAAGAGCAAGAATATTTAGTAGTAAAAAATCATGGTATCAATAGTGTAACTACTATAATATATATGTAAGCAGGTAGGTAGAGTAATCACAAATATATTTGTGTAATAGTAGTAGTTGTAATAGTTAGGGGTAGATTCATGTTTCAAAGCTGGGTTGGAGGGTCACTCTGCTGTGATTGGTCATTCAAAGTGATCACATTTACAGACAGGGTTATTCATTTAGATTAGAAACAGGATATGGTTAAAGATCCCATGACATGGTACTTCTTGATGCTTTTATATGGTGCCTTAAAGGGATATGCCACCCCCAGGTCAAATTTGGGCATCTCCCCACAGTCCAGAGACTAAAATAAGTGGTGGAAAGCGTTTTCCTGCTCACCCAGCCATTGTCCGAGTCTGTCGCCACTGACCGCCGCGGTATCTGGTGCTCCTCCGCCTTAGACTGGAGTCTAACGTCGCCAGAGAAAGATTTCGGCCAAAAGGAATTAATTTGCTCGATGCGTTTCCCAATTACTTTGTGTGTAGTGCGCATTCATATCGAGTGCAAATAAATGTGCAAATCAACACGGAGAGCTTGCCTTGGTCATTTTGGGTGGGAACTATTTTCCAGTGCGTAAGAATACAGCCGTATCACGCAGCACGCTACCAGGGGAATCCCAGTTACGCACCGGGAAGGGAGTTCCCCTGTTGCACAACGTGGTGCGTGATACGACTGTATTCTTACGCACTGGAAAATAGTTCCCACCCAAAATGACCAAGGCAAGCTCTCCGTGTTGATTTGCACATTTATTTGCACTCGATATGAATGCGCACTACACACAAAGTAATTGGGAAACGCATCGAGCAAATTAATTCCTTTTGGCCGAAATCTTTCTCTGGCTACGTTAGACTCCAGTCTAAGGCGGAGGAGCACCAGATACCGCGGCGGTCAGTGGCGACAGACTCGGACAATGGCTGGGTGAGCAGGAAAACGCTTTCCACCACTTATTTTAGTCTCTGGACTGTGGGGAGATGCCCAAATTTGACCTGGGGGTGGCATATCCCTTTAATGGTTCCCTAATACTGTAAATGAATCCTTCTTCAAAATCAAGACTCAGTGCATGAGAAAGACCCATGAACACAGGTAGGGTCAAAAAATATATCTCTGAACACCTCATTATGGGCCTTGTTGCTTGAATGCAAATGAGGAGGACAGAGATAGGCCAGAGCAGTGGGTGGGTGGGGGAGCAAACTCTCCGCTCTTTCCTCGTTTTAGCGGTGCGATGTGCGCTGGCTCCACTTCTGCGTTTTATGCGCGAAGGAAGAAAGGAGAGGCGTTTCAATAAAAAAAAAACCACACATTTTCACAGAAAATAAAATTAAACCACTGCTGTTTCAGAGGTCCAGAGGCTCGGATAAAGGACATCCGAGCCTGGAAACATTCTCACGTGCCTCTAGGCAAATAAAAAAACACATTTTGCATTGCGTAGCTCGTTTGCAGTCCAAACTCTGGCCGCGACGGTGGGTAGATATCCAGACGGGAGGTGGAACTGCATTTGCATTTTTCTTCAATGTGACGTCACATAGTTTCCTTGTTCAGAATCGCCTGTTTGAGCTGTCTTTTTTTCAAACGCAGAAAAGGCAAATGCTCAGTTTACACATTTTGCAACTTTTAGCCATGGGGGGGCAGGGAGGGCAAACAGGGTAGGGGAGCTCACATTAACGTTTAAAAACCTCAGAAAGTGAAAATTTCATGCCATGGGACCTTTAAGGTTAGGAAAATGATTTGGGAAAGTTAACAAGTTGGAATCAGTAAATGAAAAAAAAAGCCTTATCTCATCTTATACAATAAAAGTAGGGCTGTCAGTTTAACACGTTATAAAAATGTACGCAATTAATTATGAGTGGCAATTCAATGCGCGCGCATTTTAAATCTGGCGTGCGGCGAGCAGATTGCTGCCAGGGTCTTTGAACGGCAAGTTTATTTACAAAAAGAATGAAGACGGGACGATCAACAAGAACGCGGTGATTTGTAGCTTTTGTCAAAAAGAATTTTCCGATCACCAGAACTGCTCCAGCCTAACGGATCATTTGAACGTCAAACACGTCCGGACAATTTCCATTGTTACCGGTGATAGTGCGAGCGTGAGCGCACTTTGCCAATCCACCAAACCACCAAACCACGCTCACAGAATTTGGGAAACAAATGAGCAAAGCAACCACAGAAAAACTGACAAACTCAATCGCAAAGTGGGTTGTCTCTCTCTCTCTCTCAATCAATCAATCAATCAATCAATCAATCAATCAATCAATCAATCAATCAAACATTATTTATAAAGCGCTTTTCATACAAAATTGTACCACAAAGCACCTTACAGTGATTAAGGATTAGAAGATTAGAAGATTGACTTTACTGATCTCTCTCTCAATCTCTCTCTCTCACTCACTCTCTCTCTTTCACTCTCTCTCAATCTCTCTCTCAATCTCTCTCTCACTCTCACTCTCCCTCTCTCACAAGATTCAACTGTGATTAATTTGATTAATTAATTACAAATCCCATAGTTAATTAGATTAATTTTTAATCACCTGACAGCACTAATAAAATATAATGTAAACTATCAAAAATATAGGCGTGTTTAACAGCAGAAGATGTTTACACATTACCATGGCAAAGAGAGCTGCACCATTATTTCCACTGGAGAGATTATTGTTCCTCTACAGAATAATCTTGTGATAATTTTCCTTTTCTAATTAATCATCATTATGCAACCAACATAGACCAAATGCTGAATTTGCACGATTGTGCAAATTCAGCATTCAGAATTTGCACGATTGTGCAAATTCAGCATTAGATGGCTGAATTTGCACAATCGTCACAATAAATTGCAATAGAGCCAGTGCTTTCCCTGAATATAATACATCCAAAATGAACACATCAGCATACCAGAGGGACACATAATCGTCATTTTTGTAGCTAAAGTCATGGAGGTTAGACATAAAAGGGTTGGATGTGTACAGAGGGGGATTAGTGAAGGGAACATAGGGGACATATGTTTGAATGGGTGCTCAGGGATTTGCAAAACTTGGCTTGTTGTGGGTAGTGTGAGATGTTTCTACATGTCCAGGAGGAGGTGTTTGGTGGAACTGTTAAAAAAAACTAATAAAATTAAAAACTTATTTTTGTACTGCTGATTTACATGGAGTTTGAATGATGGGGGTTGGATTGTGTTAAGTAATATGCATATAATGTCATCCTGCACAAGGAAAATGAAAAAAAAAAAATGCAGGAAAAAATTGTGTTGATCTATACTAGAGCTAGAAAAGCCTATATGGGAACATTAAACATTATTTTGTGTTGAAATTGAAATTTTACTGTACTGTCTAAAAGGTGATTTGTGGTATGGCAATAATAGGTATCGAGGATCAAGTCTTTCCCTTAGTATTAAAATCTCCTTTTACGTTTTATTATTGTGACAACACTTTGGTGAACATTATGCCAATGCCAACTCAGACCAGCTCAAACTGTTGTTGTGTTCTTGGGCAAGACACTTCACCCACCTTGCTTACATATGATGGTAAGTAAGTGACTAGTGTAGACTAGGTTATGAATGAACAATCATAGTAACATGATTTTGAATATCTAGAAAAGTGTTCCATACCGCATTAATAACATCAATAAACCCCAAACTATAAAAAAAAAAAAAAAAAAAAAAGATCTTGGATGCTCTCTCTGCACATGTGAAAGCCTCATATAATTAACCACAATGCACCTCAGAGAGCATTAGCATGTGTTTGCGCGTTAGCGAGAGGCTCGTACACGTCAACACATACAAAGGTCAGGGGGATGACTCACTGATCCTTATGTGAGAATGGCCTCCTGCAGCTCTCTTTGGCTTTTGCTTAACACATAATGCAGAGGAAAAAAAGCTTCTCGGAGAGACAGCTCGGGTCAGTCCATGGTGGCATTTCCGTCAGAATGTAGGAACAAGGAAACGAAGAAAGAGCAGAGGCATGCATAACGAGAGGATGAGCAGGGGGTCTGTGCTGTGGGTTGCCAGATATGACACATGGGAGTAAAACCAGAGTGAAGCTATGCAGAAGAAGACAGCACTAACGTCATAATATAGACTGAGATTAAAATATTCTCACAGCAAAGTCATGTAAAAGTGTCCTTGGTGGGCTGAGTTTTAATGGCTAGAGGCAGACACCAGGGACATTTACATTTGTAATTCAGACATTTGCTGAGTTTATGACGGAGCCCAATGTGACATAAGGGAAAATGCTACCCTTGGGAGACCATTGCAGTACCATACATCATTAAACAGGAGAGAGAAGGGTGTTCAAAGAGTAGTGGGGGAAACTATTTTAGGAGGTTTATTTGAGAGAAACTTTCCAATGCAAACACTCTTTTCATATTAGTGAAATTTGTACTTTTGATATGGAATACATAAGTGTAAAAAATAGAAGAATGCATGGTTTGATTGTAAATGATGGATTCTTTGTATCCATGTATTTTAATTGTTCGTTAACCTGCCCGGGGACTGCAGACAGAAACTAGTTTTAGCTAAATGTGGTGTAAAGCATCTCCTCTTTTATTAGATGAATGTACACGAATGAATGTGCATAATTATTAGGCAAGTTGTATTTATGAGGATTAATTTTATAATTGAACAACTACAGTCCTCTCGGTGTTATGTTGTTACGTAAATGTAACTTCAAACCTTATTTAAGAAAGCAAAAGTGAAGTTTTGGCTTTCTGAGGAGAAAATCTATGTGTGCAAAATTATTGGGCAACTATTACCGTAATGTGAAGAATGATTACGCAATGAAAATAAAAATTTCCCATTACTTGTTTATTTTCTGTCAGAATAGTAAACAACTTTTAAATGTCAGAAATAAGCATTTCTGACAAAAAACAAAAAACAAAAAAAAAATCTGTGACCTATATAGCCACCTTTCTTGTCAATAATGGTCATAAGTCTTCCATTCATGGAGTCTGTCAGTTTCTTGACAGACTCACGCTAATGACGACAGTCTCACGCTTTGAGAGTGTGACACACGCATTTCAACGAGTTCACACGCTCACACGCCACACATTGTATTTCTCACGCTGAAATTTTGTTAAGCAATTCAATGAAACTCTAGCCACTGGTCACAGTGCTTCTGTGCCCATAGGGTTGCCAACCGTCCCTTGAAAAACGGAATCGTCCCGTATTCAGAAACAAAATTACGCATCCCGTATTGAGCTGAAAAGAGATGCACTTTGTCCCGTATTACCGTGTGAATCAAAAATAGTGTCTAAAACAGGGGTGCCCAATATCCCGATCTACCAGTCGACTGGTGTCGAATACTATGACACTGCTCTTGGTCTCGAGATGAGTGCAATCATATTTCATTACAGCCGCTGCTGTTAGCAATAAACTTTTACCGGTGTGCGGACCGCATGGAGCTTCGCACTGCAGCCTGCGCGCCGCCAGTGCACGCAGCTTGTTCGCTACTCACGTCCTCCTTTTCACACTGTCACTCTTCCCCGCGTATAGCGTACACAGGCTCCTCCTCAATGCCTTTGATTAGAAGACCAAGACGAAATGCAAAGCAAAAACTAATCTAAATTTATGTTACAGTGTTGGCACAGAGCAGGTCTACAACGACATGTGGTGGAATTTTGCCTAATAAAAGTGCACAAATGCACCTGTTTGTCACGACATGCATTTGCAAATGTGTAGAGGCTGGTAAATACCACTGCAAAACCAGTAAGAGAATGTGACTCCAGGTAGGAAGTTGAAAAAACAGGTTAAAAAAAAAAAAAAAATCAAAGAAGGGGTCCTCAAACTGTGGGTGAGGTTCCAAAAACGGGGCACAGTGTTTAAGTGCAGTACAGTTTGCTTGGCTTATTTTAAGATTAAAATTAACATTTATCAGATAGATGGAGATAGATTTATGAAAACTTATTTATGTGAGTCAGCCTTTTCCCACATGAAGATCATTAAGTACTGTTCCACCATGACTGATGATCAATTAGAAATGTGCTTGAGTCTGGCTGTCAGCAGCTACTGTCCAGACTACACATCCTGAGCTGATTCCATCCAGTGCAAGTCAAATTTGGTGAGAAGGTCGTGCAAAGTTGGATTATCAAGAGGGAAAGGGAAAGGGAATCCCCCCCCCAAAATCGGTGGTTGACATCTTAGTTTTTATTGGCTAGAATGACCCCAGATTGCATCTCAGAGCATCTGGAGTTCAAAAATTTGATCCCCCTAACTTTTCAGTGACTTTCAGCTTTTTCCATTACTGGTCACACTTTCATCACTGTTTATATTAATTTATACAGTATTAAGTTAAGCAGGACAGATATTTCTTTTATTCTGTTAATTTTGTTATTTTGTATTAAAAATAAATTGCGGATTATTTATTTTCCATGTGTTTCATATCACTCAAATATGCATCTAATTAAATTCAGGTTTGAGTACAAAAAATGGCTAAAAAGATTCACTACACCACGAAGGGTGAAGGCAATCGGGCCGGCCGGTCCTGCCGATGAGGTGTCCCTTTTTTTTTTTTTCAGGGAGTTGACAACCCTATGTGCCCAGAACATCGGTCTGTGTGGCTGAGAAGAGTTATCCAGGCACCATGCCCTTTTCAGCCAATCAGAAACTAGATTGTTCTGCCGTTGGGCAGACCGTAGAGTCTAGTTTCAGCTAAGCGCGCACTGCACTGTCAGTGATAATTGAAGGACGGCAACTGAACACGAGTGAGACAAACGAATGATGACAAAATGGTGAATGATAAAACAAACGAACATCCAACTCAGGACTGAGAACCATCAGGTAATAACTTCATTTATATAACTCTCATTAGTTGCTTTGTAGTTTTGCTCTTTAGACCAACATTTACACCTGTCCATTTCTCACTACAAATCTCACTCCAACCAAACTTCAAAAGTTGCCTGTGACGAGCCCTGTGACGATCAACTTTCTGTGCAGGAGCAACCACAGCCTCCCAGACACTGTTCAGAGGTATACGGGTTTCTTTCATAAAAAGGGCTTCTGCATAAAAAGGGCCTCAATAGGGTTTAGGTCAGATGAGGAAGGGGGCCATGTCATTATTTTTTCATCTTTAAGGCTTTTACTGGCTAGCCTTCAATGCATGCGAGGGACTCCTGCATAAAAATCATAGGCTTCTTGAAAGATGCAGACTTTTTCCTGTGCCACTGATTGAAGAATGTCTTCTAAAAACTGGAAATAGGTTTTGCCGTTCTTTTTGAGTCCATCTTCAATCTGATGAGGTCCAACATGCTCATCTTTAATAATACCAGCCTATACCAGTACCCCACCTCCACTTTGCTGGCGTCTGTGTCGAAGTGGAGCTCTGTGCCCATTACTGATCCAGCCAGGGGCCCATCCATTTGGTCCGTCAAGAGTCACTCTCATCTCACCAGTCCATAAAACCTTTGTAAAATCTCTCTTCAGATATTTTTTGTTCCAGTATTCACGTTTCAGTATTCATGTTTCTTGTTCAGTGGTGGTGGGTTACCTTACCTTGGCCATGTCTCTGAGCGCTGAACACCTTGTACTTCTGGGCACTCCAAGTAGGTTGCAGTTCTGGAATATGACAGTGCTGGAGGATGATGGGTTGCTGGTAGCTTCATGTTTGAGTCTTCTCAAATTTCTTGCAGTTAATTTGTGTCTTTTTTTCCTCAACACATTTCTTGCAACACTGTTGACTATTTGCAACAAAACGTTTGATGGTTCTGTGATCACGCCCCAATATCTTTGCAATTTCAAGAGTGCTGCAGCCCTAGTTTACAATTTTTAACTTTTCAGAGTCAGTTAAACACCTTTTTTGGCCCATTTTGCTTGAGGAAAAGAAGCTACCTAATAATTCTGCACACCTCGATTTAGACTAAGGAGATCTACACCCTCTTGGGAGACAAATACACATCACCGGACATGCTTAAATCCAATAAGAATTCAAGCTTATATAGCTTGGGTTGGAAAATATGCATAAAAAGTATAATATGGTCAAAATACCTTACCTTACTTATACTAA
This sequence comes from Paratrypauchen microcephalus, assembly GCA_036785185.1. Classification (NCBI taxonomy): domain Eukaryota; kingdom Metazoa; phylum Chordata; class Actinopteri; order Gobiiformes; family Gobiidae; genus Paratrypauchen; species Paratrypauchen microcephalus. Next base: position 7,419,802 of record JAVJIX010000003.1, read on the forward strand.
TAATTGTGCCCGTGCTTAAGAAGGCACATGTGTAGGCCCCCCTGAAGTTTGCCAATGAACACCTGAATGAAGATACTGTGGTCAGATGAGACCAGAATCGAGCTCTTATTAATTAAACTTGGCGTGTTTGGAGGAAGAGAAATGCTACCTATGACCCCAAGAACACCATCCTCATAATCAAGCATGGAGGTGGAAACTTTATGCTTTGGGGGTGTTTTTCTGCCAAGGGCATAGGACAACTTTACCGGGTCAGCGGGAGGATGGACAGAGCCATGTAGCATTAAAATCCTGAGTGACAACTTCCTTCCCTCTGCCAGGAAAATGAAAATGGGTTGTGGATGGGTCTTCCAACATACAATGACCCAAAACATAAAGCCAAGGCAACAAAGGAGTGGCTCAAGAAGAAGCACATCAAAGGTTGTATAGAGGATTTTCCAAGGAAGAAGAAATCCAGTGACTGTCCTTGTCAAATATTATGCAGCTCCCTAAGTAGAAACATTCAGAGGTCTAAAGAGGCGTCAGTCTTTAGACCCTCTGCTTCAGTGCACACCATTGCTGGAAGGAATGCCCAAGAATCACCTTAGTTTGGCTTCGCTCCTTTTCCCCTTGTCTTCTTCTTTCAGCAACCTCAAAAATTGACTTTCTTTTGGAGCTATCTGGTAGTGGATTCTTGTTTGCCATTGCAACAAACTTTGTGCTAACTACGAGGAAGCTATTGTTGTAAAAAGCTGCTAAGAACTGCTGCTTTGGTTGAGTAAACAGTGTCTTGCGTTTGTGGAAAGACGCAGTTTACTCGACCACATAATCCCAGCGTGTAAACCATGTATTCCCAGCACGCCGGCAAGTCAGTTACATTAGAAGCGTAGGGACTAGGATTGACAAGCTAACAGCCAATAGATAACGAGGTAGCCTTGTTATCTTTTGGCTAATGTTTATCTGGCCCCACCACGACCACAGTTGATGGATTTTCATTCTTTTTTTCGTCATGTCATCATAATTACATCATACATTACATAATCACATCATAATTACAAGACTGCTGATCTCTATAATGCAATTATTGACAATTTAAAACAAAAAGAAATCCTCCATACAACCTTTAAAGGTCCCATGGCATGAAATTTTCACTTTCTGAGGTTTTTGAACGTTAATGTGAGCTCCCCTACCCTGTGTGTAAACTGAGCATTTGCGGTCCTTTTCTGCGTTTGAAAAAAAGACAGCTCAAACAGGCGATTCTGAACAAGGAAACTATGTGACGTCACATTGAAGAAAAAATGCAAATGCAGTTCCACCTCCCGTCTGGATATCTACCCAACGTCACCAGAGCCAGAGTTTTGGACCGCGAACGAGCTACGCAATGCGAAATGCGGTTTTTTATTTGCCTGGAGGCACATGAGAATGTTTCCAGGCTCGGATGTCCTTTATCCAAGCCTCTGGACCTCTGAAACAGCAGTGGTTTAATTTTATTTTCTGTGAAAATGTGTTTTTTTCATTGAAACGCCTCTCCTTTCTTCCTTCGCGCATAAAACGCGGAAGTAGAGCCAGCGCACCAGCGCACCGCTAAAACGAGGAAACAGCGGAGAGTTTGCCCCCCCCCCACCCGCTGCTTTCATTTTCATTTGCATTCAAGCATCAACGCCCATAATAAGGTGTTCAGAGACATATTTTTTGACTCTGCCTGTGTTCATGGGTCTTTCTCATGCACTGAGTCTTGATTTTGAAAAAGGATTCATTTACAGTATTAGGGAACCATTAAGGCACCATATAAAAGCATCAAGAAGTACCATGTCATGGGATCTTTAAGGTCATGGAGTGGCCCAGCCAGGCTCCGGACCTTAACCCTATGATTTAGAGATGATCTGCAAAGAAGTGTGGACCAAAATTCCTTCTGATATGAGCGCAAACCTGGTCATCAACTACAAGAAACATCTGACCTCTGTCCTTGCAAACAAAGGTTCAAGTCTTTTTTGGCTAGAGGGTTCAAATACTTATTTCACTCAATATATTTCATTTAAAGTTTTCTTTTTGATATTATATACCTATCAATGTTAAAATAAACCAACCATATAAATTATAGACTGTTCATTTCTTTGTCAGTGGGCAAACCTACAAAATCCGCAAGGTTCAAATACTTATTTATATTACTGTACCCGTTTGCTGTAGCCCTGCCGTTTCTGCCGTGATCCAGCAGAGTAAAGTGCAGGTATAAGATCCACAGGGCAGTCGGCAAAGTACTCGCAGCACGTCACAGGAGACTCGTGGATGGTCAGGGGGTAGGGGTTTTCAAATATGGGGTAACTGTAACATACGAAGCAAAAAAACACCATGAATTAATGCAATGCTTATAGGTCCTATATTACACAAAATGTACTCTTGTGATGTTATAATGTTGTTACCTCATCAAAATTATACCTGAAGCTGTGTTTTGTTTCATTCACACATGTTTGAGTAATCCATTATTATTAGTCTGTCTACATCTCCAAAACTCAAAATGGTCTGTTCCACCTTGTGATGTCATGAAGCAGTAGATTTCAAGTTAACAGCTACCTTTTACAGTTAGTTCAGTACAGATTGGCAAATCATCCAAATGATTCTAAAATTATACTCAATTCCAAGTACAAGTTTTTTTTTTTTTTAAAAAGCTTCTAAAAAAAAAAGTACACTACAATGACCCAAAAATCCTACTCAGTTACAATAACATTATTCCTCCTTAGTTAATTTCCAGTAGAGTACATTCACATTTAGTATGCACAATTTAGTCCTAGATAGATAAGAAAAATATCACCAGATTGTCTTGAAAAAGAGATAACTATTTGAGAATATGGCCCACACCAGTCACAGCTATAGATTGAAATGCCCAATGCAAGGACAGCCGTGCGCACAAATGTTATGATAAAAATATTAAATAAGGGGTCACACTCACCCGTTTTGTGCAAGGTCAATCACCACTAAATCCTTTTCTAAGAGAACCACCACCGCATAAGGTTCCTGAAAATCTGCGGAGAAAAAAATGCAAGGCACAGCAAGTCATTCATCACAGTACACGCTCACTACAGAACATAGTAATTACTGAGGAGACAAATCTTTGGAAATCTACAAACCACAGGGGAAGTATTGCACGCGTTTTCTATGGCAAATGCTATTATCATATCTGTGCCCTCAAGAATAAAGGTGAGGGGGGGCTAATGCTTTCATTTATCTGTCCTATGATTTATAACTGCGGGGTACAGCTTTGATTAAATATTTGGAGAAATCAGATTCACTCCAAGAATGGTTCCAACACTGATAGATTCCACCACTAATAGATTCCGGACTACAGTATATTTGATAAAAAACGTTTGAGCAAGCACACAAGAAAAGAGTCTGTAAACAAAATTGGTTCAGAGAAATAAGCTAGCTAGAAGATATACTGCTTATATATTAAAGTTTCAATTTATTCATTTCCATAACATTTTGTAAAGTATTTGATGCAGACTTAAACATGTATATCAAAGGTAATAATACTATACAAAGTTGAATATAATGTTTGCTTTTACTAACTGATGGTCCCAGGAGGAATTAAGAAGAAGAAGTGAACTTTATTGATCTCACACTGGAGAAATTCTTCTCTGCATTTTAACCCATCCTATATATATATACATATATCAGGAGCAGTGGGCAGCACACATTGGGGCGCCCGGGGACCATCTCCATGATCTTCTTGCTTCGGCTTGGTCAGGACCTAAGCTGGAGTACCTATGGTGCATGTTTTGGGTTGGTGGGGGAAACCGGAGTGCCCGGAGGAAACCCACCCAGACACGGGGAGAACATGCAAACTCCACACAGAAAGGCTCGGGCGACCCGGGGATCGAACCCAGACCATGCATGCAAACTCCACACAGAACACACACGGAAAGGTCTGGGCGACCCGGGGATCGAACCCGGAACCTTCTTGCTGTGAAGCAAGAGCGCTAACCACTCTGCTACCGTGCCGCCAAGGGAACAGTATGTGGCATGTACCATTACCATAGCCATGGGAATTGGGGGTGCCCTAGTGGCAAGAGGGAGATTAAAAAAAAAATGTATTAAAATATTTTGACCAATAATAATATAAATTCTTTATGACTATTTTGTGAAGTGATTTTGACACATATAGACTATTATGTGTATTTAGATTTCTCACTTGTTATTTCATTTCATTTCATTTATTTGTTCATTTCGAGCAGGTCAACACAAGGAAATAAATACATGTAACCAAAATACAGTCAAAAACATTCACTTTTTTTGCTCCAAAAAGTGGGAAGAAGAAAACTTATTGAATCCCACCCCTGTCTTCCAAAACATAACTTAAATTACTGATTTAGCTTCCATGTTCCATGTTATCTTGTTAGCTCGCTACCTTCACAGCACCCCCTGTTAAAAATTACTTCCAGCGGCCTTGAATCTTACCGTTCTTACCGTTTAAAAAGCTTATATACTTTGAGAACACATCAAAGTTTTGCTCAGTCCAAGGGCAGCGTGCCTCATGCAAAACTCAGAACCTCCAGAATTCACTCATTGAGATCAGAGAGAGACTTTTAAGGTTTAAACCAGGAGTTTCCAAACTTTTTCACCAGGAGTCCCATATTAAACCTTATACATAGTGAAGGGTCAGACTGCAGGACAATATGATGTAGGTTTGACTGAGCGAACACTGGTTTAAAAAGGCTAGGAACATTTACTTTAAGTCTGTATCGCATCAAAATGTTTTTATTTAAGTTAAATAGCAGACATTTTCTACATTTGTTGAAAAATATACTACTTTTGGTCATTTTGCCTAAACCACAGTTTGGACATGCCCCCAAATAAACCGGACATCATGTGTAATGTTTTTGTAACATGTCTACCTCATATCTGGGGACAAAACTAGGTCATGTTAATGGAGTTTAAAATCAAAATCTTACATACTTTACTAGCTGGTATTGTACATCGTATTTTATATTTGACCACTACTTTTCTATTTAAATCTGATTTGTACATATATATTTATTAGCATTATTTTTATGTATATAATTATGTCTCATCTGACACAGGTCTATTGCTCTTTGGTTGCTATTCCATCTATTTTTTTCATTTCCATTTCCATTTTTCCTTTTTATTTATTTTTTTCCTTTTTTACCCTCTGTTATATCATATTTGATGAGTGAGCTACCGTACCCAAAACAGTTTCCCTGGAGGATCAATAAAGTTTGTCTAAGTTGCTTATACTATCCCTTGAATGAAATCGACATGCAGCTGTATTAGTATTCACTCAATATAAATTATAATGTTACTCGGTTGTTCTTTCTTAAATGGTATAAATCTGTATGACATTTTTTAAACATAACCATTGTCCTGCTCACAGTAGTATCTGCATGTAGTTGATGCGTGTCCAGTTTCTCATAGCACAGCTCATGTAAGAGTCCAGTGAAGCAGTAGGACATAATCACAGCTCCACAGTGCTGAGGAGACAGCTTGTGTCACCAAACATCTGACCGGCCCACTCCTGTTAGCTCCCTGCCACAAGTTAGCCCCCCAACGGTAGCTCCCTGTGACTCAGATTGTGTTGGACTCTTGCACAACTCGGCCTCGCTGTGTCCACTCTGACAGCTCCACAGCCCCAAAAGCAAAAGGGCATGAAGTATAAAAAATGTATGAAAAATAATATTAGCTATTCAATTTGTGTTAATAAACGTGAATTATGTTGAATGAATTATGAAAGATTTGACAAAAAATCATATCCTTACAAAATGTGTTTACATGTAATTGGTATTATCGGATATTTGTTAAAGTTAAACTGAATATTGTTTCAGATACTCACTACCATATTTTGTAACAAATCCACATTTGAGCTGTGCATATGGTGTTTTAATAGCATTATCTACTGTTCCAGTGATTTTGCACATGATTGTCACAGTAATTATAAATATAAACCAGCCTTTACTATTTTCTTTAGTTACACTGATCTACAAGCAAAATACTTCCGGAACAAAAGTAGTGAAGTTTTTCTTGGTTTAGGTCACTAATAAAGAAAAATTAAGTCAGAAGTGCTGATTGGCTATAGTTTCCAAGATATAGTATTGGGTCAAAATAGGACATTTGTGCAAAATAAGGCAAAAATGGTAGTTTATCAGAAGGTACAGTGTGTCTACAAGCAACAGTTCTATCTGAAAGCCTGTCTGCACATTCAATACATTCATTTTAATATGTCTAGAGTTTTAACATCAAATATTTTTTGATTTTACAAGAAATTGAAATTGAGTGCACCTGATGTCTTAAGATATTTCTTGTTTATTTCTTGATGGATGCAAGTTAAATAAATGCAAGTTAAATATTTTCAAAATATAAATGTTATTTTTAAGCAAAAATGCCTAAATCTATTGTATAAACAGATGTGATTTTGATGTAAAACAATATCATTAAATATATATCATATAATACATATAATATCATATAATACATTAGCTAACCAGCACAGTTATCAATTGCTTTTCAGTTCATCTTATCAATATAAATGAGATTTAGCCACTTTTATCTCGGAAGCAGATCGAGTCCAAAAAATTTGTAGACCAATGGTATCCTTGTACTGTTTGAAATATGGTTGTGGGAGGAGTTGATGTAGCCCACTTTATATACTTTTTTAAATATACTTTTTCAGGAATGTAACAAGAAACAGTTTTGGGAGACGTATAAAGATGCAAAAAGTGCACAGTTTCAAATGCAAGTAGCTACCACTGATGACTACAGGCGAGTTTGTAGTTTAGTAGCCACCTTCACAATGTGAAATCAAGGCAGTTCTCTTCTCCACATAAACATGCAACCACTGACTATCAGAACACATTCTCTCATTTGCAATATATTCATGGACACTAATAACAGTTCATTTAACTTCATCCATCAATGCCTGTGTGGAAGCACACAAGCAGACAATCCCAGCTTCTTTTGGCCAGACGTCCATTATGTAAATCCAGGGCACGGTTTGTCCATGATCAACTGAAATCGGTGGTGATGATATCAGGTTGGCAGCAACATAATGAAGTCATCATTGTTGCATAACTCCCTAATCCCAACTGAAGCTGAGATAACACTGCTCTAGATCTGACACACTGGATTTTATGCACGCCACAATCTATGTCATAATTTACCACAAAATCCAGGTCTATTCTCCTGTTGTGACTGTTTACTCAGCTCTGCACAAATAAGATTCTCATTTCAATTTGGAGGAAACCCAATGTTTCGTATAAAGGTTTGAAAATCTAATATTCAGTGTTTTGAATAATAAACAGCAATACAATCCAGCCCCCTTGGGAAATTTCATATTTATAAAAGAGTCACATGGAAGCCAAGCGATGCTGCATAATTAAAATCAGAAAAGGTTTGAGTGTGAGATTATAATGTTTGCAAACACAAAGAAACTCAGTTCAGGTTTAAATGAGGGACAGGGACACAAAATGTGGGGAAACTGTTTAAAATGTAAAAGAAACTAAATGTGATGGTTAATCTATCACAAGTGTACCGAAGAATCATAATGAAAACAGTAGAAAATAAACAATATTGCTTGTTATAATTATCTGTAATATTATATTATGCACAAAAATCGGACATAAGTTTTAAAGGTACAGTACACTTTAAAAATCTGGTGGAGGGCCTATCACTTACTTGTCTCCATGGAGATGTTATTGCTTTCCCTGGAATGTTCCATGGTATGACATTAAACATATATCTAACATTTATTTATTACATATTATTTATTCATTGCTACATTTCTATTGCTCAAAAATACAATAATTCCTGCTGTGAATAGGGGCGAATCTCCACAGATCTGAACTGTAATGTAGCGTAGTGCTGTAACCTGCTTGTGTCCCTCATAATAGGTGTAATGTATACTAAGAAACATTCTAAACAAAGTCATAACATTTCCATGGAGACAAGCAGGTGGCGGACTCTCCAATAGAAATGTTATGTCGTGCACCTTTAACAGGACAAACCAAAGGGCAAATTATGCTTTTTACTATATTTAGATAGACAGCTCTGGAAAAAAATAAGAGACCACTGCATTTTTTTCCGAAATCAGCATCTCTACATGTATTACAGCCATTCCATTCCAGCGTCTGTTGAATTCCAACACAAACACAAAGCTGAGCTACTTCAGTTCTTGCACCAGGAGTGGAATAAAGTCACCCAAGAACAATGTGAAAGACTTGTGGAGAGCATGCCAAGACGCATGAAAGCTGTAATTAAAAATAAGGGTTATTGCACCAAATATTGATTTCTTAACTCTTCTTAAGTGTAAACATTAGTATTATGTTGTTTTAAAATGAATTTGATCTTGTTTCTGAAAACATGTATCTTTTTTGTTATTTTGACCATTTGTCATTTTCTGCAAATAAATGCTCTAAACGGCAATATTTTTATTTGGAATTTGGGGGAAATGTTGTCAGTAGTTTATAGACTCAAACAAAAATGTTCCTTTTGCCCAAACACATACCTATAAGTAGTAAAATCAGAAAAACAGATAATTTTGCAGTGGTCTCTTGCATGTTTTTTGTCACGTGCCTTTTACATATAGCACCTACCCCCCACACTGTCATATTATCATTCATCACAGACACTGCACACACACAGAATACATACATACCGTTGGGGTATGGGGTCTCACACAGAGTGAGGAAGTCGACTATAGGGTAGTCCATCTCTAACACAGCAGTGCTCTTCCCGTGCATCACAGTCAAACAGGGCAGACGGCCCACTGTGTCGAAGGACAGGCCTCCAGACAGGATTATAAAGGGCTCCCTGGGAACAGACAAACACAGTACAGCTATACAATTAGCCACAAGTCACACAGAACAGCTCAAATTAGAATATAAATAGTTAACAGCCTAGGGCCAATTGCTTTTAAAATATCTGCTGCCAAAAGTAGCCAAAGTAAAACCTTCTCATAACAACACTATTAAAAACTACAACTAGCATTACCAATACCACTAATACTACCACTACTAAGGCTCCAACATCAATCGCATGTTTACCCCTTACTTAAAATGTGCAACTTCCCATCATTAAAACAGAAATCATAAATCTAGCAAAATCAAGCAACTGGAATGCTTGTTAGAAATGATCACTTATTCAGTCATCCCTAACTTGTACTGCCATTACTGCTACTACTATTTTTAAGTTCATTTATTAAAAAACATATTATTTATTAAACACATTCAGATGTGTATCCTTTGAATAATAAAGATAAAGGGGTTCTGACTGGACACATACCCATTCCTGGTGGTTTTGTACTCCACTTTGAGAATGGGTTTACAAGGCTCTGGCTTCTTCCCGTCCTTGGGCTGTTTTCCTGAAATACACCAAAGCACAGTCCCATTAATTTGTCTCTTTACGTACATCATTGTTCTTTGTCACCACTTCTCTCTATCTTTTACCCCAGCGCTCCCTTCATCGCCCCATCCCTCTTTCAGTACTTGCACTTCTGTATAAGAAGAGGCATTGTAATAATAGCAGCGGGCTATTTATCAAAAGGAGAGTGATGTGGGACAGGGATGTGGGATGGGGCCATGCAAAAGAGGTGAGAGGATCAAGGATGATTTAGTGGAGCCATCCATGCAGGTCACAAAAGGGAGGGCTGTGTCAATAAAATCTGCACATCGCCTGTAAGCTTACCTGTGCATACACTACAGTGTTACAGCTCTGCCTGGAATATTCCACAGTATGACATTACACAGATCTAGAAATCCATTTATGAAATTACAGGAGGCTTTATAGCTCGAAAATACTTAATAAACAGTGTGAGGTGGAAGAACCATGTGTGATGCTAACTGGAGACTCTGCTCTGTCTAAAACTTTGTTACTGAATTTCATGAATTTGATCCATTTTGTGTTTTTTCTTGCGTTTCAGGCAATCTTGAAACTTTTTTTTGGCTGTGTGACAGTGACACTACTGCTTAAAAGACACTTAAATGACATTTAAAGGACACTGGCAGTGCTGCTTAGGACACCATTTGAGCTTTATTACACCACACACTGTTTTACCTATTTGTATTATATATTATATAAGTTTACAGGTATATGTGATGTTTTAGTCATTGTGTTTATTGTCTTGTACTTTGCTACAAGTATATGAATGTTTTAGTCATTGGGTTTATTATGTTGTACTTTGGCTAGGGGCATATGTGATGTTTTTAGTCATGGTGTTTATTGTCTTGTTTATGAGACATTTTATGTTCACTCTGGGCCTAGGGAACGCTGCAATTTCAAATCCTGTGTGTGCAACCTGTACATATGGTTTTTGACAAGCTGACTTTGAAACTGAACCTTTTTGAACCTTAATGTGTGTATTCTGTCAGCATGGTAACTTAAGAACATTCCACTATATAAAAATACATGTAGAAAACCCCAAGTGTGATGTAATTGCAAAATATCAACTGAATAACTGTGCACAAAACAGTCCCGTAGTTCCATATTGGCATAAATGTGTTGTTTTGATGGCTATACTGTTTATCTCCAAAAAACAGGGTCCACGAATCTTGTAATATAGTAGGAGGCCTCTGTGTTAATAACTACATCTCAAAGCCAAAATATCAAAAAAGGCAATTAAAATGAGTCATGAAGCTTAACTTAAACCTGTTGAAAGAATTTACATAATTTTTCATTAAACACAAACTAATTATACACACAGCAGTGGGAGAAACAACTCATTAAAAAGCCCAGTCTGGCAAACTCCTCTATTCAAACACTAAAAGCAGATATATTACAAAGCTTCATTTAATATGTTTTCCTGTTCATGCTGGTCATTGGTTGGGCAGTTATTCCTCACTTTTTCATCCAAATGGACAGTCAAAGTGGTGCGTGGGTGAGTAGGTGTGCGCTGTGGAGGTAAGATTGTTTAAAAAAAACAAAAAAAAGCATCTTCAAAAAGAACAGACTCTGGCCAGTGAATTAAGTAAATAGAGTGGCTATTGCTAATGTATGCGACGCAGAGGAGGACAAACACGCACACATAACTGAGTTAACAATAATCCAACGACTGAAATGAGGGAACGGTGAGGGGGGGAGGTGGGAGGAAGGAGGGAGGGGGGCGCTGCAATGAGTCCAAGGTCACATGACACAAAAGGTTCTGTAGGAGTTATTTATGGGCAAGACAATAAGCAGGTTATATTCTGGAAAGGAGAAAATTACACTTTATTACCTATAATGCCTTGGTTTATAAACACATTTTATAAACACACTTTCCCACTGCATTGTGTTTTATTTCCTTTAGTCAGCCATTCCCAGAGTCTATGGCTGACTTGATCCAGCTCTAATAGAATATGAAAAGTTAATTTGCTCAGATATTGAAGCGAAAATAATAATGACTCTATGTGTAATAATAAAGAAGGACATTTAGAACTAACTGATATTATTTACAGTTAATTGATTTCCTTTTTATGTACTTGTTTTGAAAAGAAAATAATTGTACTGATGGAATAATTATATTATATAATTATATAGGTATAATAATAATACCTAAAAGTATGTAGACAAACTATTGTCTTTCCATAGTTGTCTCATTACAAAATTCAGAAAGTAATTTTCCAGTGTTATCTACCTGGGCTTGGACATTACACATTCTATGAGTGCATTCACATTTGCCTTGGTTTGGTCCTGGTTTAAAGGGATATGCCACCCCCAGGTCAAATTTGGGCATCTCCCCACAGTCCAGAGACTAAAATAAGTGGTGGAAAGCGTTTTCCTGCTCACCCAGCCATTGTCCGAGTCTGTCAGCACTGACCGCAGCGGTATCTGCAGCTCCTCCGCGTTAGACTGGAGTCTAACGGCGCCAGAGAAAGATTTCGTGTAGTGCTCATTCATATCGAGTGCAAATAAATGTGCAAATCAACACGGAGAGCTTGCCTTGGTCATTTTGGGTGGGAACTATTTTTCAGTGCGGAAAAATAAAGCCGAATCACGCACCACGCTGTGCAACAGGGGAACTCCCTTCCTGGTGCGTAACTGGGATTCCCCTGGCAGCGTGCTGCTTATTTTAGTCTCTGGACTGTGGGGAGATGCCCAAATTTGACCTGGGGGTGGCATATCCCTTTAAGACCAGTTGAGTCCTAGTGCAGATTTGGTTTGGTCCTGTTCTAGTCCTCGATTAGTCCTGGTCAAGTCCAGGTTTAGTTCAAAGGCCATGTCCCATTACTCTTACCCCTTCCCCTTTCCCTACCCCTTTATCTACATCTTTGTCTTGCCCCTCGATACCGAGCTGAAAGGGCTCGGGGTACGAATGTTCCCCTAAGAAATGGGACACCACTCGATTACCGTTTGCGTCATCATCCCTTGCCTCTACCTGGCTGCTACGTCTACAGAGGCGACAACAATTGATGCAAACAAAAGTAAACAAATGTCAAGGATTATCGGGTACATCAGCTTGACAAAAAACTAGCTCGTTTATACATGAAAGTTCGATGAAAACAATAACGTCGGCTAAACAGACATCACTACAATTAAAACCGCCATAACAGTTCACTAAAAGTAATGTAGGACATAAGCGTCATAATTGTAAACCAGGCTAAACTGTTAAATGATAATTACAACTGCTGAAAATACATTTATGAGACTCCTTGGCTGGTCGATGTGACGCTGCCATCCTGATCCCAAAACCTGCCTGAGCTTTTACATGTAGATGTGCTCCTTCGATCAAAGTCTGGTCGAGAGCTTGCTTCGTTTCAAGGGGTGTGTAGCACTCAGTCGTGGCCCTAGCCCTTGATCAAAATTAGAATTGGAACACCCCTTGCTCTACATGAACGCTCAAAACCAAGGGGTAAGGGTAAGAAGAAGGGGTAAGACAGAGAAATAGGATGCAGCCAAAGTTTAGGTTTTAGTTTTACACAATGTTATACTATTATACTCCTATTACATATATACTACTATTATATATTTATTTACTTTTCCTTAGTTGAGTGGGACCTTATTTCAGCATAGATTGTTATGAAGCCTGCTCTTTTACCATGCGGCGTGATTGTCTGGATGGGCTTGCCCTGGCCCCTCACGTTCCATATGGTCAGCGTCCCGTCTGAGTGACTGCAGATGAACTGTTTGCCCTCGTGGTGCCAGGCGACAGAGTGGATCGCCTAGGAAATCACACACACAAACACAGGGTCAGCGTCAGAAGCGCACACACGCCATCACGTGCCACCGTCTCCTGCTCTGGAGAGTTCCACTTAAACAGCTTCACGTCAGCAGTCCGTACTGTATGTGGGTTAAAGCTCCATGACAGCAGTGAGCAGATGGCCCACGTGTGATAACAAAGTCTGGCCTCTGACTGGAGAATACCCCCCGGCACAAGTGAGGCTGATACTGAGCGCGGGCAGGTGGAGCACTTAGGAAGGTCTACAGGTACTTTCTAGAAACTTTGCTGTCTTTTTTATTTAGTTATCTACATATTTATTTCTTAAAGGGCCCATATTACACTATTATGATCTGTTATAACATTGTTTGATCATTACTAATATGCATGGATTTTTTATTTGTTTCACACACACAAACATTGCATATTTAGATGTTCTTCTCTCAAATGGAAACACTCCACTCCACCTTGTGATGCCATGTGATGATAGGAAGAGCTCTACTGTGTTTTTAAACTACATACACCTTCACTAATATCAGTTGGATGATTTCAGATCTGGAATTGCCAGCTTTATGACAAATGGGTTCCTCAAGCATAAATGAATGAAGCAAAAAGCAACTCTGGGTACGTTTTTGAGGAGGTAACATTATAAAGTGGCATAAAACTCAGAAGAATCCTTTTTTTGTGTAATATAGAACCTAGTATAGTACAGTGGTACCTCGCCTTAAGAAATTAATTCGTTCCAGAAGTGGTTTCGTAACGTGAATTTTTCGTAAGTTGAGTAGCTATTTCAATGGAAAAGGCCTGATCCGTTCCAAGGTTTTTTTTTTTATAGTGTAACATAAGGCCGAGAAACATAGGCCGAGAAAGGTGCTCTATCGGCGGGCAAGACCGCAGGGTCTCGCTCGGGGCGGGCTCTGGTTCTATGTGACTTCCAGGTCTAGACCAGAACTAAACCAGGTCTAGACCAGGTTTAAACCAGGTCTAAACCTGGACTGGACCTGGACTACCGTATTTTCACGGCCATAAGGCGCACTGTGTTATAGGGCGCAGCTTCAGTTACGGGTGTCTTTTTGGTATTTAACACATACAAAAGGCGCACCGGGCCATAGGGCGCGGGTGGTCCAGACCTGGTTTAGACCTGATTTAGTCCTGGTTCAGAGCGCACGTGCACTTCATTGCGTGCGCTGACGGCTCGTGCTCTTCTTATGCGCTGATGCTGTATTGAAGTTCAGAATGTGTTTAGTTGGTGGATTTAACCACATAAACTTTCCACCCGAACAAAATCATATGTGTGTTATTAATAGGCCTAAGAAAATAGTGCGATTTGAATTGTGTTTTATTAAAAAAGGCAGCGGGAGCAAATATGAGTTCGGTTGTGCTTTATTTGAGTGCGTAATAAGTACCGTATTTAGCATAGTGCTCACATTATTTTTTACAATCATTCTATCAATTTAATTAATCATCAAATCCATCAAAGTCCTCATCTTCTGTATCTGAGAAGAACAACTGGGCTAGTGGACGGTCAAACACGCCAGGTTCTCTCTCGTCACAGTCAGAGTCTGTCTCGTTGCCGTCCGTCTCCTCGTGAATGATGCCGGCTTTTGCAAAAGCCCGAACAACAGTACAAGTAGACACATTAGCCCATTAATGCCGAATTCTCTCGCCGCTGATCTATTCCCATGTTTCTCAGCATAGCAGATCGCTTGCAGTTTAAACTGTGCTTCATAGGCGTGTCTCTTAACAGGTGCCATGCGCAGTGTTGTCAAAACAGCATACCACGCATACCGCCCATACCTGCCCTTTTGTACTATTCGGGGTCTGTCTTCGCTCACGTCTGCACGTTCACGCCACGCCCCTTGTCTTCTACTACGTCCGCGTCTCACAACAACACAAAAGGCGCACCGCACCATAGGGCGCAGCATACATTTTCGAGAAAATTTAAGACTTTTAGGTGCGCCTTATGGCCGTGAAAATACGGTAAACCAGGATTATCCCGGGACATGGCAGTGCCGTTGGATGAGCGCGTTGCTCGTGTCTCTGCGCTCCTTGCGCGTTCCGCGCTAGAGCTAAGAGGCCAAGAAAGACACTCTTTCAGCGGGAATAAGAGCGGGGCGGGGCGGGCTCTGGTTCTATCTGACCTGCAGATCCAGACCCGGACCAAACCGGGACCAGACCAGGATTAAATCACCCCGTGCTCACCCGCACGTGCTCGGCCCCGAGGGGGAGGCACGGCCCGGGCGCCGCGGCTCCATCCCGTGCCCCCCCCCCACTATGAACACATTACTTTGAAAATCTATGAAAGTTCGAGTGTTCAAACGAGCGAGAAATGCGAGAAAAGCCCAACTCCTGTCTGAGAAAAGCGTAGAATGTGTGTGGTGAGGCATTTACAGCCCTAAAACATGTAGAACAATTGCAAAATACAAAGTTGTCCTACCTCATGGACCTCTCCCACCGCGGGCCACCTCTGGAACCTAACCCCGTGTGTGTTGATAAAGTGTATTTACGTTTCGTTTTCTTTCGTATCTAGAGACCAAAATTTAAAGTGAAGGCGTTTCTTAACTTGGATTTTTCGTTTGTAGAGTCTTTCGTAAGGTGAGGTACCACTGTATAGTACATATTTCTGAATTCATTAGTATTAGGATAGTAATCATTTCATTTCATGTTTTGTCTTATATTATTATGCAGTATATTGTAAATAATTTCAGATTTCAATGAAACTTTGAGATGCCTCCTGTCTCCCTATTCAAAAACGTGCCCTGGTAATACAGTCAAACAACAATTTGCAATTTGAGAGTAAGAATCAAAGTGCTGTTTTATGACGCAATATGCAGTAAGATTTAATAGCAATGCAGTATAAAAAAAAAAAAACCTGAATGGTCTGAAAGCCAAAAAAATAATTTGATGCCAGTTGTCAATTGGTTTTTGCCAGCTAACACCACACAGGGCAGTCAGTGCAGATTACTCATGAACATATGGGGGCAGTTGGCGCCAAATTGGTTCTATCCAACTGTTTTTATATGGCTTTTCGTGGACTTTAACAAGAAGAGAGGGTTATCAATCTAACACTGGAAAGATTAAAGTTTAATACTGATATTTGGGTGGTTTCCTTTGGAGTTTACATTTGTATTAGCAACCAAATGGCGACAGGTGGCAAAAAAAGAAAAAACAAAATTCTGCTATTAAATTGTGCCATGAATACTGTATGTTGCAACAAAATCATGACAGTTTTGCTCTGAAATTAGTTGACAATAATGAAACATGCACCAGGGCTGTCAGTTGATGCAAAGTTTTTCATAACCAGACAACAAAATAGGACCAAATACTTATAGGTTAACGTTTCCTTACCCCTTTAGTTTGCTCGTATCTGTAAATAAGTACATTGGAGCTGGGAGACCGCAGTGACATGTCTATCACATGTTAGATCTGCTCTGTGTATTCCTCTCATTCATACAGTTCTGTACAGCAGCTCTGCCTGGGTCTCGGTGATTTATCAACTGACAAGCAATCATTGAAAACACAAACACATAATGACCCAAGAATGCCAGGAAAAGGGCAACCTTGCTTATTGCTGCCCTTTTCAAAGTCGGTAATTAAAGCCAACAGATGGTTCTGACATTAAGTAAATATGATGACAGTCTCTGCAGCTCACAGCAGCTCCTAAACCTATCTCACACATGTTGGATCTGAGACTTGCACTTTGGGGCAGATATAGATTTATCGCAGCAATTTATAGTTCTGGCTAGAATAAGCACGCTACATTGAATTATTAGATCTCTTTCAGTGGACTAGAATCTATTTAGTTTCTTTGACCTTTCAACCTTCAGATTTTAAACTGTTCTTTTCTAAGTGCAAAAGTTGGGAAGTTTACTTTGTATTAACAATAAAACCAGAAGAGACAGTAGGTTAAAAGATGCAGCATAATTAAGGCTATATATATATGTTAATAATCATGTATAAATAATAATGCATTGGATTTTCATCTGCACCTTTCAGGACTGATGGAAGTGAGAATGAACTGCAGAAGGCTGGAAGTGGACCACAGAGTGTGAAAAACCTCTGTCCAAACTAGGGCCTGACCGATAAATCGCTGTGCCGATATTATTGGCCGATATGGTCACTTGGCGACATATTGGCTATCGGCCTAACTCTAGCTGATATGGACCAATAGTCAACTTCAGCATGTTATACCTCCTTATAAACCTTAGACTCTCTATATTGTAGCCATTTAATTCAATTTACAGCCAGAGAAATGTCCTAATCTGTGGCACCACATCAATATTTAACAATATTGTGCATCATCTCTTATAGTTTTATCTAAGATATTAACTATAAATAAAAGTTAACTTAGGTGCAGTTTAGGCCAGCAACAAAACTACTGCTTGTTTTTATCAAAGTGTATATGCAGAGAAGAGAGGACTGTCTCACAGAGGACACAGCTGCTGTCAACATTCCAGATTATATTCTTTTTACGGACGATGGTTTTGAGTCAGGATTAAAAGGACATTTATTTGTGAAGACTTGTGATCTGAGTGAAATGTGTTTTCACAAGTTACTTTCCGTTCTTTCTCATTGGCTAGCGCTTAGCTGCTGTAAGCTACCACAGGCAAACAGCCATTTTTCTCTTACAATGTCCAAACTTACACTAGTCCAAATTTGAGACAGCCCACATAGCCCAACCGCAGATGCTAATTTGTAGCACGTGTCTCTGAAATGCATCTCCTTCTGAAAATGTTCATATAACTCAGAACCAAATACCGATATATAATCAGGGCTCTCAAGTCTCACGCATTGAGAGTGTGACACACGCAATTCGACGTGTACACACGCTTACACATGGCATTTCTCACGCTGAATTTTTTTTTTTTATAATTTTTTTTTTTTGTGCCCAGAAAATCGGTCTGTGTGGCTCAGTTTATGCAGGCACCGCGCGTTTTCAGCGGAAAAAACTCCCCTGCTCCCCCTCGCCCCGCTTCCCGGAAAAAAAAATCTCAGATATCAGGCGCTGCGCCCTTTTCAGCCAATCAGAAAATAGATTGTTCTGTTGTTGGGCAGACTGTTGACAGTGCGCGCGCACTGCTCAGTGATAAGGACAGCGACTGAACAGGAGGAGATGATAAAACAAACGGAGAACCATCAGGTAATAACTTCATTTATAAAACTCTCATTAGTTGCTTTGTAGTTTAAGTTTGCTCTTTAGACAAACATTTACAGCAGGGCTCTCAAGTCTGAATTGCGGCATTTCGCACGCAATTGAAGCCCCCCCCCCCCCCCCTTGGGAAAAGGGGGGGGGGACAGTCTCTTGCACGGGGTCGTGCAAGAGACTGCGGAAATTACGCAGTCTCTTGCACGACCCCGCTCAAAACTTGAGAGCCCTGATATAATTTCTTTTACCTGACGAAAGTAATAGTTTGGTACTTCAATCCATGTTATTTTGGCCTCCAATGAAATGGACTCATTTTTAGTTTTCCTATTTTAATTTTAAACCCCAAATAAATAACGGACAGTTTCCTGATTTTTTTATTTGGTTTTGAGATTAGAAAATGGTTTCCCGTTTTGCGATTTTAGATTTCCCATTCCAAACCATGACGCACATGGACCTACACCTCAACTGTGTCTCTATCTGGACTGCCCGCTGTGCTGCTGCTGCTGCGCAAACTTTAATTGTTTTATCTCACTGTAATCCCTAAGGTGCCTTCTGTACATCTGGCAAAGGACTGCAAATGGAAACTAGCCTCTTGGCTAACTCTGGCATATTACGCAGTTGTACTGTTGATCAATATGCACTGTCCTTGTTATAAATAAATAAAAGACGTCAACATAATTACACTGACGTGATAAAAGTGTCTGTAACAGTTCCTCTCTACCCCCTGTATGTCCACTGATGTCCCCCTCGTATTTGTATTCTCCTCAACGTTACTCACATGCTCCACACCGGCATGGATCTCCATTCTAAAGAGCTGACTGCACTCGGGCTTTAATAAGATGAGCACACGGCAGCACACAGTATGAATACATCATGGTATTTGTTTTAAGGGTCAGTGAGAACTACTGTCAGCATCTCGTGGGGTGCTATTCTTCAACAGTAAGCAGACATAATGAAGTTACTTTTAAACAGTGCTCCAATGGGACATTTAGAGGGCACAGACACCATCACTGATTCATCCCATATACATGCAGGCTAATCAAACTTCATTTTAGGGGTGTAGTCCACTAAAGAAATTCTTGGTCAACTAAAGGAAAGCTTACCTGGCCATCCAGAACCCTGATTTCAGAGGCTGTGATTGACAGGCAGATTAACCAGTCAGAGAGAAGCACTAATTACCTATCTCAGATAAAAGGTTATATATTTTGTTCTGAATGTTAAAAGAATTTTAAAGCGTTGTCTTCCACATTTGAGGGTGCTACAAATTAGCGGCTGTGTGGTGTGGTTGGATCAAGTTTGGACGGAGGTTTTTCATGCTCTATGGTCAGATTCCAGACCCTTCTGGATTTGAACAGACAGTAGAAGGCACATGCTGGTCAGGCAAATGAAATGTCCTACCAATCGATTAGTTGAAAAGCTCGCAAACTATTATGTATCTCTCTATTTATCTGACCCAAACTGCACTAACAAGACACCTGCACAGGAAACAACTATGGTAGTATTAGGAAACAATGTATTTATATAAAGAAAGATTATTACTTTAATCTGCCTTTTTATAAATAAAATACCAAAAATACAAAATCTTCAGCTAACTCACTCACTCACTCCTCCTTTCTACTGTTCTGGTCCACTGAAATCCTTATAATCTAAAATAATTACTTGCTGAATACAAATTTTGGTTGGCTAAGACACCATCTACTGATTAATTAAATTACTGATTCATGAAAAATTACTATGATATAATGTTTCCTCATCAAAACATGTCTAGGGTTGTGTTTTGTTTTATTCACGCGTTTTAAACACAAAATCTACATATTCTCTCAAAGTGAAGACGCCCTGTTCGAGCTTGCGATGTCATGTGTACAGGAAGTGCTCCACTGTGTTTTTAAACTCCATACACCTTCACTAGAATAATTTGGATGATTTCAGCCATGGAATTGCCGATCTTTACTGAACAAAAAAAAAAAGGAAAAAGGCAGCTGTTAACTTGAAAACTACTGCTTCGTGACTTGACAAGGTGGAACAGACCATTTTGAGCTTTGGAAATGTAAACTAAAACGAGAATTACTCAAACATGTGTGAATATAACATGACTTAAAGCTCACAACAATCCATTTTGTGTAATATAGGACCTTTAACTAGACTAATTAACTAAAATTAACTACACAGCTAAAGGCCTGATTATATTATTATTATTATTATTATTATTATTATTATTATGTGATTAACATGTGGTCGAGAAACACAACTGTATGGTGACGTATCTGAGTAAAGGAAAATGTGCAGATGTTAAGACAGACACAGATACTCGATGTTCTAAATGACAGCCCCACTCAGGATAATGGTTTAATGATGCAGTCGCTCTAATTGGAAAATGAGAAATAATTGAAGCACATGACGATGATTAGTTCACACAATAGCAATTAAACAGACTAATATGAAACATGAGGTCATTGTTCACACACTGGACCACGGGGAATAGGTACACTGAGTCGAGCCTGGATTCAAATACACACAACTTGTATGGGAATGAAAAATCCAACCAATCCAAGCCAAGTCAAATATTTATATAGAAAAAAAATATTGGTTATAAATCGTATGTATACAATTATGTGGTATTGCTGTGTTTCAAATGACATCATCACATTCTATAGGTCAATAATAATTAATACAGATGGGGCAGCTGAAATAAATCTTGCCATACAGTGTTCTTGGATCTATACCAGGGGTCGGCAACCTTTACCACTCAAGAGCCATTTGGACCCGTTTCACACATAACATAATGAAATAACACTGCATATAACGTTTTTTTGTGCCATAGAATTACATTTTGAAAATGAACGAACTAAAATAAAATACATTTTAATTAAATACACTCACTATAACGCAGTTCACTTTTCGCAGCCTCGCAGATTTTTTATTTCAATTTTTATAGTGTATCAACGCGCAATGTGTTCTGTGTCCTGATTGGCTAAGGGACTGTAGACCTTTACCGAATTGTCAGTCATTCTCCTCTGGGTCGTGTCTCCTGTACAGTCCAAAATGCAAATGTATATTAATGTTCGACCGCTAACAGTGTGACTCTGGAGTGCTGTATGTTTGCAGGTTTTCTTCCCGACAAAACCCGAGACAGCGCAGCGGTGCCAGGACAAAGAGGCTCGGTCAGAGGAACTGTGAAATGCATGCAATATGTTTAGAAGCCTGAAAACAGGTTTGGATCTTTGGTTTCATTCTATAATACTGTGCTTTTTCTGTTGAAAATCTACAAAAGTTTGGGTGTTTAAGCAAGAGAGAAATGTGACAAAATGTTGATGCCAGTCTGAGAAAAGTGTAGAATATATATGGTGAGGCATTTACAGCCTTAAAGGTCCCATGGCATGAAATTTTCACTTTCTGAGGTTTTTCAACATTAATGTGAGCTCCCCTACCCTGTTTAGTATAATGTGTATATTGAGCATTTACAATCTTTTTCCGCGTTTGAAAAAAAGACAGCCCAAACGGGCGATTCTGAACAAGGGAAGTTTCTGATGTCACATTCAAGAAAAAATGCAAATGCAGTTCCACCGCCCGTCTGGATGTTTCTGTAAATCACGCCCAGAGAGCTTGGACCGCAAACGAGCTACACAATGCGAGATGTGTTTTTTTTCTTTGCCTGGAGACACGTGAGAGTGTTTCCAGGCTCGGATGTCCTTTATCCGAGCCTCCGAACTTCTGAAACAGCAGTGGTTTAATTTTATTTTCTGTGGAAATGTGTTTATTTTTCAATGGAAATCGTCTCATATCTTCCTCCCGCTAAAACGCGGAAGTGGGGCCAGCGCACATCGCACCGTTAAAGAGGAAAGAGCGGAGAGTTTGGCCACACCCCCACCCGCTGCACTGACCTGTCTCTGTCCTCCTCATTTGCGTTGTTTGAGAGACATATTTATGACCCTGACAGTGTTCATGAGGCTTTCTCATGCAATGAGTCTTGATTTTGGAGAAGGATTCATTTACAGTATCAGGGAACCATTAAGGCGCCATATAAAAGCATCAAGAAGTACCATGCCATGGGATCTTTAAAACATGTAGAAGAATTGTAAAATATAAAGCTGACTACTTCACCGATTTCGTCTATCGTGGGTTATTTTTATAACATAACCACCGCAATAAACAAGGGACCACTAAAGCTATTCAGTCACTTCTGTCTTATGAATGAGACTTTTTTTTAGTATCGATACTTGCTCAAATGAGTATCTAGTTACCAGTTTTAGCATCGATTACTATCTGATTTGAGATATTTTTGACAACCCTATGTGGTATTCAGTGTTTCAGATGTACAAATCACAAAGAATTGCAGGACATCGTTTCTAGGAAGAGTGGGGGAAAGATAGCATCCAACTTTGCCGTCTTCTACATGATCTTTCCTTTTTTAACCTTCATTTGATAAGCTCGGTATTTAATGCACAGCTAATGTATGTGGAATCACCCATCTCCACATAATGAGTCATGACGTGAGTGTTCTGACGTGTAATTTCCCTTTATTCTGATGGATCGGCCCCTCAGAGACTGACCACTATATAAAGAAGGATGGTCTACGCTAATGGATATTACAGAGCTGATGCCAAATGGCCATATACTCGGAGCAGTGTGTTCTCAACAGGTCTGAGGACGAACTCAGTACTGCCAACTACAGACTGAGATGTGTCACTGGAGGTGTACAGTGTGGTATTTGTCTTCTATTGGCTTGAATGGGCAAATAATGGAACTTCAAGCCTGTATTAGATGTTTAAAGGTCCTATATACAGCTCTGGGGGAAAAAAAAAAAAAAAGAGACAACTGCAAAATTATCAGTTTTTCTGATTTTACTACTTATAGGTATGTGTTTGGGCAAAAGGAACATTTTTGTTTGAGTTTATAAACTACTGACAACATTTCCCCCCAAAAAGATACATGTTTTCAGACCTCAAGCAATGCAAAGAAACAAGATCAAATTCATTTTAAAACAACATAATACTAATGTTTACACTTAAGAAGAGTTCAGAAATCAACATTTGGTGCAATAACCCTTATTTTTAATCACAGCTTTCATGCGTCTTGGCATGCTCTCCACAAGTCTTTCACATTGTTCTTGGGTGACTTTATTCCACTCCTGGTGAAAAACTGAAGTAGCTCAGCTTTGTGTTTGTGTTGGAATTCAACAGACGCTGGAATGGAATGGCTGTAATACATGTAGAGATGCTGATTTCAGAAAAAAATGCAGTGGTCTCTTATTTTTTTTCAAAGCTGTATTAAGCAAAATTGACTTTGGTGAGTTTCTATTTCAGAAGCTCAAAACATACCTGGAGTTGTGTTTTGTTTTATTCATAAGTTTAAGGAATACTTGATTATTAGTCCATCTACATCTTCAAAGCTCAAAATCCTCTGTTCTCCCTCAGTAGTTTTCAAATTAACAGCTACCTTTTACCGTTAGTTCAGTAGAGGATGGCAATTTCAGGGCTGAAATTATCCAAATGATTCTCGTGAAGGTGTACAGAGTTTAAAAACACAGTGGAGCACTTCCTGCAGTACCAAATGGCATCACAAGTGTTTCGTTTGCCTCAGCCTAAATATGCAGGGTGTGCATGTTAAACCCTTTAATTTTTACTGTCTATGAACAGGTAAACAACAGACATACTATTGCAACAGCTCCATCAATTTGTAAGATGAGTAAAATTTGTATTTGACTGTAGAAATACTGACAACTTGCAAAACCACAATGAAGCTAAGCATGAACTGTGGCGCCGGTAGCTCTTTTTTGTACATTTCCCCAAATGGATTGTCCACACTTTAATTGCTAAAAGAAAATGTTAATTATTTTTCTTGCTAATACCTATTTGGCACGAGTTGGCATTATGTGGGCTTTATGTGTAAAATAATACTGACTAGTTAGTCCAGCTAGATCGAGGATTATAAAAACAGTGTTAGTCTTGGGCGATATCTGATTTAGCTAGAAACCCTGTGATTTACAGTTGCAGCCCCAGAAGAGAAAGACCAAAAGCTGAGAAAAAGAAAGCTTAATTAGCACGAGATTAATACATCAGACATTGGACAAGATCATCGTGAATAAAGTTATCTATATTAGAAACCCTGTAGCCACTTGACTAATAGGCTACTTCAGAGAAATGACACAACAATTATAAATCTATCGCGTTCCATCGAGCAAGCAAATGCGAAAAGGAGACGCACAAGCGGAGATTCTGGCTGTGATCTGGACCATCCATCAGGACCCAGGGCCGAGGTGTGGAGCCCAGCCCAGCTCAGGGGCTCAGGGTCGGGCTGACGGATGAGCTTTGGCCACCCTAGAAACCCACAGTGCTGATGTGACCGCTAAGAATAGACGATGTACACAGATGTACACAGAGAGGGGTTTTCAGAACTCTTTCAAAAGCTTGTAAGAGAAAAGTTTGGTGTGAACTTTGTCGTGAGGTTAAACTGTTTCTTTTTGCTGGCACTGGAGTGGTCAATAACAGTGGACAATAGTGGTCGCAGTAAAAGCAGTTTAAAAAAATGTTAAATAAAGGATTTTTAGAGCAACTGTTGTATTTGGAAGACAAGGTACAATTCATTTTAAAATAATTATTTCATGTTCCTTTTTATTTTTGTCTTGTTGGCTCTTTTTGCATAATTGTCCTTGTCAAAACCTGCAAAATCGGATTATGCACTCAGAAATAACTTACTAATAAATTACTTTCAATATCTTAATAACTCCAGAAATCAGATAATGATCCCATTTTGGTGAGTATGAAAAACATACTGTAGAAAATAGTATGTGAAAGATATTATTCAGTACCTCAAATCGGAGTTATAAATGATCCCAAAATATACATTTATTCCTGTTTGAATCTTGTTTGAATGCTGTAATACTGGGAAGATTGTTATAAAGCAAAGTCTGTCTTGTTCACTTTCTTTTGATTTTCTACAGCGAGCTTCTGGGCAAATACAGTTGAATAAAAGCGCGCAGTGAGACACATATAGTTCACAAAGATTTTTCACAGCTATCAAGTTCTCCTTCTCAACAATATATCAAATGTATACTGTTGTGTAAAAGCCACATATAATGTCTTTGACTGGACTGTTGCAAATGAAGGCACGATGGCTGAAGGCTACAGCAGTTTTCAAATCAAGAAGGTCCCGGGTTTGATTCCCAGAACCACATGGATTCTTTTTGGGTAGGTTTACATCAGGGCTGGACCTGGACAAAAAAATGGCCCTGGCATTTTTAGCTCAGACTGGCCCCTCATAATTAGCGGAGCACAATGGACTAATTTATGTTTGTGTTCCCTGAAGCAAAGTATTTTACTATTGTTACGTCTTGGAAACCAGGGCACAACATTTAAAGGAAAAACCCCAGCTCCCAAAAACCACCAGCAAACTCGTAATAGCTACATATTCAGCAGTTTATTTAAAATGCATCTTGGACACACAAAAAAAACCTTTCTCACTGAATCTACACAATTCACGTAGGCAACCTGTATTGGCTTCAAAACTGTGAATTTCGATTTTCATGCCTGTCCATCACCTAAAAGTCCCGGTATTATCCTAACATTACTACCTGCTTAGCTGCTGTGCCTGTGCTACACTTTCCTGGTCCCGCTGTCCCTCGGGTTCCCTCTGTCCCTCGGGTTCCCTCTGTCCCTCGGGTTCCCTCTGTCCCTCGGGTTCCCTCTGTCCCTCGGGTTCCCTCGGGTTCCCTCGGGTTCCCTCGGGTTCCCTCGGGTTCTCTCGGGTTCCCTCGGGTTCCCTGTCCACAGTCTCTGGCTGCTCCTCTCCCTGTCCACCTTCAACCTGGGCTGCAGAGAACGTGGAGGCTCCAGCAGCCCCTCCAGAGAATATGTTTGTTATTTTAGAACATTTTGCTGTGTTTTTCTTTCTGCTGCTTCTCCATGTTTCCACACTCGGGGATCAGTGCAGAGAAAGGGGTGGGACCGCTCCGGTAAGCTTCTATATCTTGATTGGTTTAGTCCACTGTCTATATTGAAGATGGACCTCCTCTAAATTGTGGGCTGGTCTCTAAGTTAAAAAAACAAAAAAAACAAAAAACAACAGCATCGGCCCGGCCCCTAGGACTGTCAGCCCACCGGGAATATGGCCGGTATGCCCGATTGCCAGTCCAGGCCTGGTTTATATGTTCTCCCATGTGAGGGTGTGTTTCCTCCCAGAACCTACAGTGGCTTGCGAAACTATTTGGCTCCCTTGAACTTTGTGACCTTTTGCCACATTTCAGGCTTCAAACATAAAGATGTAAAACTGTAATTTTTTGTGAAGAATCAACAACAAGTGGGACACAATCATGAAGTGGAACACACTTTATTGGATATTTTTAACTTTTTTAACAAATAAAAAATGAAAAATTGGGTGTGCAAAATCATTCAGCCCCATTGAGTTAATACTTTGTAGCGCCACCTTTTGCTGCGATTACAGCTGCAAGTCGCTTAGGGTATGTCTCTATCAGTTTTGCACATCGAGAAACTGATATTTTTGCCCATTCCTCCTTGCAAAACAGCTCGAGCTCAGTGAGGTTGGATGGAGAGCGTTTGTGAACAGCAGTTTTCAGTTCTTTCCACAGATTCTCAATTGGATTGAGGTCTGGACTTTGACTTGGCCATTCTAACACCTTGATATGTTTTTTGGTGAACCATTCCATTGTAGCTTTTGCTTTATGTTTTGGATCATTGTCTTGTTGGAAGACAAATCTCCGTCCCAGTCTCAGGTCTTTTGCGGACTCCATCAGGTTTTCTTCCAGAATGGTCCTGTATTTGGCTCCATCCATCTTCCCATCAATTTTAACCATCTTCCCTGTCCCTGCTGAAGAAAAGCAGGCCCAAACCATGATGCTGCCACCACCATGTTTGACAGTGGGGATGGTGTGTTGAGGGTGATGAGCTGTGCTGCTTTTACGCCAAACATAACGTCTTGCATTGTTGCCAAAAAGTTCGATTTTGGTCTCATCTGACCAGAGCACCTTCTTCCACATGTTTGGTGTGTCTCCCAGGTGGCTTGTGGCAAACTTTAAACGACACTTTTTATGGATATCTTTAAGAAATGGCTTCCTTCTTGCCGCTCTTCCATAAAGGCCAGATTTGTGCAGTATACGACTGATTGTTGTCCTATGGACAGATTCTCCCACCTCAGCTGTAGACCTCTGCAGTTCATCCAGAGTGATCATGGGCCTCTTGGCTGCATCTCTGATCAGTCTTCTCCTTGTATGAGCTGAAAGTTTAGGGGGACGGACAGATCTTGGTAGATTTGCAGTGGTCTGATACTCCTTCCATTTCAATATTATTGCTTGCACAGTGCTCCTTGGGATGTTTAAAGCTTGGGAAATCTTTTTGTATCCAAATCCAGCTTTAAACTTCTCCACAACAGTATCTCGGACCTGCCTGGTGTGTTCCTTGTTCTTCATGATGCTCTCTGCGCTTTAAACAGACCTCTGAGACTATCACAGTGCAGGTGCATTTATACAGAGACTTGATTACACACAGGTGGATTCCATTTATCATCGTTAGTCATTTAGGTCAACATTGAATCATTCAGAGATCCTCACTGAACTTCTGGACAGAGTTTGCTGCACTGAAAGTAAAGGGGCTGAATGATTTTGCACGCCCAATTTTTCGTTTTTTATTTGTTAAAAAAGTTTAAAATATCCTATAAAGTGTGTTCCACTTCATGATTGTGTCCCACTTGTTGTTGATTCTTCACAAGAAATTACAGTTTTATATCTTTATGTTTGAAGCCTGAAATGTGGCAAAAGGTCACAAAGTTCAAGGGAGCCAAATAGTTTCGCAAGCCACTGTATTAACATGCCCAAAGAGGGATCTCAGTTGTACATTTGATGATGACACATGGGAGTCAGTTCCTACCGTAATGGGGAATTTCAGAGAAGCCTGGGGTAGATCTATTCAATACACATTTCTCAGAAGGTATCACTTTAACCCATCGAGGCTCCCAAAAATGAGTATTGACAGAAATTATCTATGTTAGAGATGTTGAAACACCACGGGTACTTTGAGCCATGCTTTATCTATGGGAATGCCCTTGGATCTCTCTGATATGGACAAAAGTGTTAGAATACAGGCACGGCTGGTTGACATGTCACCTGCCCGTTACCCAGGCTGTGTACCCATGGACAAAGGACAAGAGATATATCTAAAAAGGCCTGCTTTTCCAATACCAAGTACTGGGATGGTGATCTGTGTGAGACTGATTCTGGCAGTGTGAAAAAAAACCTGCAGGTTGAATGGTGGAGTTGGCTGTGTGTGTTGGAATACCAAACTGTGAGTTTGGTATTACAACATGAATTTATTGACCATGTAATGTTGTGCAAAGACTAAAATGCATCAAAAAATACTGGACTAGTAAAGCTGTAAAGTTCAACACATGGACGTGACCTACTGTAATCCACCTAAAATCTGCCCCTGGGGCTAGAATTAGTGTCTAATCGTAAACCCTTTCTACGGCTATACGCCTGAGGACCACTCCCTCAGGTAAAAACTCCACTGTATTGTACATTCTTTTTATGCAGTGTGCAGTGACATGGAGGTTCTGTACCCACGCTCCTAACAATCGCTTGCCCACACAATTTCACCCCAGGAGAGATGGGACCGCCAGGGCTTGGAGAGACAAGATGAGCTCCCTTGGGTGATCCAATCCAACTCTGTAATACAAGGGCTGCACTGCAATGATATTAGCTTATCTTGTAGCGGGGGTAGAGTGAAGCGAGTCTTAAACTACATACATACCAAATCCACCTTTGTGTCTTTGCTGTGACTGTAGTTATCTGCAAGCCCCCAGCCTTGTGCCAAAACCAATGAGGTGAGCGTCAACACTGGAGGAGGAGTATTATCTACAACAGGCCAGGGCGTAATACCGTAGAGACTGTACTCATGTGTATGCATGTGTGTGTGCGTGCTACTAGCCATTCAAATACAGTTTTATGAAAGGGCTACAGCAGGTCATGCCATTGCCAGTAAACGCCTGCATTGTGGGAGAAGGACTAAATAGATTGTGCATTACAGACACAGCAATAAATGTCAGAGGAGGGTTGGGCAGCCCAGAGCATAGATATAAACTGGAATAAATCATGTACAGGGATGGGGCCAGTCCAATAGGGCTGCTGGGATATGACATTAAAAACAAAGGGAATATAAACCAACTAGGTAAGTATTATAAAATGTAACTTAGTGTTCATTATTAGAAGCTATATTTCCTTGATCATATGGCATACATAATACAGTAGAAGCAAATGTAACCAATAGAATAATTCATCAACCTTCTTTCCCGAAATGGCGTTGCAGGTGAGTGTCACAGGCAGGTTTACATACAGACCAAAATCTGATCATGATCTGATTATTGAAATGTCATGTAAACAGGTACATCTGATTTCTTTACAACTGTACATACCTGTATATGTGATGTTTTAGTCATGGTGTTTATTGTCTTGTTTGTCAGATGTTTTATGTTCACTGTGGGCCTAGGGAGTGCTGCAATTTCAAATCCTGTGTGTGCAACCTGTACATATGGTTTTGACAATAAAGCTGACTTTGAACTTTGAACTTTTGAACTGTGCAAGTTTTGTCAAGGATGGTCACATTTATATTATTTGTATATTTCAAGGCACTCAAAGGTTAAGTGTCTTACTTCAAAGAGGTTAATTTTGGTCTTCCAATGTTATATCTAAATAAAGGGTCTTTTTGACAGACCCGTGTGTGGTTTACACACATCTAAATGAGCCCATAGGACAGTAAACACAGGCGAGGGGGGCCAATCAACTTTCAAGAACCTGGGATGCTGTCCTGGAGAAGTCGGACTGCAGATGGTGCTATTCCCCTACCAATACAGTGGTACCTCACCTTACGAAATTAATTCGTTCCAGAAGTGGTTTCGTAACGTGAATTTTTCGTAAGTTGAGTAGCTATTTCAATGGAAATGGCCTGATTCGTTCCAAGGCTTTGTTTTTTTTATAGTGTAACGTCTTTTTTATAGTGTAACTTCGTATTCTGCGTCCTGATTGGCTAAGAGACTGTAGACCCAGGACTAAATGTGGAATAAACCAGGTCTAGACCAGAACTAAACCAGGTCTAGACCATTTCTAAACCAGGTCTAAACCTGGTCTGGACCTGGACTAAACCAGGATTAAACTACCACGTGCCGCTCTTTGCTGGTTTCGTGCAGCTGGTTTGTGGCTCGGGCTCCAGAGGACGCGGTCCGGGCGCCGCGGTTCTATCTCGTGCTCGCAGACCCGGTGCCGGTCGTGCAGACCAGGACTAGCGGTGCTCCTCGCGCGGCGCGGTGAGGTGAGGTGAGGTGCTCCTCGCGTGGCGCAGTGAGGTGCTCCTCGTGCGGCGCGGGGCTTCCGGAGCCGTGTCTCCCCCCACGCTTCACTATTTAATACATTTTGTTGAAAATCTATGAGTTTGTAAGTTTGAGTGTTTAAACGAGAGAGAAATGTGAGAAAAGAGTAATTCCAGTCTGAGAAAAGTGTATAATGTGTGTGGTGAGGCATTTAGAGCCTTAAAACATAGTAGTCATAGTCATAGTCATAGTCATAGTTTGCTTTATTGTCGAAAAACAATCATGTACATGTACATAGAATGAATTCGAAATTTCGTTTCCCCACTAACCAGGCAGGACAGTGATAGAGTGGGCTAGGGGAGGGGCCGCTGCACTTGCGCACGCCGCCGACTGGGAGATGCAGAACAGAAAAGATGCAATACAAGTATCAGTGACAATTTAACAACATGTAATGACAGAAAAACAATTGGAGATTGTTTTTCTGTCATTACATGTTGTTAAATTGTAGAATGTAGAATAATTGTAAAATATAAAGTTGTCCTACTTCGGAGATTTCTCTTGTTGCGGGTTATTTCTAGAACCTAACCCCGTGTGTGTTGATAAAGTGTATTTACGTTTCGGAGCGTGCATCTGAGCGCGCATTATTTGAATTTTTGAGATTTCACGTTTCGTAACTTTAATTTTCTTTCGTATCTAGAGACCAAAATTTAACGTGAAGGCGTTTCGTAACTTGGAATTTTCGTTTGTTGGGTCTTTCGTAAGGTGAGGTACCACTGTACAGGTAGGAGTTCTAAAATCTCTCTAAATGAGCTGCAAGACGTCACTGTAAATCACGTGACCCTTCTGAAGAAGGATGTAGAAGGCATCCTAAACATGTCAAGGTATGTGTAAAGAACACACTGGTCTGTCAGAAATAACCTTTATATTGGTTGAAAGTCTTGCCCAAGAATACAACAACAGTATTCATCTGTGGGAGCTGGAATCACACCGCCAACCTGTGGGTCAGTGTGGGTCTGAATGCTCTACCAGAGGGATTCAAACTGCCAACCTTCGGATCAGTGGACAAACACCAACTGAGCTAAAGTCCAAGCGACACAGAAGACACGTCAAACAATGAAGCAGGGTGAATTCACATACAGACAACAATGTATTCTCACATTCATTCACTCAAGTCAATTTAGTCTCCATCACTAATAACTAATATATTATTATAACTAATAATAATAACTCATGCATGCATGAATTAGATCACTGATGTCAGACTACACACAGATGAAAAAGGGATACAACCATGTTCACTTAGGCCATTCTTCTGATAATAATTTAATTTCACTTTTGTCCCATCTCTATAATACAAAACAATTACATGAAATCAGCTAGAGCACTTCAGATGTGTAATTGTTATGACTGGGCATGCCTTTAGAGGATAATGTGAATAATATAAATACTCTTTTATATGCCCAACACGCCATTGATCCCTAAGGGTATGTGAGCCTATCTGAAACTGTCCCTGTTTTATTGCATTGTCATGTTTTATTTATGGACACACACTGCCACTGTGGAAACCAATAAAGGACCATGACTCATTGCCTTAAACATCTGGCCCTTTAAGTAAATGAATTTGCCCTCTGCACAGTCCCAGTAAGTCAGCACAATGTGCCCGCTCCCCTAACGATTTAATTCTCTGTTTATATTCTGTGAGGCTACCCAGACAGAGATCTATTTATACTTTCGCCCAAGCGCTGGACTTTTAATATTGTGTTCTGCAGAATTTTAAGAACAATTCATTAAATGCAGTTTGATGCCAGCACTGGCAAAAATGAGACTTTGGCCAGAGGTAGTTTGGGAGAAACTAACAAATACAACTTTATGAGTGACAGTGGACTAAATCTATACTTTTCACTTAGTTTACTTCAAGAAAAGAGAACCAGGGAAAGCTGAACGTGGTACATACGGCTTTGGTGTCATTGGGCAAGAGACTTCAGCCATTTGTATAAGCATTTGTGTGTGTGTTTGGTGGTTCTAGCCATGGCCACAGAATAGTAAATAGACTTCCTTTAGTCAGTCTCTCATTGTAGGGTTGTCAAAAGTATCAAAACTACTAATCAATACTAAAACTACTGAAACTAGATACTCATTTGGGCAGGCTGCAATACAAAATTAAATAAACTACTACAAATTCTCTATATTTTTTTCTTTCAAAAAAAAAAATGTTCGAAGTCCATGCTCATATTACTTTGTTTCATTAATTTCATTTTTTATGTATGTTGATTAATGTGTCCACCCACAAAAAACGTACTGTACAAATAAAGTTAGGCTGGATTCAAAGCTAACAAAATTCTGCAAAACTCTGGCCTGAAAAAACTAGAATGAATGCACACAAAATCCTCAAAATATCAGAGGAAGAATGAGGTTGCCGAGAAGAAAGGAATCCTGGGATATTTGCCTACCTCATCATACGTGTAGCGATAGTCGGCCTTCTTTGATTTCAGATCCCACAGGACCACAATCCCCGACTCGAATCCAATTATGAGCTGTGGAGTGAGAGAGAGACGGGCATTCAGTGAGATGGGTGGATGGATGATGACACAGAGCAGATAGAATGGACCCCATGATGTGCTGCAAAATGCTAATACGCTTGACATTCATCTCCAGGGTGAAAGGGAAGGCAGGTGCGAGCAGACTGCCATGGATCAGGAGGTGACCCGCCTACTACGGTTCACAAGAGATGCCAACACAAAAGGAACATTTTGGGGGTGAGAAAATGTTTTTTTTTGGACAAGAATTATGTTTTATTGCTTTAGTGAACCTGGTACAGGGAAAGACACATTGGTACAGCTGGTGTCATGATGATATGATGATAATTTCTGAGTGAAGGGGAGACACTTACTGCTTTGTGGTTATAACATATTTTTGATTGATCAGAAAACTAGGGTTGAGTAATGAATTGAAAGATGGAGAAATCGTGAATCAGTCATGTCTAATTGCCAGTGGTAGGCTGGGTTTTTTTGAATCTGGAAGTCTACAGTCTGTCCTCATTTGAAAGACTTTGGGGAAGAAATGTGACAATTTTTGTGCATATTGTAAATTACTGTAAGTGTATATTCGTTATGTTCTCAAAATCAATACCAAAAAACACATTTTATTTTGTTTTTGAAAAGAAATAAAATCAAGATTGAGCAAAACAGTTTTTTCCCCATATCGCCCAATCCTACAGAAAACTCTATTTTGTACAATGATCAATGCTAGTCATGTTCATCTCCATAGCAACCATGTGTCATCTACATAGTAATAATAATGTGCAATATTATTTAAAGTCACTTTACCTGCTACTTATTTATTTAACCACCACTCTCCATCACTGCACTGTACACAATCATCTGAGTTACTTTATTGTAGTGATATTATATATTACTATACTGGAGTCACTTTAACTGCTGTTTGTTCACTGCTCAGAATCAAAGACATTTATTGTGCAGCGTTCCTGTGCCTTTTAACCTTACAGTGTTGTGTTTTTTTAGTTGATTGTACATACTTATTATTATTATTTATCTTAATTTTGATGCATGCTCATATGTTCCTACTGTTTCTGAAACTTGTGCTGTGACACTGCAATTTCCCCATTGTGGGACAAATAAAGGATTATTTTATCTTATCTTATCTTATTTTGTTTTCTTCACCAGCACCCCGCCTATTTTTTTTGTTTTTTTTCTATTTGTTTTTCCAATTCTTTTACAAATAGCAGCTTTGCATTGCTTTTAAGATCTGTCTAAAGCTCTTAGGACCTTCTGAAAGTTCACTGTGATTGGGTAAATGTGCAAGTTAATCACTCAGAAACTGACAGGAGTGAGTGGGAAAAGGTTAAAACAAACAAAGAAAAAAAAAACAATGGATTTTATATATATATCTCCATATTGGCAGATTGTCACAGTGTATGATCGCAAGTCATTTTTTATGTCTTTTTAATATATATTTTAGGATGGCCACTAGTAATAATAAGGACAGTAGTAGCAGTACAAATAAATACATACAACACCTTTATGCGAGTATAAATGTGTAAATTATACCTTTCCTTCATCCATAGGATTGTCGCTTATGTGAACGACGGGTCCTGGGTGAGCCTTGGACGACCTGCACACAGAGACCAGACACTTTTAACACACACCGACTCAGACCAAGGTTAAAGATGCTACACTGTGATGTATATACAGCATATGGAGGGTCACAGAGGGGCAAGAACCTGGGCTAGATTTTCTCATAAGGACAGTCCTGCCAATCACATTAAGGCTGGAGAATGCTCTTTAGCTCCGTGCAAGGGTATGATGGATGGTTGTGGCAGGACAGGCAGCCCCCACTGAATATCTGTATGAGTATGTGTGTGTGTTTATGTGTCTGTATGTGCATGTGTGTGTTTCTGTGTCCGTTTGCATGTCAGAAAATGTCTGACTACCCCCTCCCATGTTGGCTTTGCCCTCCAGACAGCCTTATGTCCAAACTCCTGGCCCTGCATTGGAGCTTTGCCTGGGAGAGACAATGATGCGAGCAGAGGAGGTCACAGCTGAGAAAGCCAAAAAATATAGGGGTGTCCAGGCGGAAAGTAAACCCCAGCACCAGTCCAAGGACAGGGATGCCCCACGAGGAGCAGGGCAAGTAAATGTGACGAATGTGAAGACAGGAGGGGGAGGGAGGGAGCTGGACAAGCGGAGGTGGCATTTTAATTGATAGCGGAGAACACAGAGAAGAGCACTGTGGGGAATGACACGGCAGAACTGTTAGCAAAACGATTAGTATTTGTTTGAGTGCATTCTATAATTTCACAATGTAAACAGTGAAAAACACTTGACAGATGGTAATAGGCTAGCACCCCAGACAAGCAGGCTCAAATGTGGAGAGGGGTTTGTTGATGCTACATTGCGGTTATACTGCTCCTAACAGCTGGTCTCAGTAGAAGTAAAAGATACCTTCACCGCCCAAATTGGTCAAAATGTGTCAAATTTGAAAACTTCAATACTCAAAGGATCTCACAAGCATTACTGTATTGCAGCAGTGTGGAAGACGACAGCTGCCGTGATTCAGTGATTCTCAGCTAAAAGCGAGAGGGTCCAGCTGCAAACTGGACCGGTGTGGAGTTTGCATGTTCTCCCTGTTCCCATCATGGACACCAAGAAGTGTTCAGCTCCACTCAAACGAAGCTCATGATGTTAGCAGTTATAGGACCGAATTTGGAGCAGAGTTCAAATTTAGGAATAGGCATTTACTAACGGACAAAGTGGTGACAGTGGGTTAATACAGTGGTACCTCACCTTACAAAATTAATTCGTTCCAGAAACGGTTTCGTAACGTGAATTTTTTGTAAGTTGAGTAGCCATTTCAATGGAAAAAGCCTGATTCGTTCCAAGGCCCCGTTCCAAGTTTTTTTTAATAGTGTAACTTTTTTTTATAGTGTAACACTGTGTTCTGGGTCCTGATTGGCTAAGAGACTGTAGATCCAGGACTAAACGTGGACTAAACCAGGTCTAAACAAGGTCTATACCTGGACTGGACTAGGTCTAAACCTGGACTAAACCAGGACTAGACCAGGTGGATTAAAGCGCCGCATGCAGGTCTATTTCCTGGTTTCTCACGAGTCACAGCTGAGGCGAGCAGCGAGGAGGGGACCGCACCCAGTCCAAGCGCATGAACGAACGCAGGTAAGAGCCGCGGTGGTTTAATCCTGGTTTAGACCTGGTTTAGACCTGGTTTAGACCTGGTTCAGACCTGGTTTAATCCTGTTTTAGAGGAGGCACGGTTTGAGCACGGGTCTCGTCCTCGCAGCCCCGCGCCGGGTCATGCTGCGCTATCACACACGTGTCCCCGCGCACACTTCTTCCCCCTCCCCCTTCCCCCCACGCTTCACTATTAATACATTTTGTTGAAAATCTATGAAAGTTTGAGTGTTTAAACAGAGACAAATATGAGGAAAAGTTTAAATCCAGTCTGAGAAAAGCGTATGTGTGTGGCAGAGCGCGCATCTGAGCGCGCATTATTTGAATTTTTGAGATTTCGCGTTTCGTAACTTGAATTTTCTTTCGTATCTAGAGACCAAAATTTAACGTGAAGGCGTTTCGTAACTTGGAATTTTCATTTGTTGGGTCTTTCGTAAGGTGAGGTACCACTGTGCAAACATTTTAAGACCAAAACAACAAGGTGACAATTTTTTATGTTAAGTCAATTGGAAGCGGTCGATGGAGCCAGAAGCGCCCCCGTGCTCACTTCCTACTTGGAAGTGATGGCAAATATGTTAGCTACAGCTCTGGAAAAAGACCACTGCATTTTTTTTTTCTGAAATCAGCATCTCTACATGTATTACAGCCATTCCATTCCAGCGTCTGTTGAATTCCAACTCAAACACAAAGCTGAGCTACTTCAGTTCTTGCACCAGGAGTGGAACAAAGTCATCCAAGAACAATGTGAAAGACTTGTGGAGAGCATGCCAAGACGCATGAAAGCTGTGATTAAAAATAAGGGTTACCGCACCAAATACTGATTTCTGAACTCTTCTTAAGTGTAAACATTAGTGTTATGTTGTTTTAAAATTAATTTGATTCTGTTTCTTTGGATTGTTTGAGGCCTCTGTGGCGGCACGGTAGCTGAGCGCTCTTGCTTCACAGCAAGAAGGTTCCGGGTTCGATCCCCGGGTCGCCCAGGCCTTTCTGTGTGTGTTCTGTGTGGAGTTTGCATGCATGGTCTGGGTTCGATCCCCGGGTCGCCTGGGCCTTTCTGTGTGTGTTCTGTGTGGAGTTTGCATGCATGGTCTGGGTTCGATCCCCGGGTCGCCCAGGCCTTTCTGTGTGTGTTCTGTGTGGAGTTTGCATGCATGGTCTGGGTTCGATCCCCGGGTCGCCTGGGCCTTTCTGTGTGGAGTTTGCATGTTCTCCCCGTGTCTGGGTGGGTTTCCTCCGGGCACTCCGGTTTCCCCCATCAACCCAAAACATGCACCATAGGTACTCCAGCTTAGGTCCTGACCAAACCGAAGCAAGAAGATCATGGAGATGGTCCCCGGGCGCAGTAATGTGCTGCTCACTGCTCCTAATATATGTATATATATATAGGATGGGTTAAAATGCAGAGAAGAATTTCTCCAGTGAGATCAATAAAGTCACTTCTTTTTCTTCTTCTCTAAACGAAAATATTTTATTTGGAATTTGGGGGGAATGTTGTCAGTAGTTTGTAGACACAAACAAAAATGTTCTTTTTGCCCAAACACATACCTATAAGTAGTAAAAATTTTTAAAAAAAGATAATTTTGCAGTGGTCTCCAGAGCTGTATGTCCATTTATATATCCAGTCTATGGTGCCCACACAGGTTTCCTCAGAGAGCTCCCAAAAACCTGCTGGTCAGATAAACCCATAGTGTTCACCAACCCTCCTTCTGATCGGCATCTTGTATGTATAATGTATATACTGTAATGTATAATCACAATTATAACATTTTTACCCATTTCTTACTTTTACAGTTTACAATAAACACATTTTATATTTGTATCTTGCACAGCATACTTCACGTAGGGCTACATATTGACATCCCATTCACCAGCTCCTGTTTCAAAAGCAGTGTTTATCCTGTATCTGAGTACCAAGACAGCGAAGGCCAGTCTACGTTCAAGTGTTTGTGTGTGGAAATAGTGGTTATCGGGCAGCGAGCCAGTCTCTCAACCGTCTCTATATTTAGCCTGGTAGCGCTGCAGCCGCGTTACCTAAGCCCGCTGCAGCTGGAGATGTTGATTTATCTGATCCGTCTTCTCTGCTGTCTGCCTCGCTCTCACTCTCTCATATGCCAAACAATTACGGCGGTCTCAAACACATCGCATCTGTTACAACAAATTAGGCTCAGAGTCGCAAAACAGAAACTTTTCCCAACATGCCCACAATGGCTCTCACCCTCGTTGAAGACTCATTATGTTACATTTCATCAGAGGTGGGAAGAATACAGTAACATTCTTTTTTGGTTTATAACATGCATTGCTATGGTTGGTGCTATGGAGCAGTAGTCTGGTTAACACCTGACCATATCACAAGTGAGATATGGGTCTGGAAACTCGCTTCGAAAAATCCCGTAGCGGAGGTGTGGTTAGCGATTGCCAACGGCCGTTTATTGGGCGTTATGAATGTCTATCATTGAGCGTATACGTAAGTCCATAGCCAATCATGTCAGTTGTCAGTTCAAACTACAAGCTTCCGTTTGTCATGTAGTACGCGTCACCGTCTTGCCACACCTCCCCCGCTCTCTGATTGGGGCCCTAAATCTGGGACTCTCGCTTGGACGAGTTTCCAGGCCGCCTTCCAGTTCGAAACGAACGGAAGCGGCCTGGGAATTCCCAGGCTAATGGAGCAGTGGTTTTGGAAATAAATGGAATTGCATTTTAAGTATTGAAATTGTGACTGGATTAAAACAAAGTAGCATTCTGTTCAGAGTGCACATTATGAAAAAACATCCCAGAATCATTAGAGTAGAACAACACACTAAGTCCACTTTTATTGCCTACTTAACGTTTAATAGCAATGTCTACTCTTTTTAGTCCTTTTTTGTAATTTCAGTACAGATTTTCAGCGTACATTTGCAGCTTTGTGTTAAAAAAAACACACAGAACTGCACTGACTAAGGCTGCGACCCATTTCTCTGTCTTACCCCTTCGTCTTACCCCTACCCCTTGGTTTTGCACGTTCATGTGAGGGCAAGGGGTGTCCCGATTCTAATTTTGATCAAGAGCCAGGGCCACGACCACGACCGAGGGCTACATGCCCCTTGAAATGAAGTAAGCTCTCGACCAGACTTGGAACGAAGGGGTACACCTACAAGCTCAAGCAGGTTTTGGGATCAGGATGGCAGCGTCACATCGACCAGCCGAGGAGTCTCATAAATGTATTTTCAGCAGTTGTAATTATCGATGAACAGTTTAGCATGGTTTACAATTATGACACTTATGTTCTACGCTACTTTTAGTGAACTGTTATTGCGGTTTTAATTGTAGTGATGTCTATTTTGCTGACGTTATCGTTTTCATTTAATTTTCATACATAAAAAAGCTTTTTTTTTGTCGAGCTGAGGTACCAGATAATCCTTGACATTTGTTTACGTTTGTTTGCGTCAATTGTTGTCGCCTCTGTAGACGTAGCAGCCAGGTAGAGGCAAGGGATGATGACGCAAACGGTAATTGAGTGGTGTCCCATTTCTTAGGGGAACATTCGTACCTCTAGCCCTCTCAGCTTGATATCAAGGGGCAAGACAAAGACGTAGATAAAGCGGAAGAGGAAGGGTAAGACAGAGTAATGGGACGCAGCCTTAGTCTCACTTTAATATTTCAGAGATTATTGAAATATGAACCGATAAACCAATACAAGAATTTCATGAATTTCAAAAAATGTTTGTACGTCAAAACTACAGGTATTTCACAAAATATTTCAATAAAAAGACAATGTTTTGTTCTTTGCAGAGGAAATTCTATTATCTAAGTAATTACAGCCTCTGATTTGATAATTGTGCCAACTCAAATTGTGATTTTGACTTGATTACAATATATTGTGCTGCCCTACGAATGAGAACAAATTAGTTTGTATTCAGTCATGGTCTATAATGTCATGAAATTCACCATTATGCAGATATCTTTACCTCTGGGTCTAATTAACTTTCCAGGTATACTAACAAGGGTTGACGGTGATACCATTTCATAATTCCTTCCTCCCTTTGCTGTTTTACACTATGAATCAGACATCATATTATTATTCACAAATGCACAGTCAGGTTTGGAGATAAAAGAATCGCCATGGCAACAAGAGGCAGGATCGGTACGGCACCAAAAGCGGTCCCCGAACGACAACAACACACAAACGCGAGCTGCTTAAATCTCCCTCTCTCTCCGTGGTCCTCCTGTAAGCACACAGTTATGCTTGTCTGCTGCTAATGACTGTGCTGTTCGCAAACACTGAGGACATGGGGAATGGGTGTCAGTACCTTATGAGAGAGACTCTGTGCCTGTTTGCCTTTTGAATCCAAATGGGAAGAGGAAGATAAACATGCAATAAATCTGTATTTTCTAAAATGGTAGAGTGGTTAAGCTCCAGCCTTTAAGCTAGAAGGTTGTGGCTTCAAACTTGAGGGCTGTTTCGAGGGATGTAATG
The DNA here is from genome assembly GCA_036785185.1 of Paratrypauchen microcephalus. Classification (NCBI taxonomy): domain Eukaryota; kingdom Metazoa; phylum Chordata; class Actinopteri; order Gobiiformes; family Gobiidae; genus Paratrypauchen; species Paratrypauchen microcephalus. Next base: position 7,460,523 of record JAVJIX010000003.1, read on the forward strand.
GTATTCTGATTAGTCAATGTTCAAATTATGATCAAATTGTCAATAAACCTTCTCTAAACGGTTTACTATGCGCTCATCTCTATGTAGATATTGTTGCTTTGGCGAGGATGTTCCACTGTATGGCATTAAACTCATCTATCGCTATAGATGGATATTACACCAGGCAGGTCAGATCTGTAAACATGCAGCCTCACTCACAATAACAATGCATATTATCCAGGTATTTTCTTTCAATAAAAACAACTCTAATTGAATAAATGACCACTGTATTTTTTTCTGAACTCAGCATCGCTACATGTATTACAGTCGTTCCATTCCAACGTCTGTTGAATTCCAACATAAACACAAAGCTGAGCTTCAGGTCTTGCACCAGGAGTGGAATAAACAGACCCTCCAGGAATTCGCGATGTTGCGATTTGCAACTTCAACGCAACTTCAGCCAATCCCCGCGAATTCAGGGCGGTGTTGCAATTTTGACCAATCACCGCAACTTTTCCGCAATTTTTCCTAATTTTGACCAATCATCGGCGACGTATTGAAAGCCGACCAACTTCCTTCTGTGTAGGAGACATAACTGAGATGAGGTGCACGGTGCGTTTGTGTGTGTGTGCGGCAGAGGCGGTGGTTCACGTGAGTGTGGGTGTGTGCACGTACGGAAGTGTGTGCATGTAAAAGCGTGCGCTCACCTGTCACACAGAGGAGAGAGTCAGGGTTGGGGTGTAGCCGTATTTTTTGTTGAACGCAAACCATCCATTCATTCATCTTTCACGTTAATCTGTTCATCCTGCTGTTTTTCATGAGTTCCATTTCATCCTGCTGCGCTGTCATAGCTGTATGCGCTCTTTTTGTAATAAATGCACAAAACGCATATCTGGATCTCAGCGTATCTGTCACCATAGCCTCCTCTTTGCGCGTCACAAATCTGCGAGCCATAGGACCCAACCTCATATTCTCGGCGGCTAAAAGGTTTGAGTTTGGAAGCCGCAACATTCTGCCTTACTTCCGTGTGACAAAACGAAACTGCGGCCGTGTCCCAGTTCCCAGAGCGCACAGCTCGGAGCGCGGCCCGAAGGGGCCTCAGACTGCAGTCAAGGCGGTGCACACTTGCTCAGCCGCGACTGCAGTCCACGGACCGCTTAACGACTGTGGTGTTCGGACCGCGTGTTAACTACGCATGGGACAAAAAAGAAGTGGGACAGCAGTCGTCGCGCCGGTGTTCTGGCGAAATGTGTGACGCACATGCCCTTCGGGCCACGCTCCGAGCCGCGCGCTCTGGGAATTGAGACACAGCTTCTAATGGCAAAGAAACATGTCTGCGGCGCCATTTGCCCAGAAAAATAACAGCAAAAGACCGCGCGAAACAGTTCCCCTCCTAGTAGTAATTTATTTTCGATATTGGTAAGGTTGTTTTAGGACCATATCTGTGATCTCTGTCTTTGTATTATTCTTTGTCAGTAATAACTCAGTATTCAAAATATTACTCAATTTTAATTACAAAAAGCGAAAATCCCAACTATTTATCGCAACTTTCACTTCCTCCCGCAACAAAATCGCAACAAAAACCTTAAAAGCACCGCAACTTTCATCGCAACTTTTTGGAAAAGCTCCCGCAAATTCAGGCATTTTAGCCCTCAACAATCACAAAAAATGCCCACGAAATCCTGGGGGGTCTGAATAAACTCACCCAAGTCACCCAAGAACAATGTGAAAGACTTGTGGAGAGCATGCCAAGACACATGAAAGCTGTGATTAAAAATAAGGGTTATTGCACCAAATATTGATTTCTGAACTCTTCTTAAGTGTAAACATTAGTATTATGTTGTATTAAAATGAATTTGATCTTGTTTCTTTGCATTGTTTGAGGTCTGAAAACATTGTATCTTTTTTTGTTATTTTGACCATTTGTCATTTTCTGCAAATAAATGCTCTAAACGATCATATTTTTATTTAGAATTTGGGGGAAATGTTGTCAGTAGTTTATAGACTCAAACAAAAATGTTCATTTTGCCCAAACACATACCTATAAGTAGTAAAATCAGAAAAACTGATAATTTTGCAGTGGTCCCTTATTTTTTTGTGTTTGAGTTGTATGTTTCATGGCATACTGTGGAACATTCCAGTCAACGCTAGGGATGCAAATTATCGATTAATTCATTAATATATAGTTGATTGACCTTATCGATCGATTAACGATTAACTGATAAGCGGCGTTTTTCACCTGAATTTTAGTGTTTCAATAGGGTCTTTAAGAATATAATCTATAGTATACATAACACTGAGTCATAAATATATCATAGTATTATTATATTATATATTCCTCAATTAATTATTCCTTAGTAAAAAGCAGACAAATGTATTGATGCTGAATAATAAAATACAGTAATCCCTCGCTCTAGCGTGGATTTTTTTTTTTTTTTTTTTAAATAGTGTAACTTTTTTTTATAGTGTAACATTGTCTTCTGCATCCTGATTGGCTAAGAGACTAGACCAGGACTAAACGTGGACTAAACCAGGTCTAGAACAGAACTAAACCAGGTCTAGACCAGGTCTAAACCAGGTCTAAACCTGGACTGGGCCTGGACTAAACCAGGATTAAACCACCACGTGCCGCTGCTGGTTTCGTGCGGCTGGTTTGTGGCTAGGGCTGAGACTACGCATTCCGGATGCCGCGGTTCAATCTCGTGCTCAGCAGCCCCAGTGTACGCACGAGGCCCGCGCGTACACCGGGCAGTGAGCGCGGTGCGCGGTTGCCTTGTTTCGGGACCACGCGGACCATTAATTACAATGAATGCATTTTGTTCGACCAACGTCTTGATCGACAATTAATCGTAAGACGATTAATTGTTGACATCCCTAGTCAACGCAATAACATCTCCATGAAGACGAGCATGTGGTGGACTTCAAAAGCAGAGAAGATTCATACTAAACCTTAATATTAAAAGTCATATTTATCATGGTTGATGTAATAAGTATTTTCTGGTTGTACTTGGCCTAGAAAGTCTCAGAATGTTTGAGCTTTAACTGAGGTTTCTGTAGTTATTTGAGAGACAAATAACAGCTACATGACACATTTTTAGGAAAATAAAGTCTATTTTTAGTCCCTGCATTGGCATCTGTTGATACTTGGTAAGGGTACGTACTTAAAGCTATAGTATTAAAATATAAGTTTCACAGTATACTGTGGAATATTCCAGGCAATAACCTTCCACGGAGACAAGCCTATGGTGGACCCAAAAACCATAGAAGATACATACTGAACCGAAATATTAAAAGCCGTATTTATTTGTTTTTAAATGAAATGACATTACATGGTGCAATTCAAATGTGATGGTGCTGTCAAATGAACCCCTCAGTATACAGTAGACTCAGAAAATGCTGCGTACACAGGTCGAGTGCTCAGTGACACATGAAGACAGGAGCTAAAAGCCTGAACATCTGCTGTGACTCCGATGCCGCCCTCTGAGCCTGCAAAAGCCACGGAGGCAGTCGCCATGGCAACAGTAGTAACAACATGGCTCCTCCAACACGGGGAAATGAGCGAGCAGAGACCTCATTTCACCTCTGAGCTCGCAGGTTACATTCACAATCTACAATCTGATTATGTGAGAAGACCACAGGGAGGAAAGGGACTATTTTTGGCTATACTCCACCGACTAAAGGAAGCTGGATACATATGCAGACTATATACAATGTTCTTTGACTCTCAGGGTTAGTTTGTTTTATTATAAATGTCCATATAAATGTAGTGTAGTGTCGAGTAGTGAAATATTGAATTTTTATTGAATACAAACCTTGGGATTAATGACACTGGTCTACAAATTTTTGGACTCGAGATAAAAGTGGCTAAATCTCATTTATATTGATAAGATGAACTGAAAATCAACTGATAACTGCTGGTTAGCTAATGTATTCAAGATATTTAATGATATTGTTTTACTTCAAAATCGCATCTGTTTATACAATAGATTTAGGCATTTTTGCTTGAAAATAATATTTATATTTTGAAAATATTTAACTTTATCCGTCAAGAAATAAACAAGAAATATCTTAAGACATCAGGTGCAAACAATTTCGAGGCATCTCTCTTATCTGAAAAAAAAAAAAATTTGATGTTAAAACTCTAGACATATTAAAATGAATGTATTGGAATGTGCAGACAGGCTTTCAGATAGAACTGGTTGCTTGTAGACACACTGTACCTTCTGATAAACCATTTTTGCCTTATTTTGCATAAATTTCCTATTTGGACCAATACTATATCTTGGAAACTATAGCCAATCAGCACTTCTGACTTTATTAGTGACCTAAACCAAGAAACATGTCACTACTTTTGTTCCAGAAGCATTTTGCTTGTAGACCAGTGTTATCACACTGCAGATTACAGATTAGATTTACACAATATAGGATTTATTCAAATGTTTTCTACCACTTTAGGGTGATCAGGGCAATAGACAAGGGGGGACAAAGGGGTCTGTCATCCCAGGCCCCAGGGTCTTAGGGGCCCAGAATTGACCCCGCTTCATATTCATTTATATTAGAGAAGGGCCCATGTGAAGCTTCTTGCCCCAGGCCTCCAAATTTCTGCTGATGGGCCTGAGTGTAATACATGTATTTACCAGTAGTATTTACCCAACAACGTATTAACTTGTTCCATAGCTTTTTTATTTTTATAATGTTTTTGAGAAAATATCTCTATGTACGTTTGGCACAGCAGCAACTTTTTGACATTTGATCTGGTCAGCAATATAACAGTCTTCCACTTTCAATCTACTAGTACATTCTGCACAACTCTCCCCGTATCTGTACTTTGAGGACACTTGCTGGTGATATTTCTCCAAGCACATGCCTGGAAAGTTACATTTGCATTAGAACATTAAGATCGGGGCACACTGACGTCAGCGCACCATCAAATATTCACTGTGGAGTTTTGAATAGCTGTGGGCTCTGAGTGGGCTGGAGACCACAGAGAGCTGGAACAGGAGCAGCCCTGGGTACACCACTGTCTTTAACTGTGTGCCGCTGTGAGCTGTTAACACCTACCACTCAACCACCTGGTCTGCAGCCAATCAGAGACTAGCGTTAACAAGACACAAGCATAGGATAGACTGTAAAAACATTCACTCAGCATAAAGGGGCTGTGAAAACTGATTCAGCAAAGTAGATATGCATGTAAATAGTGAATCTTGTACTAAGAACATTTATAAACATTCTGCCCTTGCCTTTCATAGCCTTCCGCCTCAGTTCAGTCCAAATTCTTCACTCTTGTCCCCTTCCCCACCCTCCCATAATGTAAACCAAACAAAAAGATGCCTCATTTGAAACCGTTTCACCATATTATGTCTTATATGTTTTGTGACTATTGTTATTGATTGTATTTGCATTTTTTTTCTACTCTGCTGTCTCCAAGATGGCGGCGCACACGGATGCAGCGACCCCTCTCTGTGCCGATACTTTTTCGCAATTTCGATTCATTGTATGTCGAGCACATATGGCAGAATTGACAATAAAGCTGACTCTGAAACTATATTTTACAAATTTCACATAAGTCACTCCCCTTCAGAGAGCTAACACAATTGGCGTGCATTTTGCTAATGATACTGCACATCACATCAGGTTTGTGAAGTTGTAGTGAATTGTTTTGTATCATGCTTTTGTACATTTACGGAAAATGACTAATGTAGGCTTGTGGGCTGAGCTTTGGATAGGATCGCTAGGATTGCTATACATGAGGATGGTTCAAATAGGGCCCGGGAGAGATCGCTAAATTACTCAAACATGCATACACGCAAACATAAATAAAATGTGTTCAACTGAACTGGGTTTTACAGTACAGTGTATGCATAGAGACATGTTCTTACCCAAAGCCGCACATGCAAACAAATGAGCCGTGATATAATCTACACTTCCACATGTGGCCTTTAAGCTTGAACTCTACTGTCAGTGGTGCTTATGTAATAGGAGCATATATGTGTTTGTCTATTAGTCTTTCCACTGGAGCAGCTTGGGGAGAGGAGGTGTGATTCATGGAAATACACCGACTTCTGGGTTAGGGCTTGCCTGGGGGGCCACTGGAACAACCAAAGCATCTCCAAATAGCAAGGGCCCAGGAGAAAGTGGACTCTGCATATACAGCCCTGTTACACAAATAGGAATAATAAACAGCTCTTAATAAAGTGGGCCACTGATTAAGTAGCAGTATGGAGGAATACAGAAGAGTTTAGCAATTGTTAAGAGAAAAAATAAGAGACCACTGCATTTTTTTCTAAAAGCAGCATCTCTGCATGTATTACAGCCATTCCATTCCAGCGTCTGTTGAATTCCAACACAAACACAAAGCTGAGCTACTTCAGTTCTTGCACCAGGAGTGGAATAAAGTCACCCAAGAACAATGTGAAAGACTTGTGGAGAGCATGCCAAGACGCATGAAAGCTGTGATTAAAAATAAGGGTTATTGCACCAAATATTGATTTCTGAACTCTTCTTAAGTGTAAACATTAGTATTATGTTGTTTTTAAATGAATTTGATCTTGTTTCTTTGCATTGTTTGAGGTCTGAAAACATGTATCTTTTTTGTTATTTTGACCATTTGTCATGTTCTGCAAATAAATGCTCTAAACGATAATATTTTTATTTGGAATTTGGGGGAAATGTTGTCAGTAGTTTATAGACTCAAACAAAAATGTTCCTTTTGCCCAAACACATACCTATAAGTAGTAAAATCAGAAAAACTGATCATTTTGCAGTGGTCTCTTATTTTTTTCCAGAGCTGTAGGTAGACTAGTTGTGTGGAGTTGAAAGAAGATAGACAGAAATGATTACTGCTACTACTATTAGTACTACAAGTAAATGTTGTTAAAGCTACTATGTGGCTTTTCTGGTGTCTCCTTGTCTCCATGGAGATGTTTCGCATTCACATTTTCCACAACTTGGTCTTGTGACTTCCACTGCAGGTCTCAATGAAGATAGATACGTTTAATGTCATATTGAAGAATCTTTTTATTATTATTATAATTTTTTTTACAAATTAAGGTACATTTTATATTCACCATATCAATCTAATTAACCAAAAATTCCTCTATAACCCATTCAAAAAGAAAGATATCTTCATCTTCCTCTTGCTTTTCCTTCACCTCTGACTGTGGTTCTGAGATTAAGGGCTATTCTGGGCTAATTACAGGATCAGATGGGAACAATGACGGAGGTAGAGATCCTTGTGTTTGAGAGGAGAGAATCCGCCCCACAGCTGCACAGAGCTACAAAGACCCAACAAACCAATCACCTGCACCTCTGTGATCATCATTGAACACTCCAGTCTTACACATGTATGCCAACACGAGGCCACGTAAACTCCTCTATACATCCACCCATGCATCTTTACGGGGCCTGTCTTACTCTCGTTTCTGATCTACTGTATGTTAGAATGTTGTTTCCTCATCACAAACGTACCTGGAGCTGTGTTTTGTTTCATTCACACATGTTTACCACCTCCACTACCACTCCACACACCTTCATTAGGGCTTCATTTGGATGACTTCAGCCGTGGAATTGCCAATCTCTTCAGAACTAAAGGTAAAAGATAGATTCAGTCTTATTCTACATAAAATTCTTGTATTCATTTGAAGTCTTTTTGTCAAATCTGTTTGAATTGTGAACTTTGAGCAAAAACGTATTATTAAACAAATCAATCTGCAATCTCCGTTACATATCTTTCCCAAATCATTTTGCCCTATGTAGTGTTATCAAATATTTGCACTGAAGTAATAATATGCATATTCGAAATGAATGGGATTCTTATTTTAGTTTATCAGTTCATATTTTTGTCTATTTTTCATCTGTTTGCATCTAGCCGCAATTGCAATACTTGTGCCTGATTTCAAACCATGAGTGAGAATCATTTGGATAATTTCAGCCCTAGAATCGCCAATCTCTACTGAACTAAAGTTAGAAGTGTAGATAAAGGATTATTCAAACAAAGGAGCACTGCCTAAAAGCTCACAATAATCCATTTTGTGTATTCTATAGGACTTTTAACAATAGATTTAGACCCCTGTGAGTATACCTTATTAATTTGGTTTCAACTTTCTGTTATACAGCTCTGGAAAAAAATAAGCAACATTTTTTTCTGATTTTACTACTTATAAGTATGTGTTTGGGCAAAAGCAACATTTTTGTTTGAGTCAATAAACGACTGACATTTCCCCCAAATTCCAAATAAAAATTATCATTTAGAGCATTTATTTGCAGAAAATGACAAATGGTCAAAATAACAAAAAAGATACATGTTTTCAGACCTCAAACAATGCAAAGAAACAAGATCAAATTCATTTTATAACAACATAATACTAATGTTTACACTTAAGAAGAGTTCAGAAATCAATATTTGGTGCAATAACCCTTATTTTTAATCACAGCTTTCATGCGTCTTGACATGCTCTCCACAAGTCTTTCACATTGTTCTTGGGTGACTTTATTCCACTCCTGGTGCAAGAACTGAAGTAGCTCAGCTTTGTGTTTGTGTTGGAATTCAACAGACGCTGGAATGGAATGGCTGTAATACATGTAGAGATGCTGATTTCAGAAAAAAAATGCAGTGGTCTCTTATTTTTTTCCAGAGCTGTATGGTGCCATTTTGAGGACAGCTGATAGATATAATATTTCCATCCCTGTATCTGTATTTATCTATGACTGCTCCTTCTCTCTTCTTACATCACTGAGAAAACTATTCCCAGTCTCATTGGCACAAAGACCCCGCTGTGATCCCACTGGGCACCTGCTCCACCCTGTACAGAGGAGCGCGAGGCAGACGGGGCAGAAGCAAAATTGTTCAGTGAATAATTCAGGTCAGGTACAGTCAGGAGCCAAAATGGAGGCTGTCAAAGTGATGGCTCCATTAAAAGAGCAAAGAGACAGGCTTCTCTCGCGCTCTCACTACATGTCGACAGTTATGAGGATACACTGACTAATGAGAGTTACCTTATAACAACCAGTTTAACCACCTACGTACATGCGCCACAGTTAAACTATTCATTTTCTTTTTTTTAGATTTTCCATTGGCTAACACCCCAGCAACCAAATTCGTAAATACGAGCAAAGAAAAGAAGGGTTACAAGGAAATGAGATTGGAACTAAAAATGGTCACTCCAGGGTGCCATGTTTTAGTTGGCGTTTGGACCAAGGCTGTGTGGATAATATGGTCTAAACAGGGACCCCAAAAATACTGTACTTTACCATTACTACGTAGTAAGTGTCCCAAACTAACTAGCAACAAGCAGCAGTTGTACCATTTGAGAGCGTATACATTTACATTAAGGATCTTTTAAAGTGCATATTATGTTTATCTAGTTCTGACTAAATTCTGTGAAATTATAACCATTGTGGCAAATTTTACACAGAAGAAACAAGAGAAAAAAGTGTGAAATCTTAAATATATTGATCTTAACTGTGTTTTAGTCAAATGAATAGCATAACCTGTCAACTACCTCATTTTATATAGATGAAAGTTCTAATTTAGGTCATCATTATCATGTTTTTTCCTCATTTTTGCAAGCTAGGAATTTCAGGTAATCCATACGCATTGTCTTGCAGATATAGATGAGGAACTAAGCTTCATTAACCTTTTGGTGAGCTGATATTGAGTAGAGTGTACCCCATCGGAGGAGGAGTTTACACCAAAATCCCTACTGAGACTAAAAATCAATACATCAATGCTGAACTTCCCTGACTGCCCAAAAACCAAATAGATGGCCTGTAGTATTTGAACTGACTGGGGTTCATCATTGGAGTGGGGTCATGTGACATCACAGGGGTCATGTGGCAGGTGGGCGGTACTCACAGTTCGATGGCTTTATTCCACATGATGACGTAGCCTGAGAGCGTGAAGGACTCCACGTTGACGATGTGGACATTCCCGCGTTCGGTGCCGATGTACAGCCATTTGCTTTGGAAGGGCAGGTGGCAGAAGGTGATCCTGGAAGGACAAAGACACATATAAACAAATAATGAACATCCAAAATACCACATTTTTCCATGTATTTGAGCAAAAACAAATTCAGTATTGCCCCAGTATTGTATAAGCAGCTTTTGAGGTCGATGTATAACCCCTGTCTACTGTCTGCATTTAATAATAAAGCACTTTACTGTCAGATAACACTGGTCTACGAGCAAAATGCTTCTGGAACAAAAGTAGTGAAATTTTTCTTGGTTTAGGTCACTAATAAAGAAAAAGTAAGTCAGAAGTGCTGATTGGCTATAGTTTGCAAGATATAGTATTGGGTCAAAATAGGAAATTTATGCAAAATAAGGCAAAAACGGTAGTTTATCAGAAGGTACAGTGTGTCTACAAGCAACCAGTTCTATCTGAAAGCCTGTCTGCACATTCCAATACATTCATTTTAATATGTCTACAGTTTTAACATAATCAATATATAATATACTGTATATTATTATTATATCATTACATATCTTGAGTACATTAGCTAACCAGCACAGTTAGCAATTCATTTTCAATTCATCTTATCAATATAAATAAGATTTAGCCACTTTTATCTCGGAAGCAGATCAAGTCCAAAAATTTGTAGACCACTGTAATCAGAAAGCGCGTGTTAGCATGCTAATTGGTAGCCTTACCATGATGACAAAACTCTAATCTGGTCTCAGAAAGCTGTCAAAAGTGCTTACAAACTCATCACGGTGAATAATTAAGAGTGGAATGCATTAGTTACTAAGGAAAAACTTGGGACTACTGCAAACCATTGAGCTAGTTCTTTTTAAAATAATAATAATAATAAAAGTCTGGTACAGCATCTATAACTGGTCTTTTCACCATTATAAACACACCGTAATGTATCACTCATTACATTCTATCGTAATTCAACTTCTCACTGATCCCTTGTTATTTTTTCCTCCTTGCAAAATGATACTTAGATCATCTGTTTGAGTAGTTTCTCACATTGACTACTATGCATACTATATTACACAAATTTGACTCTTGTGAGCATTACAACATGGCATAAAGCTCACAACAGTCAAATTTGTGTGTTTTTAAACTCCAAACAGTCTAATAACAGAGTGGAGCACTTCCTGTATGACATCACAAGGTGGAGCGTGTTCTGTTTGAGAGAAGAACTCAGCCTAAATATGCAGGGTTTGTGCGTTAAACATGTGTGAATGAAACAAAACACAACTCCGGGTGTGTTTATGATGCCGAAACAACATAGCTCAGAAAACAGAGTAATATGGGCTCTTGAATATTTAATGCAACGCACAGGCTTTTGTATTATTCTATTGGGAATCAACATTTCTTACAAAAAAAAAAAAAAGTGCATCCTTTGTAGATAGAAACCTCCAATCATCAAAAGTCAGACAGATTGGAGAAGTTCTTGAAAAGCGCGTCCCTGTTCAATTCTAATGAGATCTGAATAATGCAACACGGCGACGGGAGCATTTGCTGGTCCATCAGGCTGAAGCCGTGTGTGCACAGAGAACAAACCACCAGACTTTGACGCGTCTGATCAAGGCGTCTCTACCCGGACCTCCAAGACACATCCGGGGCAAAATGGCTGCACATATTTCTCCCAGTTTTCATCTCCACCTCCCCATCTCCTCCTTTTATCCATATATCAGACTGCAAGCTTAATGAGAGGTTATAAAGACCTCCCCCCTTAACCAAGAATATCAATTTATCTTTCTGAGCCTGTATTTTTTTTTTTTTTTTTTTACCGTTTCATCCCTCTCTTGGTTTCTTCAGAGGAATAAGAATGAGCCACCTTGGTAATTTGATGTGCTAATATTTCAAGGTTGCACGGACGTGAAGGGTAGGTGTTGGTTTAAGGTGTGTATCTATGACAATATAGTATCAACTTAAGTATCAGAAAGTAGCTTTATCTAGAAGAATACCTCATCATTGCTTGACACTTGTAAATGAATATTATAGACCACAAAATATTAAAGAGTAACAAGAGTACTGTTAAAAGAATGAACGGTGGAAGTAGACATTTACATATTACACCATTTTCTGATGTCTTATAATGCTGTTTTCTCATCAAAAACATGCCTGGAGTTGTGTTTTGTTTCATTCACACATGTTTAACAGAAAACGCTCTGTTCCACCTTGTGATGTCATGTGGTAACTGTGTTTTCAAACTTCATACACCTTCACTAAAAGCTTTTGGATGATTTCAGCCCTGGAATTGGCCATCTCTCCTGAACTAAATGTAAAAGGTAGCTTGAAAACTACCACTTCATGACATCACAAGGTAGAAATGAGCATTTTAAAGATTCTTTGAAGATGCAGACAGACTAATACATTATTACTCAAACATATGTAAATGAAACAAAACACAACTCCAGTTATGTTTTTGTGAAGGTAAAAACATTATAACATGGCATGCTAATACACGTTTTTTTGGCGAATAGTATTTGCAATCAAAGGTATCATGGTGATCTAAATATGTGATGTGTTAGCAGTTAATACTCCATGTAAGTGTAGAATTGTAATACATATATACAGCTCTGAAAAAAAAATAAGAGCCCACTGCAAAATGATCAGTTTTTCTGATTTTACTTATAATGTTTGGGCAAAAGGAACATTTTTGTTTGTCTATAATCTACTGACAACATTTCCTTCATATTCCAAATAAAAATATGATCGTATTTATTTGCAGAAAATGACAAATGGTCAAAATAACAAAAAAGATACATTTTTTCAGACCTCAAACAATGCAAAGAAACCAGATCAAATTCATTTTAAAACAACATAATAGTAATGTTTACACTTAAGAAGAGTTCAGAAATCAATATTTGGTGCAATAACCCTTATTTTTAATCACAGCTTTCATGTGTCTTGGCATGCTCTCCACAAGTCTTTCACATTGTTCTTGGGTGACTTTATTCCACTCCTGGTGCAAGAACTGAAGTAGCTCAGCTTTGTGTTTGTGTTGGAATTCAACAGACGCTGGAATGGAATGGCTGTAATACATGTAGAGATGCTAATTTCAGAAAAAAATATGCAGTGGTCTCTTATTTTTTTCCAGAGCTGTATGTAAATTCAATTCAGTAAACAATTTATACTCCCTCTAGCAACTGGTTTAATATTTTAACGAGGTTCACTATAGAGCTAAGTAAAATCTTAAAACCAGTTACCATTCGCCATATATTTGCCCCTGTGCCATCCACACTGTAGTGACCGTACCATGAGTATTTGCTAACACCTTAATAGCATCACGTGAAGTGACTACAGCCTCTGGGAGCCAAGGACAAGCTTCACATAGACGTATGCTGTTCCCTTCTGCCCCAGCGCTCCTCTTAAACACATGAATTATTCACATTTACAGCACAAATGCCACAGAGCACCACATGAATCTCATCCCAACACGGGCCAAAACACTAAGCGACACTACAGCCAGGAAACTGGGCTTAAATACCAGCACAGTGGACAGGCCTGGGCTATTCAATCTTACATAGAAAAACACTGTTGATTTTTCCTCAGTGACAGTGGTTTTGGTTGGTTCCTTTGTAAGTTTTTTTTTTTTTTTTAGAATGTTAAGTTGTTAAGAGTCATGGCCATGTTTTGATTCATTTGATTTTCAGCAGTAGTTGGTGATGGTCTACAGATGAAACAAAGCAAAGCAATTCATGCCTCAGAAACCCATGTGATCAACAATTACAGTATATTAAAGAGGCGACAGTAGCTAAGTCGGTAGAATGTTTGTCCACTCATCTGGAGGTTGGTGGTTCGAATCCCGTTCTCGACAAACATTATTGGCACAGCGGTTGAGGGTACAGAATAATGAAATGCTACTTAACGCTTGCCTGAGAACACGCCTCAGTTACTTTATAAAGATGTATCTAGTCACCGTTGAATCTCAGATGGGTGTGACTGACAGGTGAATTAGCCAATCATGAAAACGCACGGTCAGGCCGTATCAAAACAAATATGTCTACTAGCGAGGAAAAAACATCACAGATTTCTACAGAATCAATTAGCCTTTAATTCTGATTTGATTTTGTTCTAAATGATGAGTGACCAATGATCTCCTCCTGTTACTGAACTAAATAAATCTGATGCTTGGTGCTATGGAGCAATTGCTATTTTGTAAGAACTGGTGACCTACTTCATTTTTTATTAATTCAGAAAGTTATTTATTTATTTTTATTAGTTATTTGTTTCAGATATCTACAGAAGTAAACACCAAATGTTACAAGGTTTATTGTTCATGCAAATAAAAGTTCTGAATGTTAATGAAATATTTTGTGTTTAAAGGTGCTCATAAATACCCAGAACAGGCATACTGATTGTGAGCGAGGTTGCCAGTGACAGATCTGGCCTGAAACTTGGTCTAGTTTGGTCTCCATGAAGATATAAAGGTTCAATGGCATACTGTGAAACATTCCAGACAAAGAAATAACATCTCCGTGGAGAAAATCATTTAACCCCACCAGAAAAGTTACACAATGCACCTTTAAGTGAATTGTCCCTTCCAGGCCTGGACTGGTAATCGGGCATACCGGGCATAGGGACAGTCCTAGATGCTGTTTTTTTTATTTTATTTTTTTTATACACCCACAATTTAGAGGAGGCGGTCCATTGGTCTATCTTCAATATAGACAGGATATAGAAGCTTACGAGAGCGGTCCCACCCCTTTCTCTGCACTGATCCCCACCAGTTTCATAGTCATAGTCATAGTTTGCTTTATTGTCGAAAAACCATATGTACATGTACATAGAGTAATTTGATAATTTCATTTCCCCGCTAACCAGGCAGGACAGTGATAGAGCGGCTAGGGGAGGGGCCACGTGCTTGTGCGAACCGCCGACTCGGAGATACAGAGTGGAAAAGACGCAATTAATGACAATTATTCACAACATGTAATGACAGAAAAACAATTGTACAGGTAACATACGGTGTTTTTTTCTTTGGCAACAAAGCATAGCATAGAAACATGGAGAAGCAGCAGAAAAGCGGGTGCGAAGAAGTTGCGGACTAAAAGATAAAAAAAATGTCGCTATAGATGCTGCAAAATGTTCTAAAATAACAGACATATTCTCTGGAGGGGCTGCTGGAGCCTCCACATCCTCTGCAACCCAGGCTGAAGGTGGACAGGGAGAGGAGCAGCCAGAGACAGTGGACAGGGAACACGAGGGAGCCCGAGGGACAGAGGGACCAAGGAAGTGTAGCACAGGTGATGGACAGGCATGAAAATCACTCACATTTCGGGTCAAGGGTAAAATACATTGCTTCGGGGACCTGACTGGAAGGACTGAGTGAGGACTAAACCAGGTCTGAACCAGGACTAAATCAGGTCTGAACCAGGACTAAATCAGGTCTGAACCAGGACTAAATCAGGACTAAATCAGGACTAAACCAGGACTAAACCAGGACTAAATCAGGTCTGAACCAGGACTGAATCAGGACTGAACCAGGATTAAACCAGGTCTGAACCAGGACTAAACCAGGTCTGAACCAGGACTAAATCAGGACTAAACCAGGACTAAATCAGGCAGGTCTAAGCCAGGACTAAATCAGGACTGAACCAGGACTAAACCAGGACTAATCAGGTCTAAACTAGGTCTAAAGCAGGACTAAAGCAGGACTGAACCAGGAAGGGAGGGGTTCCGTCGTGCTTCACTAATTATGAGGGGCCGGTCTAAGCCAAAAATGCCAGGGACGTTTTTTTTTTTTGGCCCAGTCCAGCCCTGGTCCCTTCCCTACTACACAGAGATACCAGCCAAATTACTGTTACTTTCAAGCCAAAAATAAACACGGCAACCCTAAAGTAACTTGTGCTTCTGTGACACTGGTTGCGCCCACAGATCCATTGGACATGTGTCTACTGCGTTTAGTGTCCAGATGTGTGTCGTCTCAGAGCGGGAGACTAGATTTGTTTGGATGCATTTTGCTTTGGGCCTGCTTATATCAAAACACCCCTTTATGTAACTAGTGAGTTTCATATGTGAGCCTGTCATGCTTGATATTCAGGGTAATTACAGTCTATGATGTATGTATGTTTAAACACTCTCCACACAGGATGGCTGATTAAGTGCGCTTCGAGCAGCTACAAGAGGGTTAATTGGAACTGCAATATTTTAATTATGCACATACTCCTCCACGGGCAGAATGCACTAGAAGACAATTTGTGGGGCTTGGGTGTCTTCTCTTTAAATTGAAGGTGTCAGTGCACATTCAAAAGATTTTTCCAATAAACAATGTGTCTTATACAATTATAAACACTCAATTTAAAAATGCAGTGTACTTTTGTTCAATAAAAACATGTAAAGGAATACAGCTCTGGAAAAAAATAAGAGACCACTGCATTTTTTTTTCTGAAATCAGCATCTCTACATGTATTACAGCCATTCCATTCCAGCGTCAGTTGAATTCCAACACAAACACAAAGCTGAGCTACTTCAGTTCTTGCACCAGGAGTGGAATAAAGTCACCCAAGAACAATGTGAAAGACTTGTGGAGAGCATGCCAAGACGCATGAAAACTGATTAAAAATAAGGATTATTGCACCAAATATTGATTTCTGAACTCTTCTTAAGTGTAAACATTAGTATTATGTTGTTTTAAAATGAATTTGATCTTGTTTCTTTGCATTGTTTGAGGTCTGAAAACATGTATCTTTGTTGTTATTTTGACCATTTGTCATTTTCTGCACATAAATGCTCTAAACGATAATATTTTTATTTGGAATTTGGGGGAAATGTTGTCAGTAGTTTATAGACTCAAACAAAAATGTTCCTTTTGCCCAAACACATACCTATAAGTAGTAAAATCAGAAAAACTGATAATTTTGCAGTAGTCTTTTATTTTTTTCCCAGAGCTGTAAATGCATGATAGATCAGTGAATATTCAATGGAGAGGACCAGGTACGAGAACCACCATCAGAAAAGTTACACAATGAACCTTTAGGAAGCACTCAGTTCATGGTTAAGTCACAAATGCATTTCATCTAAATACAGTGGTACCTTACGAATACCTTACGAAATAAAGTCGTTCCAGAAGTGGTTTCGTAACGTGAAAAATTCATAAGTTGAGTAGCTATTTCAATGGAAAAAGCCTGATTCGTTCCAAGGCCCCGATCCAAGTTTTTTTTTTTTATAGTGTAACTTTTTTTATAGTGTGGTCTGGACCTGCTCTAGACCTGCCAGGCACGGAACCCCAGACATCCAGGGACCCAGGGGGACACTGCCAGCCTGCCTTAAGAGCTCCCTAAGCGGGCATGGGTCCGGGGATTGTCCCGGTCACCGGCCTGGAGGTCTTGAAGAGGCCGACCTCACGGTTCTATCCAGGCCGCTCTGTGAGCACCTTATGTGGGCAGGAGCGGGTCTGGACCGCCGCGGCTCTTGCGTGCGAGCGGCGGCTCGCCTCAGCTGTGGCTCGAGGCGAGGCCAGGGGGTGGACGCGCGCGCGGCGCTTTGGTCCACCTGGTCTAGTCCTGGTTTAGTCCAGACCACTGCGGCTCCTCCTGGTTTAGTCCAGGTTTAGTCCAGGTTTAGTCCAGACCACCAGGCTCCTCTAGACCTCCTCTAGACCTGGTCAGGTCTAGAGGAGGTCTAGACCACCGCGGCTCTTGCATGGGTCTCGTTCATGCGTTCATGCACTCAGACTGCGTGCTGTCCTACTCGCTGCTCCCCTCAGCTGTGACTCGAAACGAAACCAGGAAATCCACCTGGTCTAGTCCTGGTTTGGTCCTGGTTTGGTCCTGGTTTGGTCCTGGTTTGGTCCTGGTTTGGTCCGGGTTTGGTCCTGGTATGGTCCAGGTTTAGTCCTGGTCCAGTCCAGGTTTAGACCTTGGTCTGGACCTGCTGGCAGCTCGGGCCGGGTCATGCTGCGCTATCACACATGTCCGCGCGCAGTCTTCTCCCCCCTCCCGCTTCCCCCCACACTTCACTACTGATACGTTTTGTTGGGAATCTGTGGGGGTTTGGGTGTTTGAACGGGGGACAGGTGTGAGAGGGGTTTAAATCCAGTCTGAGAAAAGCTATAATGTGTGTGGCTGAGCGCGCATTATTTGAATTTTTGAGATTTCGCGTTTCGTAACTTCAATTTTCTTTCGTATCTAGAGACCAAAATTTACCGTGAAGGCGTTTCGTAACTTGAAATTTTCGTTTGTTGGGTCATTCGTAAGGTGAGGTACCACTGTATGTGGTAAAAGACAAAATGTAGTCAAGTAAAAGTTTAATTTAAAAACACAAACTTAAATTCCACCCACATATAAAACAAAAAAACATTATGCAAAAAAATCCACTGATACAACTGAGTGCCAGGGTACCATCCGCAGCAAAACAACAATTTGAACATTGGAAGCCGTACACAATGATTATTCAGATTGGCTTGCAGTTTATGTGTGTGTGTATGTCCATTTGCTCCTCCGGCGTGGGATGTGTTTTTGAAAATATGCATTGTTTATGTGACATCGGGTTCACGGCTGCTTGGTGAAATCTTTCATTCTCAAATAGTCACCATCATGGCTGCTTAAAGGTACACTGTGTAACTTTTCTGGTGGTGGATCTGTCATCAGATTTTTTTCCATAGAGGGCTACATTCAGACGGCAGGGCTTTAACCTCAATTCTGAATTTTTTGTGAAATCTGTTTTGTTTTTTTTTGCGAGAATGTTCACATTTCCAATAAAATGCGACTTGTATGTGATCTCTAGTGTGAACTTTAAACGCCCCAAAAGTGTCCTGCATGCGCCTTGGAGGACACGACGACGTCACACTCAGCGAGTGTGTTCAGTGTTTACGGAAGTAGCCTAAACATGGACACTAGCATTGAGCACCTGGAGATTTTAAACTTGCTGTTGTACCAGAGCCAGAACATGTACAACTTACTTGTTTTAAGGAGGAGATGGAGAAGGAGAAGGAGAAGGTTTGTGGCCTTGGCGTTTTGTGGGGCAGTGGCAGCAGCGTCCGTAGAAAGAAATGTGTTGGTGCTGAGAGTGGTGGGATTGCTATGTGCTTCGCTGCTTCACTGACATGGACTTCATACACAGTTTTCATATGACGAGAAGAACGTTTATGTACATTTGTGAGTACCTACTTGTGCCATTCTCGCTTGTTGATGATGTATAGGTCAGATGAATGCGACCTGGCCGTTCAGACTGAAGTCGCATGCCAAAAGATCGGATATGTATCGGTTTTAGGATCACATATCCAAGTGGCCTGGGTCACGTTTGAAAAAAAAACGTATCTGTGTCGTTCAGTCTGTCGTTAAAAGGTCGCATAGATGCAAAAAATTCGGATTTGGGTCACTTCAGGCTGCAGTCTAAATGTAGCCAAGATGTTATTTCTTTGCTTGAAATGTTCCACAGTAGCATTATACCCGTCTATCTTGCATTTATTCAATTACAGGTGTTTTTATTGCTTAAAGGTGCATTGTGTAACTTTTCTGGCAGAGGTTCGCCAAATGCTTTTCTACATGGAGATGTTGTTGCTTTATCTTTCACAGTATGGTATGGTAACCTTTCTATCTTCATGGAGCCCAAATCAGATCAAGTTACAGGTCAGATCTGTGGAGAGGCGACCCTGCTTACAGTCACTGCTTGTTTTTCTAGTCATTTTTGAGCTATAAATCCACCTGTAATTTAATACATGTAAGGTAGAGCTATTTAACGTCATACTGTGGAACATTTCAGGCAGCGCAATGACAAATCCATGGAAACAGGCAGGTGATGAACCCCCAACCAAAAAGTTACAAAGTGCACCTTTACAAAAAAAACATGAGCAGGGTCGCCACAGATCTGACTGTAACCTGGCTTGGTGGTGTCACTTTTTTTGTCTATATGGAAATACTGTAGATATGTTTAATGCAATACTGTGGAGCATTCTGGACAAAGAAACCACATCTCCATGGAGACAAGGAGGTAACGGACCCTCCTCCAGAAAAGTTACACAGGGCACCTTCACCACTACCAGATCACCAAAGTAAGATGGAGAGAATGAAGACAGGAGTAGTAGTCAGTGTTATTAAAGCGATTTTGTGATAGCCCCATCATGCAGGTAGAATGGACTGATCTGCTTCAGGCTTGTTCGCTCAAACTTGCAATCAGCTGTGTGATTTTGCCTCAGAGAACTTTGATTAAAGGGAGTTTTTACTTTAAAATGGACTCCAAAGTGGCACCTATCCACAGTGACAGAGTATTACTGCTGCAAGGTAGTACTCATATGGGAAGTAGAAAGGTGCACTGAGAAAGAAGACTGAAAAGGTTTATGGTAATTTCACTGGACATGTTGGGATTACTCATACAAAAACTGATGACTAGAAAGGGGCTGAAACGAAAATGGGAAAAAAAATGACATTATTTTGTAAGACATATTAATTTAATTGTTGTTTTCTCATCAAAAATACCCAGAGGTGTGTTTTGTTTCATTCCTTCATTGTGTTTAACGCGCAAACCCTGCATATTTAGGTTGAGTTCTTCTCACCTCAAAACAGGTGATGTGCACCTTTGACTGTCTAATCTTACAAAAATATATCATTACTTACCACCTGAAGGCATTAGTCAAGATAATGAAATTGTGATATGAACTTTTAGCCATATCACCCACTCCTAAATTCAACAATGTTAGCCAAAACCTAGACAAACTTTCATTCAATCGGAAATATTTTAAGGGGAGTGAAAATTCGAAAGTGGAAAAGCTGCTCAAGAACATGTGCCATTCCATACATGTAGAGTTATCCATTATGGGCCAAACAGTACAAGAACTAATCACACACATTGGCAAGTCCCTAAAGTGGATTAAAACTACTTTTTTAATCTAAATACTGTGCCCTCTGGTCCAGGTAACAATTACGGAGAATCTAATCTTTTTGCTTCCACACCACACATGTAATATAGAAAAAGCACCCGTTTTTTTAATTAAAAGGTTGCAGGACTTGAGGTCACCTTCATATCTCTTTAATATGTATTCACACAGTTAGAAGGTCAATTAGTGCAGGCCTAGGGTGAAGTCGAGAAGGATTTCATGCTAGATTGCATTGCAGTTGACGTTACTGTTGAGGTACTTTTTGGTCAAATATCTTTAGGCAAATTATGAAGATGAGCCAATCCAAAAGCTGAGAATAATTTAATTAAAAACACAAAATCCCTAGAAGAGCAGGATTTAGGGTAGTATTTAAGATTATGCCACTGACAATATGGTCAAGCTGCAAATATCACTAACTGAAAATAAACTACACTGAGCTGCACAAATGTAAAAACAAAAAAAAAAGCAGCTAGATTAAAAATGATATTCCCATCTTCTCTAAAATGTCAATTCTCCTGGTCATGTTTAAAATACTCACTGTGTACTTACTGTATTTCAAAAGAGAGAGAAACAAGTGAGTTACTAGGTCAAATAAAGCATTATCTTAAGCATCTACTTCTAGGCTTGAAACCTACAATAGCCGCTTTCAGACTATCGGGGCAGGCCGGGCCGGGCCACTATGGGGCCACCTCGGTGCTAATAGCCTCGGCCCACTAGCCCCATGGCCTGAGACCGGTTGTGTTCACACTGTTGGGCTACCGGCCTCTCCGTGTTATGCCCCCATTTTCGGAAACGTCACTAATACAGCCCATTTTGAAACAGGATAAGCGGGCGATTCAGTAGCACGATGACAGAAGACGATTTGTATATGACCAAGTATCAGACCAACAACTAGTGCTGATACCTCTGACTATGAACACTACAACACTCATAATGAACACTATGGAAGTATGCCTCAATATGCTTCATGACGTCCTTGTTTCTGTAAACCCTGTAGATTTTCTGCTGCACAGAGTCTTCTGCACAGACAGTCAGGAGAGCACGGACATCTTCAGCTGCCCAGAACTGGCGATCCATCTTCTTACTTTTTTTGTGTGACAGTAATGAACGTAAAGGTAATACTCTGCCATCTTTGCTTAATTTTGCTTCCAAATGTTGGCCCCGCCCCGACCTCCGCCGCGACCTTGACACCACCTCTGACCCCTCTTGGCCCATCGTTTTGCTCGGGCCAGAAATCGCAGGCCATTAGCCCCAAGATCCTGGCCCCTAGCCCCTGTTAGCACCTGGCCCTGGACGTGTGAAAGCAATTAGCCCCAATACGCCCCTGTTGGCTCGGCTTTGGCCCGACAGTCTGAAAGCGGCTACTGAAGGCCTAAATAAAAATAACAACCTATAGGGAGGGCCTGAGGTACACTTTATTGTCCCCATAGTGAAATATGTCCTCTACAATTGACCCATCTTTCATCTCATCATCTCCATCATCCATCTCCATGATTTTGTTTGAGTCTTGTACCAGAGATAAATGTTTTGATTTGATGGGAGAAACCAGCGTGCCCAGAGGAAACCCACCAAGACATGAGGAGAACATGCAAACTCCACACAGAAAGAGAATCAAACCTGGCACCTCCTTGCTGTGAGCTGTGCTGTACCGTGAGGTGCTGATAGTTCTACTGCTGCAGCACTGATGCAGTATATTACCCCAATCATGAGGGAGACTTTCTGCATACTGTTTTATGAAACCCTAAAACAATAATTAGCTGACGACCTGAAGAGGAAACAACAAACTTTAGTGAAAAAAATATGCCATATTATGTCACCGCCTTGTCAACACAACCAAAATACATGTCTAACTTTCCCCTTAACTAGCTGTGTACAAGTCAAAATGTCGACAACATTTTTGTTTTGTTTTGACCCTTTGCACCTCATTACCTCCAGTAACAGAAACAAGCTTTGACGATGCTCCTCCAGACTCTGTGGAACCCAGTAAGGTGACGAGAGCTTCCTACGCCAGGATGAGTCTGCAGGATTTGCTGTTTGTGCCCTCCTACCCACTCTCCACAGCACAGCAGCCCACACACTGAGTCATTGCACTGGCTGGGGCCCAGTCTGTCTCCTCTCCTCCTCCTCCTCTTCTTCTTTCCTTCACTCACTCGCTTCTCGTCTATCTGCGGTGATTGTGATTTTATTTGAATGGACGCTGGATCTCAGAGGGGTCAGTCGTCACGGTTTTGCAACACGGATTTTAGCTATCAACTCAGATATTGTTTAGGGCAAGGGTGGGCAATTATTTTTTCCATGGGGCCACATGAGAAACAGAAAATATTGTGGAGGGCAGGGCCAAAATGCTTAACTCAATTCTGCATAATATTAATTGTATTTCTGTATAAAAAAGCAGGACATAGAAATGACTGGTAAGAGTACATGTTATGACTAAGCAAAGAAAAAATAGGTTGCCTTACAAAAAATGTCATTAAAAAAACAACTAAAATAAAATCAATGCAGCTTTAAGTCATGTATGAGGTAAAATTATAAAATATGTTTATTTTGATATTCCAAAATTAGGTTAAAGGGGCTGGTCAGAGGCAACCAAAGGGCTGTATGTGGCCCGGGAGCTGAACTATGCACAGGTCTGGTTTAGGGGTAGGGGGGTAGATGGTACAGAGAAGAAAAAAAAAAAGGATTTTTTGACATTTACAACTCAAAGAACACAAGGAACGTTTGTCATTTAAAACCAGATTGATTTGTTCTCAAATCTAGTCCTGACCGAGACCTGGACCTAGACCCTTTAGAGTACGGTCACGATACTAAAATTTTAAATGAGGATTAAGGATTTCTTAGTATTGAAATCAAGTATTGAACATATTTATTAGTAAAATATAGTTTTGATAGTCAATAACAATTTTGATACCACACTGATTATTACAAAATGCTACTTTCAACACAAATTAATAGGTTTTAAGGCCACAGAAGTACTAACACAAATTAACCACCACTACTACTACTACTACTATTACTACTACTACTACTACTACTACTACTACTACTACTACTACTACTACTACTACTACTACTACTACTACTACTACTACTATTACTACTGCACTAGTGCTACCACCACTACCACCACCACTACTGCTACCACCACTACTATTACTACTATCATCACCACTACTACTACTATCATCACCACCACCACCACCAATAATAATAATAATAATAATAATAATAAATAAAATAATCAGATTAATTCACTCCAAATTTTGTCCAAATTCTAGCAACTCCACCTAATCGGCAGACTAAAAGCAATGAAAGATGTGGGTGAGGCACTTCTAGTTAAAATAGTCACTGCTGCTGCAACCATGTGAAAACTCCCCGTCCTTACCCATTCTGCACGTAAACAAACACTAACCAGCATTAGCGATTGAAGCACGCCAGAATACATAAACGTTTAGTGTAATTTAGTATGGGAGGTAAAGGGCAGCCATTATGTGAGGCAGATGTATCAAGAAGGGTTTTTAGCAGCACTTAAATACAAGACATCTATTGGTGGGCGTGACAGGAGGCAGTTTTTCTTGACTCGGGCCTGTTAGCGGGTGCCGTGTTGTGGCAGTTCTGGTTGGGTGAGTGTCCTTTAGCTGACAGAGGAAATGGCCGTCTTGTCCTCTACAAAGTGACAAGTCCAAAGAGCAAAGGAATCAAGGAAGAGCCAAATAAACAGGAGGCAGTGGGGATGTGAAAGTGGCGGTTTAACTGGCCAGGCTCAATTTGTAGCAAAACATAATGCTAAAATGGGACTAAATGGGACTATGGTAAAGATACCCAAATATACAATTTTCAAGGTAACCATTTTCAGTCACAAGAGATGGATCAAATTGCACTGCCCCACAGCCTAGTTTGGTTGCTGGACATGAGTATGAATTTTTTGTATATCTTTTCCCACTCTTAAACCCCATTTGTCACTTTCATATGTGACCGGCCACAGGAAAATCAGTCACAAGTCGTCCTGGAGGCGTTTTGAGTTATTCAACGATGCCTTACACATGGAAATCTGACAACATTTGAAGAATTTGTGGCCATTTGAAAGTAGCACATGGGATTTTGGAAAGCTCTGAAAAAAGCTCTTGAAGTTTCTCTAACTCTATGCCTTCTGGGCTCATTTGCATGACATTAAGCTAAGCCCTCCCCCTGCAGATCATAACTGGCATTACTGTGGTGTGGTGTTCCAGGGCAGATCAGAATTAGAAGGTAATTTGTTAAAATGGAAATGCTTTTACAACAAAAAGTCCATATAATCATTAAATAATTCACAGGATAATATGTCAAGTCAAAGTCACCTGTATTGTCAATTTAATACAATACAATATGAAATGTATTATACAATGTAAAATGAAAAAGAGAAAGAATAAAGATAAAAGTAAAAAATAAATTTCAAAATAATAGCAGTATATAGGTAAATATAGTATAGGACACTACACACACCCACACACACACACACACAGACACACACAGACACTTTATGAAAAAAATATTGACAGTCATGCTAATGATTTTTCAACAAGTACCTGCAATCATTACTTAATCACTAGCACTTCACGCACTAGTCTAGAAATTCAACCATTATTCACGTTAATCGCAATCATCGCAAATCAAAAGTACGCTGTAATGGGCAGTTTGGCTAGTAATATGATGTTAATGTTGACAATTACACAAGCCCCCTGCTTTAAGCTAAATATCTCCATTTGATACAGAAATAATATGACCACACGAAAGCTGAATAAGTATTTAAACATGTCCTAAAGTATGTAGTGTCAAAGTTTAGAGGCCCCATAAGAAAGAGAAATGTGTTACTGCAAACATCATCGGGGACACAGGGGTCTTTCTGCTGGACGCGGTCACCTCAGATGTAACTACTGTTTGCCTCGTTGTCCAATTATTCGCGTATCCTGGCGTATTCTGGCTGAGCGTGTCCCGTTCTGTTTAATCTATTAAAGCTTGCATGAACATAAATCTTTTAGAATACGGATCAAAATGGATCAAATCACGTTAAGGAGTTACTTTGTTTTCCATATTCAACAAACACCTTTGCTGGATTACGGGAGCAATGGAAATACGGAAATCTGCCCACAGGACTATAAATCGGGATGGGGGGGCCTTTTTACGCTGACACACCACGAGAACAGCAAAACTGAAGAAGTCCTGTCTTTACCAGAAGGTCAGAAGACCAGTGCCAAAATCTGTATAAATCAGCCATCAAGACACGTCACTGCATCACGTGACCACTCTGAGGAAGAATGCAAGAGACTAGTTAAAACAGTCTGATATGAAAAACAAACTCTAGTCAGGAAAAACAATCTCTTAGAAAACATTATCAGAATACCAATTTAAAGATCCCATGACATGGTACTTCTTGATGCTTTTATATGGCGCCTTAGTGGGTCCCTAATACTGTAAATGAATCCTCAGTGCATGGGAGAGCCTCATGAAGACAGTTCTATTCATATAAGTATGTCTCTGAAACGCTTTATTCTGGGCGTTGTTGCTTGAATGCAAATGAGGACAGAGACAGGCCAGTGCAGCAAGTGGGTTGTGGCCAAATACGCCGCTGTTTCCTGGATTAGCGGTGTGCTGTCCCCACTTCCGCGTTTTAAGTGCGGAGGAAGATATGAGACGCGTTCCATGAAAAAAAAAACACATTTCCACAGAAAATAAAATTAAACCGCTGCTGTTTCAGAGGTTCGGAGGCTCGGATAAAGGACATCTGAGCCTGGAAACACTCTCACGTGTCTCCAAGCAAATAAAAAAAAGCATCTCGCATTGCGTAGCTCGTTTGCGGTCCAAATTCTCTGGGCGTGATTTCCAGAGATGGTGAGTAGACATCCAGACGGGGGTGGAAATTTATTTGCATTTTCCCCGAGTTTGACGTCAGAAAGTTTCCTTGTTCAGAATCACCCGTTTGGGCTGTCTTTTTTTCAAACGCAGAAAAGGACCGCATTTGCTCAGTTTATACATTTCACAACTTTTAGCCATGGGGGGGGGGGGCGCTAAACAGGGTAGGGGAGCTCACATTAAGGTTCAAAAACCTCAGAAAGTGAAAATTTCATGCCCTGGGACCTTTAAAGGTGCTGTTTGTGATGAAACTGTAAGTATAATTACTTAATTTTAAACAGTTTTCAGTGGTGTAAAGTTGTTTCTCACTTACCTCATGCGTTCCGCTTTCCCATCACAGTAACATTAACAACAACTAGCATGCTAACGGTGCACCCCCTAATTCTCTGTCAACAAAGTGCTTTATAATCAGATGCAGACAGTACATACCGGCCCTCAAGAGCTAGATATACACATTTTTCTCAAATATATGGGGGAAAAAGGCCCTCTAACCTCATTGGCCTACGACATGTGTCCTAATACCATCTTTTTATCCAACTCTAGCCATTCCAGAGTTAAAACATCCTCACAATAGCGGCGTTTCCATTCTATTAGTGACCTTAGCCCTGGGACCATCTCTTTCAATGCAGCACATAGTCTCAATATCAAGAGCTGTCGAGGTCACAGGGAGGTCAGCCGCCGAGCAGTCATTCACACTGACATGGAGTATCCAGTGTGTCACAGGGTTAACATGTATCTCGCAATGACAATGTGTAATAGCCTCGCAATGTCATGTCCACCATTGTCCCCGTCCATGTTGGAGATGTCGCTTGGAATTCATTTAAGTCATAAGATGATCCTGGGTGGATAGAATAGCTTATGTAATAATAATACAGAGCCAGGAGATAGACTTGGAGATTAGTAGATATTTGAAAAAAGGCCTGAGGTGGAAAAGCATACAGAAATATACATGATTGTACTCACGTAAAAATATTAATATAATGGTACATGACATAGACAATACTACGTCATGTCAATCATTACTTCATCTTTGTACTGTTCCTTCTTATATATAGATGAAAGACATATTTGTATTACTATTTTATTTTTATTTTTACCTTATTTGACACCAGTCTCTTGTTATTTTTGCTACTTTTTTCATTTCATTTATCATTATCATTTATATTGTTGCTTTTATATTGTTTTATATTTATATTGTTGCTTATTTATTATTTTTTATTATTTATTATAATTTATTTTATTATATTGTGATGTGTGAGCTACTTTGTCCAAATAGTTTCCCTTGTGGATCAATAAAGTTTGTCAAAGTCTAATTTGAAGTTAAAAAGTGCTTAAAAATGTATGTTTTTTAATAGTCAATTGTGGGTAGTTTGAGTAGAGAAGAAAGAAATTACAATTATTAATACCATAATAACATGACACTATGGGCTGACCTGACCTGTACGTTTTAGGCATACGAGAAACTAGACTACCCAGAAAAAAACAAAACACACAAAAATGAATTATGGTTATGATGATTATAGAATTATGGTTCAGGAATCAAACCCAATACTCTTCTGATCTGAGGTAAACTACTGCCAACTTCCACTGCTATTTCAGACAACAACCATAAGTTCTACTATAAATGAATAAATGAAGAGGGTTGGGCCTGGAAAGAAAGTCAATACGCAATCCCCTTCACAGCAGGAGGCAGCTGATCCTCTGTAGCACCCCCAGAACAAACCCTAAGAGTGACATGTTGTTTTTCTCAAGTATTATGAATTAAACTATAGCACATGGGTGATTTTTTTACACTTTGTTCATCTTAAACTGCAGTGCTAATCTATAATAGCAGAAACAGGCTCATTGATTTCCTGTTCAAGACTCCAAACCTTAAAACCTTCATAGTATCATTTCACTGTAGCGAGCAGTAGGTTTTCATTTACAGGGTTATATTGTTGAAAAATGACAATTTTAACTATACTTGCATAAAAGCCCAGTATAGTGCAGAAGGTGAAGCTAGGGGGTAGGTGACGCATTTCTGAGCTTGCAAGTCTCAAATGCAGGACAAAACCAGATTAACCAGATAACCGGGTTTAAAGCTGATAAAAGTCAATTTTACAAAATATGTCTCCTTTAAAGGTCCTATATTACGCAAAATCGACTATTGTGAGCGTACAGTCATGTTAGAATGTTGTTACCTCATCAAAAACATATCTGGAGCTGTATTTGTTTTTTTTTTATTATTAACACGATTGAGTAATCCTGGATTATTAGGCGGTCTGCATCTCAAAGTTCAAAGTCAGCTTTACTGTCAGAAACCATATGTACAGGTTGCACACACAGGATTTGAAATTGCAGCGCTCCCTAGGCCCACAGTGAACATAAAATATCTGATAAACAAGACAATAAACACCATGACTAAAACATCACATATACCCATAGCAGAAGTACAACAAACTTGTATATAAGTATATAACTTGTATATAAGTATATAAGTCTCCATAGACCAAACCTCTGTTCGGTAAGCGGTAGTTTTCAAGTTAACAACTACCTTTTTTCAGTAAAGATTGGCAATTCCAGGACTGAAATTATCCAAATTATTCTAGTGAAGGTGTATGAAGTTTAAAAACACAGTGGAGCGCTTTCTGTTTACCACATGACATCACAAGGTGGAACAGAGTGTTTTCTGTCTGAGAAAAGAAAGCCTAAATATGCAGGGTTTGTGTGTTAAACATGTGTGAATGAAACAAAACACAACTCCAGGTCTGTCTGTGATGAGGAAACAACATTATAACATAGATGCGAAAACAGCATCATATGGGCCCTTTAAGTTGCCTTTCGCTGTGTCATTCATTTTCAGTTTTCCACCAATCCATCCCATAATAACTCAGGCATACTCTTTCTCCTGCAGTGTTTGTTCTTTGCTTCAGTCTTGAGTGACTTTGCAGCGGCTCTGTGTCACAGGTCTGGGAGTTTGCGCTGTGCTTCAGATGTCCCAGACTCTTGTTTAAATGTCAAAGATGGTCAAACACAAAACGCCCCAGAGGCATCTGTGGGCCACCTGTCCGTCATGTCAGCGCCGTCCCGCAAAACTCAACATGATGTTTAGCCCGTGCGGCGTTTAGGAGAGCGGCGCTGTGATCTGATTGGCTCTGATGGGTCATTGGCGCCGCTGTGATTGGGAGAGACAGTGGGCAATGACTTCTTGAGGTGAGGTGAGGCTGCACTTAAGTCTGAGAAAACTGCTGCTGACATAAACATGAGTTAGCTAAAGTAGAATTACTGGTAGTTTATCATTTATTTATCTAGTTGCTATTCTCCTTTATTCTCCTTTTTTTCTCTTTCCTCATCATCCTTTCATTTTTCTTTTCTGCTGCAGCGAGCCTCGTCATTTTGTTTTGGTGTTTTTCTTTCACTACTTTGTCCGTTACAGTTTGTCCGGCTGGTTGCCCCCTGCTCACTGCTCCTGAAAAAGGATGGGTCAAATGCAGAAGTCAAATTTCTCCCGTGTGTCATTGTGTGTGAGACCAATAAAGGCATAATCTTAATCTGTAATCTTACAATTACAGGTGTTTTATTGAACAAACATCACTGGGAAACATGTCTTTTAACAGTCAGTGGGTTCATCTCCACAGATTTGACCTGTAACTTGATCTTGTGTGTCACCTTCTCGTCTCAATGGAGAAATAATAGTATAATATAATAGTTTAATGCCATACTTTGGAACATCCCAGGCAAAATAACACCAGAAAAGTTACATTGTGCACGAAGAAGTTAGGAGTCATGATAATAGACCAATTAATGAGCATTAAAAAAATTTTTTTTTTAAATCTTCACACAAAAAAACCCTGCAAGCTTAAATGGACCAGTACTTTTTGTGGTGTCATAAGATGCATTTGAGTTCTTTGTTTGTCTCCATTTTCCCAGAACTTCAGGGCAACATTTCATTCATTCACTAAACCTGATGTGTGACTGTCCTTGCAAAAAACTGAGCCGCTAAATATGAAAGATCAGTGAACTGGTATATGAGAGATTTAAAAACAAACATGTACAATGGGACTTCTACAGGAATTTAGCCATTACTCTACATGAATGAGTAAGAAATCTATTATAAAAACCTTGACCGGACTGGAATGCCACAGCCTTGAATTTGAAGTAAATATTGCTGATTGACAGCTGTGATGACCTGGGAGTCATGTTTTTCATTCAGCACTGGTTCAACCAAAGAGATACGGCAAATCCTATAGCCATAACTCCTCCTGATGTACTGTCACATACTGTATGTTTGGGAGTGAACATAATAGAAAATGTCAGTAACAGACAGCTGTATTTGTGGGACCTTTTAGAAGCATCTTTGCAATAAATAAATAGAAATTCATTGATAAAAATGTGTTCTATACAATATTCTGTTGCACTTATAATTATTATTTTAATACAACAGCAGTTTTTTCAACGTAGTCAATAGTCACAATACAAAACATTTTAAATTCTATTTCAATACTACGGAAAAGTCTCCAAACATGATGATTTTGATTCCACAGAGCTTTTAGCCAAATTACAATGTTGTTGCCTCTAAAATATACCTGTACATCTCCAAAGCTCAAAATGCTCTGTTCCACCTTATGATGTCATGTAGTGGTAATTGTCAAGCCAACAGCTATTTTTGACCCTTTTGTTCAGTAGACATAGGTAATTCTAGGGATGAAATGATCCAAGTGATTCTAGTGAAGGTGTTTGGAGTTTAAAAAAACAGTGGAGCACTTCCTGCATCACCACATCGCGGTGAAACAGTGTGTTTTCCGCTTGAGAAAAGCTCTCAGCCTAAATGTGCACAACTTGTGTGAATGAAACAAAACACAACTCCAAGTCTGTCAACATAGAGAAAATAGCGTAATATGGGCCCTTTTATATTTATATTTAACTATGGTCTTATGCCAAGTCTGCTACAGATGACACTATTCAAAATGTCCAGATTTGTCCAATTAATTCATCTATTTTCAGTCTCAAATACTTGTTCAAAGGAGCATGCAGTTTTGATACTAGTGTGAGTATCATTTACTATCTGCCAATCGATTTTTTGACAACCCTAGAACATGCAATGCCTTTTTTTGCAGAATTTAAAGTTCTCATACAGAAAGATTAAAATATAATTGCATAATTATATTACGTAATTATCCATTACATATTAACTTATTTTACTTATTTTATTTTTATTTACTTATTTTCTTACATTTTTATGTAAGTAATCCATGTGAATGACTTTATGAATGAAGTCTGTGGAACAGTGTGTGGGGCTGTGTAGAGCTCGACCTGTTGCGGTGTTTGGAGCTCACAGCTGCGCCCCACTGAACGCTCCCTCACTCAGACTGACCCAAATGTTAAACGCTCACAGACCAGAGAAGAAGAACCAGCCCAGATCTCACAGCTGCACCTGCTCTAGTCTGGGTGGATGTACAGGTTACATTGAGTTTGAAGGCGTGGACCAGATAGCTTTATTCTTGTCAATATTATTATAATAATTAAAGGGTATCTGAGCAATGGACATGAATCTTTATCGGTATAATTTCCATAAATTCCATAAGCATACCCGAAGTGTGCCCCCAGATGAGTTAGACACGTTTAAATCAAATACAGCTCTTACTGATAACAATTCCAAGTTGTTTATTTTATAATTTGGTGTTTCGTTCCTCAATGATTATCCAATCAGAAAGCAGAATGAGCCTCATGGGTCTCTCACTTGGGTTGACAGCTGAATGCTGAAATCAAGTTTCTTTAAATCTAAAAGGCCCCGCTCTGATCTGAATCCTCAGTACCTAAACCGCAGCCCCAGCAGCCAATCATTAGCCGGTGCTAGTGCAGCCTCTGCTGCTGTAGCATGTTGTCCATATAGACATTTTGTAATAAGCTATTATGAAAGCATTGGTCATAGCATTTGTTAGTGCTCAATGTCACTTCACAAAGTTTTATTCATTCACTCTTTATTCACACTTAAAGGTCCCATGGCATGAAATTTTCACTTTCTGAGGTTTTTGAACGTTAATGTGAGCTCCCCTACCCTGTTTAGCCCCCCCCCTCATGGTTAAAAGTTGCGAAATGTCTAAACTGAGCATTTGCGATCCTTTTCTGCGTTAGAAAAAATCAGAGCTCAAATGGGTGATTTTGAACAAGGCACCTTATTGACGTCAGATCGAAAAAAGAAATGCAAATGCAGTTCCACCCCCGTCTGTCTGTACTCAGCGTCTCTGTAAATCACGCCCAGAGAGTTTGGACTGCGAATGCGCTAGGCAATGCGAAATGCGTTTTTTTATTTGCCTGGAGGCACGTCCGAGTGTTTCTAGGCTCGGAAGTCCTTTATCTGAGCCTCTGGACCTTTGAACAGCAGTGGTTTAATTTTATTTTCTGTGGAAATGTGTTTATTTTTCAATGGAACGCTTCTCATCTCTTCTCCACGCAAAAATGCGGAAATGGATCAGCTGAGAGCTGAGAGCGGAGAGTTTGGCCACGCCCCCACCCTCTACTATAGGCCATCTCTTTTCTCCTCATTTGCATTCAAGCAACAAGTCCCATAATGGCCTGTTCAGAGAGAGAAAAATTACTCTTTATCATCTTATCTCTGTTTCTCATGCACTGAGTGTTGATTTTGAAGAAGGATTCATGTACAGTATTAGGGAACCATTAAGGAGCCATATAAAAGCATCAAGAAGTACCATGTCATGGGATCTTTAAGGTGGTGAGCTATTCTTGTAGCCACAGTTGCCCTTGGACAGACTGACAGATGTGGCTTCTATTATGCACCAACAGCATTTATGACCAGCAATACTCACATTCACATACTTTATATTACTGTCAATGTCCTTAAAGAAAACAAGATGCTTTATCCAACCGAACTAAGTCAAGTATAATTTGAATCATGAAAAGTAATCAACAAGCAAATATCCTCTTTTCATCAGGATGTGTATTCTCACCTCTCTCTGTTGAACTTGAGTGAATGCAGCACAGCCGGTCTCTTCTGCCTCAGGTTCCACAAGTGGACACTGTCATCGGCCAAAGCACTCACCAGCGCCCCCTGCAGACACAAAAAGCTCACGTTCACAGTGACATTTACCTATCCCGTATAGATAAGTGACATTTAGTCCAACTTGTGCAGATTTTCTGGTCAAACATGACAGCGTGAGTCAGACATCTTTCCCTGGAAACTGTTTGGATGGAGCGGCTCTCTCCCAGGTAACCTCAGCGATGATTCAGAAGGACGACATATATGTGCATATTGTGAGAGTGTGTGGGAGGGTCTAAAACTATCGCCTGCTCCCTGAGGGTCTCTGCTGACTCATATATAGGCATGAACAGACAGCCGCACATGGATAAGCATCAAGTCCCCATGACAACTTGAGATGTTTTTTTTTCTCTTCAGTCTGCCATCATCTATAAGCTACAGTAACCACAACGTCACCTTTAATCACATGTGTGTCGATGTGGAGGATTCTGAAGTGAACCAAGCTGTGATTTAAGAGAAGATCATCTTTATGCTCCCACAAGGGGATGCTTGTTTTGGGCACCAAGTGCAAGGTGCATAGACATCAAATAGACAGATACAGGACAGAGAACAGAATCAAAATAAAAATAAAAACTAAGGCATTGCAGTCACTTGTACAATTTGTGGGTATTTTAGCACACAGAGTTACTGAATATTTACAGGGGGTCCTCGGGTTACGATGGTCTCAACTTACGCCTTTTCGTGGTTACGAACGCGCCCCCATAAAAAAAAAGAAAAAAAAAAGCATTCCGTATTACGCAGTTTAGCGTCATAAGCGACGTAAACAAACGCGAACTAGTTTCGGCCTTAGGCCTTAGTCGTTCAACTGTTGCTACCATTATCAAAGACAAAGAGCGTATCGTTGAACATGTGAAAGGATCTGCTCCTATGAAAGTGACAGTGATAACCAAGCAGCGTAGTGCTCTTATTGTTGAGATGGAAAGGTTATTGGTGCTTTGGTTGGAAGATCAAAATCAACGGCGTATTCCAGTGAGCCTTATGGTGATTCAGGAGAAGGCGAAAATTTTGTTTGAAGCGTTGAAAAAAGAAAAGGGGAAAGGAAGTGAAAGTGAAGAGTTTGTGGCTAGTAGGGGTTGGTTTATGCGATTTAAGGCTCGGGCCAATTACCATAACCTTAAACTGCAAGGTGAAGCTGCTAGTGGGGATGAGAAAGCAGCAAGTGAATTTCCTAAAGAGTTGGCTGAGATAATTAAGGAGGGGGGTTATTCTGCTCAGCAAGTGTTCAACGTGGATGAGACAGGTTTATTTTGGGAGCGTATGCCTAACCGCACGTACATCGCCAGGGAGGAGAGGTCAGCAACCGGTCATAAAGCCAGCAAGGAGAGGCTAACTTTACTTCTTGGGGGAAATGCTGCTGGCGACTTCAAACTGAAGCCCTTGCTGGTATATCAGGCTGAAAATCCAAGAGCACTCAAGGGCATTTGGAAGAGTCAACTACCAGTAATTTGGAGGT
Organism: Paratrypauchen microcephalus; assembly: GCA_036785185.1. Lineage (NCBI taxonomy): Eukaryota > Metazoa > Chordata > Actinopteri > Gobiiformes > Gobiidae > Paratrypauchen > Paratrypauchen microcephalus. The sequence goes on from JAVJIX010000003.1 coordinate 7,495,648, forward strand.
CAAATAAGAAGGCATGGGTGACACTTGTGGTGTTTGAGGACTGGTTCATAAACTATTTTGTGCCAAGTGTGGAGTGGTGTTGTGCCTCCAAGGGTATCCCCTTTAAGGTGTTGCTAGTGCTGGACAATGCCCCTGGACACCCTGCCCAGCTGGGAGACTTTAACCCTAATGTCAAGGTGGTTTACCTTCCACCTAATACCACGGCCCTTTTACAGCCTATGGACCAAGGAGTGATTGCTTCGTTCAAGGCCTACTACCTCAGAAGGACAATTGCTATGGCTTTACAGGCAACTGAAACCAAGAAGAACTTGACTCTGAAGGACTTTTGGAAATCCTACAACATCCTTGATGCCATAAAGAACATTGCTGATTCCTGGGAGGACGTTAAACAAACAAACATGAATGGTGTTTGGAAAAAAATGTGTCCTCAATTTGTGAATAATGTCCATGGGTTTGAGGACACAGTTCAGCATGTTATTAAGAACGTTGTTGCCCTGGGTAAGGAAATCAATTTGGAGATGGAGGTTGATGATGTTGCAGAGCTGCTGGAATCTCATGGAGAGGAGTTATCTGCTGAGGACCTGATACAACTGGAGAAGCAGATCATAGAGGAAGAAGAAACACCCACCCCAGAGCCTAAGGCTTTCACAAGGCAGGGCTTGGCAAGAGGTTTTGCAGAGATGCACCAAGCGTTGGCAACTTTTGAGGCTCAGGATCCCAACTTGGAAAGGTTCACTAGGGTTTCCAGAGGCATCATGGAATTGATGCAATGTTACAAGGAGATCTTGGATGAGAAGAGGTTGTTCTCTGTTCAGACTAACCTGGAGCAGTATTTTAAGAAGGTAGAGAGGCCTGCAACAGATCCTGTACCCTCTACCTAAGGTGCCTCTACTACTCCAGTCTCACCTGCCCCAGAATCTCCAGCACCTTCTGAATGTCTGCCTCACCTCCAGACTCACCTGCCCCAGCTTCTCCAGCATCTTCTGCAGCTTCCTCTCCACAGTGTGCAAGCCAACCAAATAAATAAAGGTAAGGAATTGTTCTCTCTTTTTTATTAATATTTACTTTAATTCATGTGGTAAGGAATTGTTTTCTCTTTTTTAATACTTTTTTATGTCATTAACTGTAAAGCACTGTACATACAGTACTTTACAGTATATTTTATACGTTATTATTATACATTATTTATGTTATTTTAGTATATTTTTATGTTGTTACAGTTTATTTTATATTTTATTGATTACGTTCCGACTTACGACGAAATTCGGGTTACGACGCGTCTTAAGAACGGATCAACGTCGTAACCCGAGGACCCCCTGTAATTATAATTTAATGTTTTTTGAGGGGAAAAAAATCTATATTTTAGAAAATACATTTATATACCTTTTTTGTATTTTTTTTTTCTCTTAAGAGCAACCATCAGTTAACCTGCTTACACCAGACAGATCACTACGAACTGAGTTCTACACATTTATCAATCTCAAAATGGCTTTCGCTGAAAGAGATTTGAATCTGATTGGTGGCAGTGTCACAACAGAAGAACAAGCTGAAAAGTCAAACCTTTGTTACATCCAGTTGAGAGAAAATTATCTTCCTTTTAACAAATTTAATTATAATAATATAATTATAATTTAGATGGATAGAGGGGGGATTATGGTGTGGGTGGGGTTGTTTTTCCAGGAGCTGGGCTCAGACCCTTAGTTCCAGTAAAAGGAACTCTGAATGCTTCAGCACATCAAGAGATTTTGGACAATTTCATGCTCCCAACTTTGTAGGAACAGTTTGGAGATGGCCCCTTCCTCTTCAACATGACTGTGCACCAGTGCACAAAGCGAGGTCCATAAAGACATGGATGAGAGAGTTTGGTGTGGATGAACTTGACTGGCCTGCACAGAGTCCAGACCTCAACCCAACAGAACAGCTTTGGGATGAATTAGAGCGGAGACTGAGAGCCAGGCCTTCTCGTCCAACATCAACCTCACAAATGTGCTTCTGGAAGAGTGGTCAAAAAATCCCATAAACACACTCCTAAACCTTGTGGACAGCCTTCCCAGAAGAGCTGAAGCTGTTATAGCTGCAAAGGGTGGACTGACGTCATATTAAACCCTATGGATTAAGAATGGGAGGTCACTTAAGTTCATATGTGAATCAAGGCAGGTGAGCGAATACTTTTGGCAGTATAGTGTATTTGTCTGGCAAAAACCTTCCTCATTGTGCCTTTATCTCCATGAATCCCTGTGTGCTCTGAATCAGCTACAAATCTCTTAATAGTACAATCAAACCTTGTCCAAAGTATTCCACTATTTCATACTTTTCGGCACTAGAAAGAGCATTGGTTTTTGAGCTGCGCAATGAAGCCATGTTACTAATTTTCTCAGCTATTATTCCCTAACATCTCTCGTCTCCACTCCACTGTGCTGTTTTGGGCCCCCCTCTCTCCTTCTTCTTCCTCGCTCCTCCTCCCCCTTCTCCTCTTCAGTGTTTTGTGCTGAGTGTGTGAGTTTGCTGTTGTGGTGTTGCAGTTGTGGGACCCACCTCATTGATGAGAAACTGCAGCTGGATGACCGCTGCTCCACTCTCATGCTGGCAGTAACACTCCACCCCAGGACGTCCGAATCTGAGACAGGTCCAGTCAAGGAACATATTATTTTATTTATGTGTGTGTGTGTGTGCGTGTGTGTAAGTATATATAAGTATATATAAGTATATACACTCAACAAAAATATAAACGCAACACTTTTGTTTTTGCTTCCATTTTTCCTGAGATGGACCCAAAGATCCAAAATTCACTCCAGATACACAACACTACCATTTCTCTCAAACATTGTTCACAAATCTGTCCAAATGCGTGACAGCGAGCACCTCTGCCCCACCGAGACAATCCACCCCACCTCACAGGTGCGCCACATCAAGATGCCGATCCGACATCATGACCAGTGCACAGGTGTGCCCCAGACTGCCCACAATAAAAGGCCACCCCGAAATGTGCATTTTTTTTTTTCTTTATTGGGGGTCTGGGGACTGAACCAGTCAGTATCTGGTGTGACCACCATTTGCCTCATGCAGTGCAACACATCTTCTTCGCATAGAGTTTATCAGATTGTCAATTGTGGCCTGTGGAATGTTGGTCCACTCCTCTTCAAAGGCTGTTATGGACGAAGAACACAGGTGCATTTTATTGATGGCATTTTGAATGCACAGAGATACCGTGATGAGATCCTGAGGCCCATTGTTGTGCCATACATCCATGAACATCACCTCATGTTTCAGCAAGATAATGCACGGCCCCATGTTGCAAGGATCTGTACACAATTCTTGGAAGCTGAAAATGTCCCAGTTCTTGCATGGGCAGCATACTCACCGGACATGTCACCCATTGAGCATGTTTGGGATGTGCTTGACCGGCGTATACGACAGCGTGTACCAGCTCCCACTAATATCCAGCAACTTCACACAGTCATTGAAGAGGAGTGGACCAACATTCCACAGGCCACAATTGACAATCTGATAAACTATGCGAAGAAGATGTGTTGCACTGCATGAGGCAAATGGTGGTCACACCAGATACTGACTGGTTCTGAGTCCCCAGACCCCCAATAAAGAAAAAAAAAATGCACATTTCGGGGTGGCCTTTTATTGTGGGCAGTCTGGGGCGCACCTGTGCACTGGTCATGATGTCGGATCGGCATCTTGATGTGGCGCACCTGTGAGGTGGGGTGGATTGCCTCGGCGGGGCAGAGGTGCTCGCTGTCACACATTTGGACAGATTTGTGAATAATGTTTGAGAGAAATGGTAGTGTTGTGTATCTGGAGTGAATTTTGGATCTTTGGGTCCATCTCAGGAAAAATGGGAGCAAAAACAAAAGTGTTGCGTTTATATTTTTGTTGAGTATATATATATATATATATATATATATATATATATATATATATATATATATATATATATGTGTGTGTGTGACAGGTCCAGTCACACACACATATATATATATATATATATATATGTGTGTGTGTGTGTGTGTGTGTATTATATATAGTTGTATATTGTTTACGCAGCATAGGAAATACTTGGTATTTGTGCTGACTCGTGAGACGGGCGCTTCAGCTGTGAGAGACCTAAAATGCACTTTGAAATAGTTTGCTAAGTCATCTACATTAGAGCTGTAATCTATTCTTTTTAAATGCATTTTCTGCAACTGACAAATTAGTCTGGTTATGGGGTGATACAAGGACATATGCTCTACTCTTAAAGTTGCACTATGTAACTTTTCTGATGGAAGGACTGCTACATGCTTGTCCCAGTAGAGATGTTATTGCATTCAATGTTCCACACTATGGCATTAAATATTTCGATTAAGTATCTACATGAAGACAAGCTGTTAAAACATTAATATCACCAAATCAAGTTACAAATCAAATCCATGGAGAGGAAACATGTTTTTGAGGCATTTGTCCAGCAGTAAAAAGTAGTAAGCAGTAACATTAAACCAAGTGAATAAATGCAGGATGGCTTATTTTAATGCCCTACTGCAGAACATTCTAGACAATGCAATACTATCAAAATTGCAATACAGTGAACCCTCGCTCTATCGCGGTTCACTCTTCGCGGCCTCGCTGTTTTGGGGATTTTTTTTTCAATTTTTTTTTTTCTTTTTTTTTTAATAGTGTAAAAAAAATGTTTATAGTGTAACAATGTGTTCTGCGTCCTGATTGGCTAAGAGACTAGACCAGGACTAAACGTGGACTAAACCAGGTCTAGACCAGAACTAGACCAGATCTGAACCAGGATTAAATCACTCCTGTGCGGCTTTTGCGTTTGTTTGTGCTTGTTCGGTTTGTGGCTCGGGTTGAGAGGAATCACAGGAGCAAGATGATGCCTACGGTCGGCTGTACTTCTGCTACCTCTACTATTTCTCGTATTTTTGTGATTTTCCTTGTGCTATATTTTGCATGGTCAGCCCTGTCAACAAATGGCTATGTCGCGGCTGTTATTCAATATGACAGACACACGTTATTCCGCATCAAGGCACATATAGAAAGTTTTTCTGTTACCTGGCCAGGTACACAGTTTTTCCCTCCAAAACTGGAATGCTTCATGTCATCGCCGGAGTACCTGCTGCTAACTAAGCCCCGGGGCAAAAGAAAAAGGAAGCGGGGATCCAGGGCAGGTGTCCAAACCAGGCGGAGAAAACAGCGAGCAAGCGGGACTGGATCTGCGGGGAGCGAACGGTGTCTGATACCGGTTCCTATCTGGGCGTCAGACGGCGAATCTGCGGAGCCACTGCCGCTACGGAGCTGTGACTGGATCTTTCCCACTCGAGTCGCCCGTACTTCTCTGCGGCATGAGAGGGTCCTTCGCCCTGTCACTTGTATCAAGGATGGAGGTTGTGTCCAGTCTTGTCCGGAGCGTCCAGTCGAGTGCACGTCAGTGTCCGAACGCGCGCAGCCCCTCCGGATGGCCCTTCTTAACGCACGCTCCATATCGAATAAATCCTTTATACTGAGCGACTTGTTTGTCAACGAACACGTGGATTTTATGTTCCTGACTGAGACATGGTAACCTTAATGAATTGTGCCCTCCGGACTGCTCCGTGACTGGAACCCCGCGGGCCGCACGGCGAGGCGGCGGTCTCGCGCTCGTTTACCGGGATGGCTTCTGGACACGACAAATGAATCCGGTCGTGTTCAACTCCTTTGAGATGCAGATGACTAAGGTTGGGAACATTGCTTCATTTTATTGTATCTTAATCTATCAGCCGCCTGGTCCTGCACGTTCTTTCTTGGATGATTTCGCAGACTTGTTGTCTTCTATTATTAAACTTGAGAGAGTTTTGATACTCGGTGATTTTAACCTCCATGTAGATAATCCCTCATCCCTTATCCACGATGAGAGGTTTATCGTGGTCAAATCTGTGACAGAGCAGCACGTGTTGCGCACTTCTCCAAGGGGTTGGTGCGCGTCTCGTCCCGGGACATGGTGGTGCTCCTCGCGCGTCCGGCGGGGCTCCCGGGGCCGTGTCTCCCCCTACGCGTCACTATTAATAAATTTTGTTGAAAATCTATGAAAGTTTGAGTGTTTAAACTAGAGACAAATGTGAGAAAAGGTTCATTCCAGTCTGAGAAAAGTGTATAATGTGTGTGGTGAGGCATTTACAGCCTTAAAACATGTAGAATAATTGTAAAATATAAAGTTGTCCTACTTCGCGGATTTCACTTATTGCGGGCTATTTCTGGAACCTAACCCCCGCGATAAACGAGGGATTACTGTATCTAAAAGTTATTTATTTATTTATTTGATTGGGACAGAGCATGTTAATGGACAAACATGACACAACATGAATGTAAACACACCAGATTGTAGCCTAAGGTTCATTTCCATCCGTTGTCCCAAATGGCTGGGGTCATAGGGGGCCGAACAATAAAATATTGTACACTACACTCATCTCACAGTTCCCATTATTACACCCTCCACTTATTGCACAGTTCTCATTATTTTGCAGTAAATTTGGCCACACCTTCAATACATGCAAATATGTGTCCATAGAAGATCAATTAAATTAAATCCACAATGCTACTATATATGAGGACATGTTTGGTTTGACCATAACCAATTTTTCATTTGAGCTTTAAAAAAGCTGTACGTAGGACGTTGACAAGCATTAGACATTAGAAAAGCCCTTTTAAAGGGACAGTTTGTAAGATTTTTACCCGTTAATTACAGAAATTGAAGATACCCATTCAAAAATATAGTGTTTTCCAAGCCTTTTCACTTCTATCATGAAATCAAAGTATTCTATTGGACTTAGATATACCTGCATAAAAGGGGGATCTTCCCCATGCAGAGGCAGCCATTTTGATTACGAGAGCCGCAGAAGGACATTTGGGCTCCGCCTTCGGCAAGGCTCGTGGTTTTGGGTAAACAACGACAAGCATGTTGCCGGATCACACGTCGTAATGGATCTAACACGTGTTTTGGACTAAATTGTTTTACTGGATTATATTCGCTGGATCCTTACGGACAAATTGAGAGCAAGATTATGGTGAAATACAGAGTTTGACCTGTCCAGAGCCTTCAAAGGTAAGCTAAGTAACAAACCTCGTTTTGTGCTTTTCCGTATAAAAGCCCCATGTGCTCGGGGAGTGATTGTTGTGCCAGGAAATGAATTGCATAGTCAAAAAGACGAGACTGTAAGGTTTCATTTGATGTGTAGATTGTCATGGTACACGATCGGGAATGTATGCTTTCATGCGAAAAGAAAAAAAACAAAACAGTGAACGGGACCGCGTTTTATTTATACCGTAGCTGTCGGCGAGGGCTCGCACAGCGCCGAGTGCGCTTCACGCGTTCGTGCGCGGGTACGCGAGCTATCCCCGTTACTGCGCGCCCGGGTGACCCTCGAGGTCTGCCGTAGCTAAGACAGGAAGTGCAATAGCCAACATCCACCTATGCGCCACAAATCCTACACACTGTACCTTTAAGGATGACCATGTTGCTCAAGTCCAAAAGCCTCAGCTTTTTCAGAAAGTGACAGTGGTGGTGGCAAATGGGTTTTTTATCAAATATTTTTAGACCTCTTTTTTAGAGGTTTTCAATGGTTTTAAGTGTTGTGGGGCAGGCAAGAGACCAAGGGGTTAAACAATAATCTATGTGAGAAATACAGTGGTACCTCACCTTACGAAATTAATTCGTTCCAGAAGTGGTTTCGTAACGTGAATTTTTCGTAAGTTGAGTAGCTATTTCAATGGAAAAAGCCTAATTCGTTCCAAGGCCCCGTTCCAAGTTTTTTTTAAATAGTGTAACTTTTTTTTTATAATGTAACACTGTGTTCTGGGTCCTGATTGGCTAAGAGACTGTAGCCCCAGGACTAAACGTGGACTAAACCAGGTCTAAACAAGGTCTATACCTGTACTGGACCAGGACTAAACCTGGACTAAACCAGGACTAGACCAGGTGGATTAAAGCGCCATGTGCGGGTCTATTTCCTGGTTTCTCACGAGTCACAGCTGAGGCGAGCAGCGAGGAGGGGAGCGCACACAGTCCGAGCGCATGAACGAACACAGGTAAGAGCCGCGGTGGTTTAATCCTGGTTTAGACCTGGTTTAGACCTGGTTTAGACCTGGTTCCGACCTGGTTTAATCCTGTTTTAGAGGAGGCACGGTTTGAGCACATGCTGCGCTATCACACACGTGTCCCCGCGCACACTTCTCCCCCCTCCCCCCCACGCTTCACAATTAATACATTTTGTTGAAAATCTATGAAAGTTTGAGTGTTTAGACAGAGACAAATGTGAGAAAAGTTTAAATCCAGTCTGAGAAAATCGTATTTGAATTTTTGAGATTTCGCGTTTCGTAACTTGAATTTTCTTTCGTATCTAAAGACCAAAATTTAACGTGAAGGTGTTTCGTAACTTGGAATTTTCGTTTGTTGGGTCTTTCGTAAGGTGAGGTACCACTGTAATCATGGAGTAGAAATACATTTTAGCAGCATTCATATTTAAGTTGTTCCTGATGTGACGGAAATTCTGATTATTGAATTTGATTACCTGAGACACAACATGACGTTTGAAAGATAATGTTGGGTCTAGAATAACTCCAAGGTATTTAAATTCTGGGATCAGGTCAAGTTCTACTCCATTAAGAAAAACATTTGATTGCTTCAGTTTGGTATGACGTTTTAAAAAGTACATACAGACAGTTATTTTGGTGTTTAACAATAGGCATGAATCCTTGAGCCAGCTAGGCACAGATGATAGGGCAGCTGTGAGGTCATTAGCAGCTTGCTGAAAGCGTTTGGCTTGAGTGTAGATAATTGAGTCACATATATCTGTGAGAAACATTTGGACAAACATTTGTCAAATAATTGATGAAAAGGGAAAATAACACTGGCCCAAGGATTGACACTTGTGGGACACCAACATCACAATCCAAACAATGAGATTTTACACCATCAACTACCACATACTGTTTCCTGTGAGACAGATACGATGGAAACCATTGACGAGTTTGAGTGGAGATGTTAAACTGAATCAACCTGGACAGCAGAATCTGATGGTTTACTGAGTCAAAGGCTTTCTTCAAGTCAAAGAAGACAGCCCCAACACAGGGACTCCTATCAAGCAAGCTCTTTATGTTTTCTGTTAGCAAACACAGGGCAGTGTCTGTGGAGTGATAGACCCGAAAGCCAAACTGTAGCGGGTGTAGTGAGGGTTGGGTGTTTTCCAAATGAGCTGTAAGGAGTTTTAGCACCCACTTCTCAGCTATTTTAGATATAACAGGAAGTATGCTTATTGGCCGATAATTAGGTGTCTGTTAGCACCCAATTTAAAAATTGGTGTCACCACAGCTATTTTCCAAACAGTTGGAACAACCAAGTGTTTGAAGGACATATTGAGGAGATGCGTGATGGGTCATACAAGAAAATCCTTAAATTCCTTCAGGAAATTTGTATTTAGACCAAATGCATCAAGTGCTTTTGAGTTTAAGTCTGTAATTAATTGGGCAACTTCATGGTCTGAAATATCAGTGATCCTGAACATAGCCTGATCAGGGTCACTGATATTATCAGAGCAAGCAGACTGAGTGATAGTGATGGGCGGATCGATACCAAAGTATCAATATATCGATCCTGATGGGGTATTGAATATGCATCGATCCTGGTATTAAAATATCGATACCAAGTCATGTTTTCTTACTGACAACTTTCAGTTTATTTAGTTCAAATTCATATGTGTTTTGTTCATTATTCAACTGTTGCCACTTGTCAGGCACTACTTTTCCTTCCGCGTTCTCACCAAACGTGGGGTAGTACGTCATCCCGCGATAGACTCACTGCTGTGAGATTTCAGTCAAAGCGGCGCGGGGCCATGGGAGACCGCAAGCGAAGTGTGGTGTGGAGTTACTTCCACACCGTGGACGACAATGTTGCGAAGTGCAGTGTGTGCCAAAAAATGATCCGATATTGTGGCAATACCACAAATTTTAAATAAACACTTGATCATAAATCATAAACCTCAGCATGACGAAATGCTACTGACCAAACGACGACAGGAGGCTAGTCAGGCAGCTCCCTCCAGCACAGCAGCAACAGCAGTACGACAGAGGTCAGCTGCCGAGGCGTTTGAGAGAGGGAGAATCCAGGGAACCATCAAGCATGTAGAAGACAAAGAGTAGTGTATGTGAGAGAAGAATGTATGTATGTGAGAGGAGAATAGTGATACTTCATTTGTTGTCTTCTTTCATAAGCTGCAAGTGCCCAACTTACAATAGATTTATTTATTTTATTGTATTTATTTATTTATTTATTTGATAGGGACAATGCACATTAATGAACATAAGTATAAAACAAACGTAAATATGCCGAATTTTAGTTACAAAGCTAGTTTTCATCCGCAGTCCCTAGACAGGCAAATACATAAAAATACAACGTGCAATACAAGCAGCACAAACAAAAGTCTAGTGGTCACATTTGATGTCTGCATTGACATTTTTTTTCAGATATCTGGTGTTAGATTGCCTGGCCAGCCAAATGATATCTCTCTGTATTTCCTATACAGCGTGATACCATTTGGACACCCTCCATCCACTCTCGCTCCTCCAGTTACAAACGGACTCCGCGATTCTGATTCGTTCAAAGATGGTGACGTCAGTGCACCCGCCTTTGCCCGCAAAGTCACTCTTAGGCAGCGGAAGTTCCTCCTCAGTTTTGAATCAAGATGGCGCAATCTCTGATTGGTTCACTTAGCTGTCTGTCTACGCGCAACAGCAGCGCATTTTGGACCAAGCGTTACCAGACTCACTCGCTGGTACAGCGATGAGTCATGGATTCTTCCAGGCAAGGTGTTAGAATGTGTGGAGCTAAGCCCCCTGGTGGAACTTTGCGAAGCCAAGGTATCTAGTTAGAGCCAGGTTAGTGTTTTTCTGTAGTATTAAAAAATGTATGAAAGTATCGGTATCGATATCGCGATTCTAACCCTGGTATTACTTGGTATCGTATCAACAAAAATAACTGGTATCGCCCATCCCTACTGAGTGAAGTGTTGAGCGATCTCCATTACGGAGGTTATGAAAAAACTGTTTAAATGAGTAGCTAAGGAGAGAGGCTCTCTAATTAGTCTTAGCCAAACTTTATTGATCCAAAAGGGAAATCCGCAATAGAGTTATTGACATGCAGCTCCATTGTCTTTTCATTTTTGTTTAATTGATGGCCAAGCAATTTATTTAGACGTTGCCAAATAATTTTATCATTGCCTTTTGCATTCTCTATTACATTTATGAAAAGCTGTTGCCTGTCTTAAACTTGCAGTTACTTTATTTTGTATGAGTAAATCTCTGTCTATAATTAGACCAGTTTTCAAAAATTGTTTCAATAACTGGTCTCTAGTTTTCATCAGATCCCTTCTTTGTTCAGCCATGGCAAATTACATTTTTTCTTTAATTTAAGCTTCCCTCTAGTGGAGAAAGTTGATATTATATATTTTACAGTGTTGCTGAGTTCACTGCTACAAAACTGAGGATCATCAATAAAAAGGATTGATTCCCAATCTACTGATGATAAGGCTTCGGCCACATTTTGTCGTTGGTTCCTGTAGGATAAAGTCACTTTTTGGGTTAAGTACCAGCTTGAGCTTAGTGCTTATTTTTAGCTTATTATAAATTAGCTTATTTTACTTACTATTTTACTATTTAGCTTATTTTACTTTAGCTTATTTTTATTTTATATTTTTATACTTTTGTGATTCATTCTAGAGTGTGTTTAGTTTAAGACAGGATGTTAGAACCATATTAGGCCAACAGGAAGTAACCTCGCGAAGCCTTAAGCAGGAACGAGAAGCCCCATATGTGGGGGAGAATATATAGAAGAATGCTTGATCAGTATGACTTGCATTTTTGTAAATGTATTCATGACGTGAATAGAGAAAAGCTAAATCATTGTGACTTGCAAGTTTTTGGTATAAATACATGTGTGTTAGAATCATTCTGGGCTCATGTCTCTTCGCCTTGAGGACATCAGCTCAGATTGATAAATCATTCGTGCTTCGGCATTTGTGTACAATCTGTGCTAATTTTTGTATTCATCCTTTTTTACCATCTTTTATTAAAAATCAACAAAGACAAGTTTTTGCTTCTTCGGTGAGTGAATCACTCGGACTTTTAGTCTGAGTTAGACTTATATTCTGGGTGTGTGTACTTTAAACTGGGACTTGTGATAGAGTGTGGTTGCCTAAAAAGCTAAGCTAAGGTTATAAGTGTGTGGTACTGCTAAGGTGAGAGGATAGGCAGTTTAACGTCAGGCATTATATGCCACCGGTCTAGAGTGATCGGGACCACTGTCTAGGTGGGGTCTCTGGGAAGAGATAGCTCATTGTGTCACCAGGGAACCGACAAAATATAGAAATAGATTCATAGTCCCCGAAATTAAAGGAAGACTTCTCTCTGAGGGAGGAGCAAGAGTATAGCGAATCACCGTTACCGGAGAGCAAGTGAAACACCTCCGATATCCCAGTCTCCTGCCTGACCAGATCAGCGAACGATATCCTAGATTAACGCCTAAAAAGGATTCTTTGTGGGACTTAATCCTCGGTATCAAGTAGTGTGCGAACCCAGGTCCGGGCTAACTATCGGTAGACGGGATCTTTAGCCTAAGTGAGGGGGAGGAGCGGTCGCGCCTCACCCAAGGCCCAGGGGATACAAGGCAGTACGGGACCAGGCGCAGCGGCGTCTGAATTACCCCTGGGGCTTAAGTCAAAATTCAGCGACAGTTCCTTGGTATAATTACATTTATTGACTTGTTATTAAATGGATTAGTAAAATCATTAGTCACCCTTGACCTGATGAGTTTTCTAGAAAATAATATAAAATTGTGGTCTGAAATACCAGTCAGCAAGTTATAAGATCTGATTATCCATTCAGGCTTGTTACTAAAGAGCAAGTCTATTTTAGTTTTTGAATGTCTGATTCGTGTAGGCTGCTATATTTATATGAGCACACAGGAGCCCCTTCAGTTTATATTCAGAGTCCCAGATTAGTTTAGCCTGGTTAAGTGTCTTTAGAATATTTCTCTCCCAGTTCTTTCTCATTACAGAATTTCTAGTCTTTACTTTTTTACTTCATTCCACATTGTGTTTGTGGATATCCTGAAGCAATACATTAGATCCATAAAAAAAAGTACATTACTTAATTTCATGCAGTGGAACCAGCCATTAGTGTTACTCATCAGCTTGTCCACCCATTTTGTATGTATTGTACACCTTTAAAGGTGGCTAAAAGTTGCGAAATGTCTAAACTGAGCATTTGTGATCCTTTTCTGCGTTACACAAAACCAGTGTTCAAACGGGCGAGTTCGGACAAGGCACCTTTTTGACGTCAGATCGGCAAATGCAGCTCCAGCCCCTCCCTCTGTCTCCGCTTAGCGTCCCTGTATATCCCACCCATAGAGTTTGGACTGTGAATGCGCTCCGCAATGCGAAATGCGTTTTTTTATTTGCCTGGAGGCACGTCCGAGTATTTCTAGGCTCGCAAGTCCCTTACCCGACCCTCTGGACCTCTGAAATACCAGTGGTTTAATTTTATTTTCTGTGTAAATATGCTTTTTTTCATTGCAAAGTCTCTCATCTGTCTTCCTGCGTAAAACACGGAAGCGAGCAGACAGCGGTGCAGAGCTGCGCTTCCAGCGGGGGAAACCCGTCCCCCCGCTCCTTAGCCAATCTCTCTGTCCTTCTCATTTGCATTGAAGCAGCAACACTCAGAATAAAGCATTTTAGACACATATCTAGCCTCATGAAGACTGTCAGAGTCATATCTCATGCAGTGAGTGTTTATTTTGAAGAAGGATTCATTTACAGTATTAGGGAACCATTAAGGAGCCATATAAAAGCATCAAGAAGTACCATGTCATGGGACCTTTAAAACCACAAACACATCTATACAGGACAGAGCAGGAGCCTGACCATAACTGCCCAGAAGTATGAATCATGTGAAGAGGAATTCTTCTATGGCTGACTATAATCATAGCCTCTCTCTTATTATGATCTATATGCCTAAGAATAAACTAGTGATGGGCCATTTATAAGCACTGGGGGCAGTGCTGGAGCAGGCTATGACTCAAATATTAGGCAAGGTTTATGCTGCATTAAGAGGTCATACTGCTGTTCAAGCAGGTACAATGGCTGTCCCCAGGTGCCCCAAGGCCATTAGAGTCCAGTAAACGGTCTATTTATACATAATGCTCTTCAGAAGGGATGAGGTGTTCAAATCTATATTCTACTATTCTTTCAAAATGATGTTATTCCACTGGGCATAACACAGTAAGGTAGGTTTGTTAAGTAAAAATGCTGACACTGCAATTGGATACATTTACAGCTGTAGAATTACTACTACAGTACCTAATGGCTTTTCCTATGACAAATACATAATTAATAAGGTAAAATACAGTCTCATCTGTGCCTTTTGAGCATTCATTGAAGGCATGAATAAATCCTTATAAATCCTGGTAATGGAAAATGCAAGTAAGGCTGGGTAATACATCCAAAAATCCAAAAATCCATCCAAAACAATTATCATTTTTCCCCTCATACTGAGTAATGTAAATTTTAATTTCAATTTCAGTTTGTCTTGTTAAAAATGAATAAAAATGGATTTCAATATTAATTTCCCGAAAACAAACAATGCAAACGTTTAATTAATGCCATTTAATTTAAAAAAGTCGAAATTCTTTCTCTGAGGATGGAACTCTTTTACTGACAGAGGATTAAAAAGACCCAAACAAATCACTGATGCATAAAGGGCTCATGTTACGATATTTTCTGTTCTATGTTATAATGTTGTTTTCTCATGAAAAACATACCTGGAGCTGTTTTGTTTCACTCACACATGTTCACACTGCATCGCCCTGCATATATAGGCTGAGTTCTTCTCTCAAACAGAAACATTTTCTTCTACCTTGTGATGTCATGAGGTAATACAGGAAGTGCTCCACTGTGTTTTTAAACTCCATACACCATCACTAGAATAATCTGAATGATTTCAGACATGAAATTGCCAATCTCTACTGAACTAAAGGTAAAAGGTAACACGTGTGAATGGCCGTAAGATTTGGGTCGCCTGGGCCTTTCTGTGTGGAGTTTGCATGTTCTCCCCGTGTCTGGGTGGGTTTCCTCCGGGCACTCCGGTTTCCCCCATCAACCCAAAACCCAAAACATGCTCCAGGTAAAATCCTCCAGCTTAGGTCCTGACCAAACCGAAGCAAGAAGATCATGGAGATGGTCCCCTGGCACAGTAATGTGCTGCCCACTGCTCCTAATAACAGGATGGGTCAAATGGATGGGTCAAACGCAAAAGTCAATTTTGCGTAATACGGGACCTACAGTGGAGGGCCTTTTTTGAGCAATTGTCCCTAAAAGGACCTCTCCAAATTAAAATCATTCCTGTTATTGAAGTATATGGATTATATACAAATGTTTGGTCTCTGTGTAAAGGTTACATTCTCTAGTTTTACCCTCAGCATTTACATTCACTCCAAATGTGATTGGAAAAAAGTTATACACCTTGGAACACCAAAAAAAAAGTGGTTTTTTTATCCTCGCCTAATTTTTTTCTAAATATAAAAGGTGTCTATAGCTGCTGTTCATAGCTGAGGCCTAAAATACACTATCTTTCAATACAATAAGTTGTTGACCACTCAAATTTCAAATTGGGAATCAATAGCTGTAAAAATAAACTTTTTACTCCACTTTTTGTTATACTTTGTCCAGGCGTTTTATACAGGATCATGCCTTTATCCAAACCTATCCAAACCTATCCAAATTGGAAACATTTAGAAAACGTTTAATAACTTTTGACTCATTCAACCTACAGACATCATTGAGGGCTCTACTGAAAGCTTACAACTAGAGGAATCCATTTCTGCACACAAGGTCACTATATTATGTCCCTGAGAATTACATTCTATAAAAAAGTGTTTTTTTCAATCAAAAATAGACCAAACACGTGTTGAAAATGAAAATATGTATTGAAAAATTCTATAACACTGCACACTGTATACATTTTCAAAAAACCATGGACACTAAACGTTACACACATATTTACAGGTATTTACACACTAAGAGTCTGGTGTGTTCCACTGATTGTAGCAGTCCCTTGTTTGAATAAAGCAGAGTGCAGTATCACAGGTAGAACATTTTACAGCTGTCTTTGACTGACATCTTCTACACTTCAGCCTGCCATTTGTGCGGTCACCACTGCTGCCCATCCGTTCTTTGTTGCTCCGGTCGTGGTAGGGCTCCTTATCTGCAGTTGGGCTTTATTGGTACACAGTGATGACACTAGTAAGAAAAACACAAAAATATAACAGGAAATAAGCTCAAAATATGCTTTCTAAAATTTTATTTTCAAAGATCAAAGTCAGCTTTATTGTCAATTCTCCCATATGTGTTCAACATACAGTGAATCGAAATTTTGTTTCTCTCTGGCCAAGTAGTGCAAAAACACAGTGTACAAAATACAATAAAGACAAAACAAAAACTATCTAAGACAAAAATCTAAATCTAAAAACTAAAATCTATTCTTATTTATTTTCTTATTTATTTTATCTAAACACCCAATAAATAATAGTAGGTCTATTTTACAAAAAAGTGATCTAAATGCACAAAAAAAAATCTAATGTTTATTGTTTTATTTTTATTCAAATACTACATCAAATACATAATAAAATGATACTTACACACCCAGAAGTACATCCTTCATAAACATCGCCTCCTCCACAGTCCATATGTTTCCTGATTCTCTAACTCCGACTGCTCCAGAGCTGAAATCTGCAGCCTCCAAACTTAAATATTTTCTCTTTCCAGTCCTTTTAGCCATATTTTCAATCAAGGAAACTCAAATCAACAGCAAAGGCGCAAGACGCATGGCTGCGCGTAAATTACGCACAGTTTACGCACGGACCGCAATTTCGCGTTACGCAGCTGTTTCACGTGGAGCTTGTTGTGAAAGGCCTAACAAACTATATGTCTCCCTGTTCAGCTCCTGATTGGCTGTTCGCCTGAACTGTCAATCATCCTGTGTAACCTATCTTGTTGACTCAGCAAGGGCGGAACTCTTAGCTGATATTTACCGGAGCGTCACACATGATTGGACCTTTATGGCTCTAGAACAGCCCACGCCGCTTCTTTATGGATAATTTAAGTGTCAATCTATAGCTTACCCTTATGTTTAGCTGCTGCTAGCGCGGTTTTAGTGAGGAAAGTTATATTTTGCTTGATTTAGGCTAAAGAAGTGGGAAAAAAACACTGGCGCTTATGTAAGTTGGGAAGACTTTCGCTGTCGTATTGGATCTAACACGTGCTTTGGACTAAATTGTTTTACTGGATTTTATTCGCTGGATCCTTACGGACAGAATGAGGCCAAGCTTATCGTGAAATACAGATGTCTGACCTGTCCAGAGCCTTCAAAGGTAAGCGAAGTAACAAACCTCGTTTTGTTCTTTTCCGTATAAAAGCCCCATGTGCTCGGGGAGTGATTGTTGTGCAGGGAAATGAATTGCATAGTCAAAAAGAGGAGACTGTAAGGTTTCATTTGATGTGTAGAGTGTCATGATGCACGTTCGGGAATGTGTGCTCTTATATGGAAAGAAAAAAAAAACGTGAAAGGGACCGTGCACGGGCCGGTCACAGCGTAAGAAGTTAAGTTGACAGTATCTCTATCTCCATTCAAATTTATTTAATTGCACAGGACTATAGTCAAAAGTATCACTGGAACAGATGAAAAAACATAATAAATAAATAAATAAATAAATAAATAAGAGACCACTGCATTTTTTCTGAAATCAGCATCTCTACATGTATTACAGCCATTCCATTCCAGCATCTGTTGAATTCCAACACAAACACAAAGCTGAGCTACTTCAGTTCTTGCACCAGGAGTGGAATAAAGTCATCCAAGAACAATGTGAAACACTTGTGGAGAACATGCCAAGACGCATGAAAGCTGTGATTAAAAATAAGGATCATTGCACCAAATATTGATTTCTGAACTCTGCTTAAGTGTAAACATTAGTATTATGTTGTTTTAAAATGAATTTGATCTTGTTTCTTTGCATTATTTGAGGTCTGAAAACATTTATCTTTTTTGTTATTTTGACCATTTGTCATTTTCTGCAAATAAATAAATGATAATATTTTTATTTGGAATTTGGGGGAAATAGTGTCAGTAGTTTATAGACACAAACAAAAATGTTGCTTTTGCCCAAACACATACCTATACAGTAAGTAGTAAAATCTGAAAAACTGGTAATTTTACAGTGGTCTCTTATTTTTAATAGAGAAAGATTTCCACCAAAAAGGACTGCAGATCAGAGCTGGACACTTGAAAAGCAGATGGGTGAATAATACAGGTGACATGACGGAAGAGTGGTCGATGACCGTGACAAAAGATGCACTGTATTAAAAACAGAAACCAGACTTCCTCTTTTGATAGCGACAACCCGCTCAAAGATTACATCCACTCAATGCACCCGTGCGACTCCTGTAAGACCAAGGTGGAGGGTGGTCACTTAGCGGCTCCACATTGCTCACGATTAGTAATGGCGAAATGAGGTCTCCAGCTGTCGCAATTTACCCATAATGCCGTTCTTGCTACAACAGAATAGGTTAGCCACGCTGCAACTCAAATGCACGGTACCGGGTCATTTTCGTCTACACAGGGGTAAAAACAAAAGGTAGAAAACGCGAAAAAGGACGGCGTGAAAAGAGATTTAATTAAGCATAAAAATAAATGTTGCTAATGAAAAGAGCAGGGCCAAGGCAGAGTCTAATTCAAATGGTGATAATCAGGTTCTCCTCCCGCGCTGTAACAAAGTGCCTCCTCAGCCGTTCAGACAGCAGCAGTTCGCTCATTAAGCGGCAACCTATGTAATCATTGGTATACAGCAGGGAGGTCCAGCAGCTAATAAAGAAGACTGTGTGGGCCATTTGACCACAACCAAGGACAAAAAAAACTGTTGTTGTGTCCTTGTGCAAGACACTTCTTCCAACTTTTCTACCATGAATGCAATGTATGAGTAATTGGCAATGGCCCGATGGCACAAACTGACACTTCTGTTATCCTATCCCATCTGTGGCTAAAACAGCAGTTTACCACCACAGAGTATGGAGTGAATGAATCATGCAATGTTAAGTCCAAGGCATTGCTGTTATCATTCATATGCAATGTAAAAACAAGTCAAAAACCCTTATACATAAAATTAATGGAAAACTACAACTACAGAGGACCCTCGCTATATCGTGGTTCACTTTTCGTGGCCTCACTGTTTTGCAAATGTTTTTTTAATTCCAATTTCTTTTATAGTGTATCAATGCGCATTGTGTTCTGCATCCTCATTGGCTAAGGGACTGTAGACCTTTGCCGATTCGTCCGTCATTCTCCCCCGTGTCGTGTCTCCTGTACAGTACAGAATGCGTTCAGTTTGCCAAATTTATATAAATGTTCGATCGCTCGCAGTGTGACTCTGAAGTGCTGTATGTTTGCAAGTTTTCTCCCCGATAAAACCCACAATGTCGACGAAAAGTTCTCGAATATAATCAAAGGTGGCATGTCTGTTTATAAGAATCTTCTCGCCCTAAAGAAAAAAGAGCGCACTCAGAAAAAGACACCTGCACCAAGGCAGAGTGGTGCCAGGACAAAAAGGCCCGGTTAAAGAAACTGTGAAATACACGCGTCACTATTAATACATTTTTTTGTAGAAAATCTACGAAAGTGTGAGTGATTAAATGAGAGAGAAATGTGAGAAAACGTTAAAGATCCCATGACATGGTACTTTTTGATGCTTTTATATGGCGCCTTAATGGTTCCCTAATACTGTAAATGAATCCTTCTTCAAAATCAAGCCTCAGTGCCTGAGAGAGCCTCATGAACACAGTCAGAGTCATAAATATGTCTCTGAAACGCTTTATTCTGGGCGTTGTTGCTTGAATGCAAATGAGGAGGACAGAGACAGGCCAGTGCAGCGGGTAGGTTGTGGCCAAATACGCCGCTGATAAAAAAAAAAAAAAAAACGCATCTCGCATTTCGTAGCTCGTTCACGTCCAAATTCTCTGGGCGTGATTTCCAGAGACGGGGTGGACATCCAGACGGGGGGTGGAAACCTTTCCGCGAGTGTGACGTCAGAAAGTTCCCTTGTTCAGAATCTCCCATTTGGGCTGTCTTTTTTTCAAACGCGGAAAAGGATCGCACATGCTCAGTTTACACATTTCGCAACTTTTAGCCATGGGGGGGGGGGACGGGGACTAAACATAGGGGAGCTCACATTAACGTTCAAAAACCTCAGAAAGTGAAATATTCATACCATGGGACCTTTAATACCAGTCTGAGAAAAGTGTATAATGTGTGTGGTGAGGCGTTTACAGCCTTAAAACATGTAGAATAATTGTAAAATATAAGGCTGTCCTACTTTGTGGATTTCACTGCTCGTGGGTTATTTTTAGAACGTAACCTCTGCGATAAATGAGGGATCACTGTATTCAACGAGATTTGGGAGCCCTTCTTTAAGCAGACTGAACAACCCTAAAAAAAAAACAAAAAAAACAACAACACTGAAATAGGCACTGAGTGTTGGTTTTTTTTGTAATAAATTTGGTTTGACACTAAAATGGAATAATGAAATGATAGATGATGTTTATCCATTTTATTGTTTTTCGTTGTTGATTGAAATTCAAAAGAATGAACGGTACAAGGACCGATGTAATTGCATTTCATTTATTTCTGTAAATCAGACACAATGCACTCACAATGTCTCTAATGAAGACTAATAAGGAAGGAAAAAAAAAAAAAGAGTCAAAAACCACTTCATGTCTCAGCTTTAAATAACGTGACACTTTGAAACAATCATCACAATCCCGCCTCTTCTATGTAAGCCCATCTCACTGCCTCAGGTGAATCGGGTTTAGCTTTTCCCCGACCGGACAGGCAATTACAGGACGACAGCTCTCTGCCCCTTACACCCCTGACCAGAGGATCCCAGCCAAGCCAGGCCAAGCACACTCTAAAGTCACCACTGCGAACATCATTAGCATCCTCTATGTGACACCTGAGTCAGCACAACCAAATTTACTTTCCAAAACTCTGTGGCCAGGTGTTAGAGGGAGGCCACAAAACAAAGTGGTACTGACAGGGAATTGAGGTATACTTGGGTATTTTATTTTGTTATTCATTTTTTATATATTTTTTTATTCATGTGTAAATAGACATGCCATTCAGACAACACATGTACGCACATCTTTTTCATGTTTATGCAAAGAAAACAACCCACAAAAACAAAAAACAAATCACTCAAAGCTTTGTAGTCCATTTTAACTCCTGCTACATTACCCATGCTTCTGAATGGCACAATCATGGCGCATGTGTGTGTGTAATACTCTCTAATTTAATCAATTATTGTCATGGTACTAAAATTTCAGACTCATTTTCAATACTATGCGACATTATTAACGATATGAAACCAGCTTTTTCAGTTTTGATACCAATTTCGATACTGTATCCTGAGACTGAAACAGCATTTATTTCCTTAAAACAAAAATAAAATAAGACAAAACTGATCCAAATGTGTTATGTAGCTGTTATTTACTTCTTAAAGGGATATGCCACCCCCAGGTCAAATTTGGGCATCTCCCCACAGTCCAGAGACTAAAATAAGTGGTTGAAAGCGTTTTCCTGCTCACCCAGCCATTGTCCGAGTCTGTCGCCACTGACCGCCGCGGTTTCTGGTGCTCCTCCGCCTTAGACTGGAGTCTAACGTAGCCAGAGAAAGATTTCGGCCAAAAGGAATTAATTTGCTCGATGCGTTTCCCAATTACTTTGTGTTTAGTGCGCATTCATATCGAGTGCAAATAAATGTGCAAATCAACACGGAGAGCTTGCCTTGGTCATTTTGGGTGGGAACTATTTTCCAGTGCGTAAGAATACAGCCGCATCACGCACCGCGTTGTGCAACAGGGGAACTCCCTTCCCGGTGCGTAACTGGGATTCCCCTGGTAGCGTGCTGCGTGATTCGACTGTATTCTTACGCACTGGAAAATAGTTCCCACCCAAAATGACCAAGGCAAGCTCTCCGTGTTGATTTGCACATTTATTTGCACTCGATATGAATGCGCACTACACACAAAGTAATTGGGAAACGCATCGAGCAAATTAACTCGGACAATGGCTGGGTGAGCAGGAAAACGCTTTCCACCACTTATTTTAGTCTCTGGACTGTGGGGAGATGCCCAAATTTGACCTGGGGGTGGCATATCCCTTTAAGTACCTACAGAACAACTTTGTATAAATAAAAGTTCAAACATTATGAGACTTTCTGAGCAACTACGGCAATTATATAGTCTTAATACAGCAAATGTAAGAGTCCAATCAGGATATGGGCTGAAGCGATATTTGGAAACAGCTAATTTTTCATTATTTGGGCCAATATCTGATCTACCAGTATCGGATCGGTGCATCCCTAATAATAATACATCATGATCATTTTAAATCTATTTAGAAAAGTCCATATTTGTGCTTTTTTTCGCTATCAGTACTAGTTTTGTTACTTATTATCAGTATACAAATCATATAAGGGTATTGATTTCTTTTGACAATCCTAGAATGTCTATTGGAATTTGAATGGTACTTACAGAATATGGTTTTCAGTAGACATTTGTAAAATATTGCTGAGTCACAAGCACCATTTGAGGACACATAAACCCGCTGGTCTTTTCAGTTGACCTACCACCATCCCCCAGCTCCTTTGGTAGTAAGCACTATCCAGGCATGACGAAGACGCTGGTCAATGAGGGTCTGTGATAAACCAATTCAATGAAGCCCGGATACAGCAGTTTTCCTCTCTCTTCATATTTTCTAACAAAAAAAAAAACATGCATAACAAAATTTGGATTTCAGAATTGCCTTTTTATTTTCCATGTATTTATTCTGAGCGGCTTGTTAGGTCTGCGGCCGACTGTGACCTCCAGAAGCAGAGCAGAGCGGTGCTAGTCGAAACTGTTTATGGCTTTTTACTGCTAAATAAGAGAGTCTAGACTGGGTATGGGTGATTTTCAGATTTTAGAATATGATGATATCATTCTCCCAAATGGGGGCAAGAGTATTTCCTATTGATTATATTGCAAAAGGTATGCAAATGTTGAGTCTGATCATTTCTGTCAATGACTGGAACCAAGAACTCACTGTATTACAACAAAAACCTGGTTTCTGTTTCATGGGGAAAAGCTCTTTGTGCCTCATTTGATCCTCCATTGACTGGATTGTGTCTTTGCTTCTCTCTTGGAAATTCTCACAGCTAAATAAACAAACAAAAAACTACAGCTCTGGAAAAAATGAGAGACCACTGCAAAATGATCAGTTTTTCTGATTTTACTACTTATAGGTATGTGTTTGGGCAAAAGGAACATTTTTGTTTGAGTCTATAAACTACTGACAACAATTCCAAATAAAATATTATCGTTTAAAGCATTTATTTGCAGAAAATGACAAATGGTCAAAATAACAAAAAAGATAAATGTTTTCAGACCTCAAACAATGCAAAGAAACAAGATTAAATTCATTTTAAAACAACATAATACTAATGTTTACACTTAAGAAGAGTTCAGAAATCAATATTTGGTGCAATAACCATCCATCCATCCATCCATTTTCTTCCGCTTATCCGGGGCCGGGTCGCGGGGGCAACAGTCTAAGCAGGGACTCCCAGACTTCCTTCACCCCGGACACTTCCTCCAGCTCCTCCGGGGGGACCCCAAGGCGTTCCCAGGCCAGCCGGGAGACATAGTCCCTCCAGCATGTCCTGGGTCTTCCCCGGGGCCTCCTCCCGGTGGGACATGCCCGGAACACCTCCCGAGGGAGGCGTCCAGGAGGCATCCGAGACAGATGCCCGAGCCACCTCAGCTGGCTCCTCTCCACGTGGAGAAGCAGCGGCTCTACTCCGAGTGCCTCCCGTGTGACTGAGCTCCCCACCCTATCTCTAAGGGTGCGCCCAGCCACTCTGCGGAGGAAACTCATTTCGGCCGCTTGTATCCGTGATCTCGTCCTTTTGGTCATTACCCAAAGCTCATGACCATAGGTGAGGGTAGGAACGTAGACTGACCGGTAAATTGAGAGCTTCGCCTTTTGGCTCAGCTCCCTCTTCACCACAACGGTCCGGTACAACGACCGCATCACTGCCGACGCTGCACCGATCCGCCTGTCAATCTCACGCTCCATCCTCCCCTCACTCGTGAACAAGACCCCGAGATACTTGAACTCCTCCACTTGTGCACTTGTGGTGCAATAACCCTTATTTTTAATCAAGCTTTCATGCGTCTTGGCATGCTCTCCACAAGTCTTTCACATTGTTCTTGGTGACTTTATTCCACTCCTGGTGCAAGAACTGAAGTAGCTCATCTTTGTGTTTGTGTTGGAATTCAACCGACGCTGGAATGGAATGGCTGTAATACATGTAGAGATGCTGATTTCAGGGAAAAAAAATGCAGTGGTCTTATTTTTTTTTGACAGAGTGACATCATTGGCAGATTAACCAAAACTTAAATTAATTTAAAATGACATTTAAAAAAAGGTACATAACAACTGGGTTTCAGATGACATCACAACAATTTTCCAAATTGTGGTGTATTCAAGGCAAAACAGTAATGGAGACAAGCAGGTGGTCGGACGGTCCGTCAACCAGAAAAGTTACACGGTGCACCTTTAATACGTTGTACATCATGACCGGTCTGACAGTAACCAGTATTAAAGTACTGCATACAATTTGAGGGCTAATTTATGAGTACTTCAGCTCCAGTATCTCAGAGCACAGTGACCACACCATATCACAAGTGAATTAGGCCTGTCACATTTCCTGTCATTGCAGCCTGCTGTTGCCATTGCCACTATGTGATGTTATTAAGTGCACATCCCGACCGTGTAAGTGTTACATTTGTCTTAGTGAACCGCGGGGCTTTGTGCAGACACTTACCGCTCGCTCAGATATGTCTTTCCCAAATTCACATTTCCTCCCGGCGCTGTGTCATTGGCTCGATTTCACGCCACAACAAGAAATAACATCATTTCAATTTCTGCAGGGTTGTTTTCAAATCACCGCCTCCTCACAGGGTTTAAATACATTTAGAGGAAAGTTCTTATCAGAGAAAGGCAGGTACTCTAAATCAGGAAATATACATTTACTGTGTAACTTTTCTAGTCAGGGAGGTTACTTATGGCAATTAACACCTATCTTGCATTTATTCAATAATAGGTGTTTTGTAGCTGTAGCTCTCAAAGTTCAAAGTCAGCTTTATTGTCAAAACCATATGTACAGGTTGCACACACAGGATTTGAAATTGCAGCGCTCCCTAGGCCCACAGTGAACATAAAACATCTGACAAACAAGACAATAAACACCATGACTAAAACATCACATAAACATTTTGATGCACACTGCACATTTTGGACATCTGTAAATAGGTATTTATTTATTCTTTTGCACTGCTTTTAGATTTTAGTATTAGAAGTTTTTGTTTTGTCTTTATATTGTATTTTGTACACTGTCTTTTTGCACTAATTGGCCAGAGAGAAACACAATTTCCATTCACTATATGTTGAACACATATGGCAGAATTGACAATATACAGTAGCTGACTTTGAACTTTTTTTGATCTTTGATACCCGTAGCAAAGTACAAGACAAACACAGTGACCAAAACATCACATATACCCGTAGCAAAAGTACAGCAGACTTGTATATAATAGGTAAAACACAATGTGTGGATTGTGGAATAATAAACCTCAAATGGTGTCATTTAAGCTGCAGTGACAGTGTCCTTTAAGTGTCATTTAAGTGTCCTTTAAGCAGCAGTGTCAGTGACCATAAGTGTCCTTTAAGCAGCAGTGTTAGTGACCTTTAAGTGTCCTTTAAGCAGCAGTGTCATTGGGGGAGGGAGGGCAGGGAAGGGAGAGAGTTCAGCATCCTGACAGCTTGGCGGATGACGTATTTGGCTTGTAAATTGGCCTAGTGGAGTGACCTGCTTGTCTCCATGGAGACAGATTGAGTTTAATGCCATACTGGGAAACATTCCAGGTAATGCAATGCTTTCTACATGGACAACCAGATGACATACTCCATAAAAATTACCCACTGTTTCTGGAAGTCCAATTACTAACGATAAAAACTATTACCTGTTGTAACGAATACACTACTTTTATTTTACTACTGTACTACTAATTTGCAGTTACTACTACTGCTCGCTTACTATCACTTCTACATTAGCATTATACACACACACACACATATACAAACACATATACATACATTAACTAAAGTCAACATTAAAAAGGCAAAATGTGAGATTATATATATATATATATATATATATATATATATATATATATATATATATAAATGTGCTCCTCACCTTCCACGATGGTTGGTCTCTCACTCTCATCCAGCTCGGGTCCTCTACCAGAGGCCTGGGAGCTTGAGAGTTCTGCGCAGTATCTTTGCTGTTCCAGTACTGCACTTTTCTGGACTGAGATGTCTGATGTTTTTCCTGGGATCTGTTGTAGCCACTCTTCCAGTTTGGGGGTTACAGCCCCGAGTGCTCCGATCACCACGGGCACCACTGATGCCTTCACCTTCCAGGCCTTCTCCAGCTCTTCCTTGAGCCCCTGGTATTTCTCTAGTTTCTCGTGTTCCTTTTTCCTGATGTTACCATCGCTTGGTATTGCAATGTCCACCACCACGGCTCTGTTCTGTTGCTTATCCACCACCACTATGTCTGGTTGGTTCGCCATCACCATTCTGTCAGTCTGTATCTGGAAGTCCCACAGGATCTTGGCTCAGTCATTCTCCGCAACCTTCGGAGGTGTTTCCCACCTTGACCTTGGGGTCTCCAGCCCGTACTCTGCACAGATGTTTCTGTACACCAGTGCTTCTCAAATAGTGGGGCGGGCCCCCCTGGGGGGGCGTGGCGTGATGCCAGGGGGGGCGCGTATGACCCTGGGAAACATGTTTTTTTGCTGTACTGTACTAGAACTAAGTGTAATTGCACATCAACAACAGTAGTTGGCAGTGGCGTTCTCACATGCGATTTACGCACAGTCTCACCATTAACAGAACATCCTCTGTCACAGAAAAAACACGTATATTCCACTGAGTCGTGTCCTTTAGTCCGACAGAAGCTGACGCATCAGTGGCACAAGGAGAGAGCGGTTTTTTTTCAGTGCTTTTAGCTTATGCAAATGAGGTGGTTTTAAGTTTCATTTCTGTAAAATGTAAACAAATGTGCGCAAAGCTGCATTAAAAACACATTAATATTTGAGTCCTCAGTGCAGTCTTTGTTGTAAGTTTCTTTCTTTTTTTTTGTTTATAATGTTAATAAAAGGATACAATGGTGTTCTAATAATTTTCTAGACAAATAATACTATTTATAGTCGCGCGCAGGAAGGGGGGCGTGAAATTTTTTCTTCTTCCTAGGGGGGGCGTCACAGAAAATAATTGAGAAGCACTGCTGTACACTATGCCCGCCACTTGGTTGTGTCCCTCCATGTATGCTTTCCCTGCCAGCATCTTACACCCTGCAGTTATGTGCTGGACTGTCTCAGGAGCCTCTTTGCACAGCCTACACCTTGGGTCTTGTCTGGTGTGGTAGATCTGGGCCTCTATTGCTCGGGTGCTCAAGGCCTGCTCCTGTGCAGCCAGGATGAGGGCCTCTGTGCTGTCCTTCAGACCAGCCCTCTCCAGCCATTGGTAGGATTTCTTGATATCAGCCACTTCAGTTATGTTTCGGTGGTACGCCCCATGCAGGGTTTGTCCTGCCATGATGGTCCCTCCAGCACCTCTTCCTCTGCACTCCACTGTCTGAGGCATTCCTTGAGCACATCATCTGTCAGGGCCTTGTCCTTGATGTACTTATGGATTTTGGATGTTTCATCCTGGACAGTGGTTCCCACACTCACTACACGGCCTCCTTCCGGCTCGTGTACAGTCTCAGGGTGCTGGATTTGGGATGGAACCCTTCATGCATGGTCAGGAGCTTTCGTGTCTTAACGTCTGTGGTCTGTATCTCCTCCTTTGGCCAGCTTATGATTCCTGCTGGGTATCTGATCACTGGCAGGGCATAGCTGTTTACTGCCTGGGCCTTGTTCTTGCCATTGAGCTGACTTCTTAGGACTTGCCTTACTCGTTGCAGGTATTTGGCTGTAGCCGCTTTCCTTGTTGCCTCTTCAAGGTTGCCATTTGCTTGTGGGATACCAAGGTACTTATAACTGTCCTCAATGTCTGTTATTGTTCCCTCTGGGAGTGAGACCCCCTCTGTGTGGACTACCTTCCCTCGCTTGGTCACCATCCTACTACATTTCTCAAGCCCGAATGACATTCCAATGTCTGTGCTGTAGATCCTGGTGGTGTGGATCAGTGAGTCGATGTCTCGCTCACTCTTAGCGTACAGCTTGATGTCATCCATGTAGAGGAGGTGACTGATGGTGGCCCCATTTCTGAGTCGGTATCCGTAGCCAGTGCTTTCAATGATTTGGCTGAGGGGGTTCAGACCTATGCAGAACAGCAGTGGGGACAGTGCTTCTTCTTGGTATATGCCACATTTGATGGACACTTGCGCAAGTAGCTTGCCATTGGCTTCAAGGGTGGTTTTCCACAACCGCATTGAGTTTGCAATGAATGCCCTTAGAGTCTTATTGATATTGTACAGCTCCAAGCACTCAGTGATCCATGTGTGTGGCATTGAGTCATAGGCTTTCTTGTAATCAATCCAGGCAGTGCACAGGTTGGTCTGACGGGTTCTGCAATCATGGGCGACTGTTCGGTCAACCAGGAGTTGGTGTTTGGCTCCCCTGGAGTTTTTGCCGATGCCCTTCTGTGCTGCGCTCATGTATTGATCCATGTGCCCACTTATCTTAGTCACCATGATGCCTGACATGAGCTTCCATGTTGTGGAGAGACAGGTTATTGGCTGATATTTGGATGGGACTGTACCCTTCGAGGGATCCTTCAGGATCAGGATCGTACGCCCTTGGGTTAGCCATTCAGGGTGAGTCCCATCCCTTAACAGCTGGTTCATTTGTGCTGCCAGGCGCTCATGGAGAGCAGTGAGCTTCTTTAGCCAGTATGCGTGGATCATGTCAGAGCCCGTCCAACTTTTCATGCCTGAGATGTCTGCCACTGTGATGGTGACTGGATCTTGTTCAGGGAGGTTGCTGTGGTCTTTCCTCAGAGCCACCAGCCACTGTGCATCGGTGTTATGTGATGCCTCCCTTTCCCATATGCCTTTCCAGTACCTTTCAGTCTCCAGCCTTGGTGGGTCTGCTCTGGTGTTATCCCCCTGCCATTGACCGTACACTTTCGCAGGTTGTGTTGCGAACAACCGGTTTATTCGTCTGGCCTCGTTATCTCGAGTGTACCTCTTTAGGCGGTTGGCCAAGGCTTGTAGCCTTTGCTTGGCAGCTTCGAGTGCTTCAGGTATGGGCATCTGGCTGTACCTCTTGGGTACTTGCTTTTTCATTACACCTTTCTGGGCCTCTGACAATTGGCTCACTTCTCTCCGCACCTGCTTGATTTTAGCCTCTAACCGTCTTTTCCATGGTGGGTATTGTCTCTCATGGCTCCCATGGTTGCTCTTATAGCCCAGCACCTCTAGGATCACTGCTGCTGAAGTGTATATCAGCTCATTGGTTTCAGTGATGGTTGTGGTAGGGATCGCACTCAGTGCTGCATTCACATGTTCTAGGAGACTTTCAGATGGTACTTTACTTAGCCTCTGTAACTGGCATCGGGGTTGCCTTGTGTTCATTCGGGCCATGATCTTATCTTTCAGGTCAGACGCTGCCTCGCTCAGCGTGATACTTATTGGGGCTTCGTACCCAATCTCTGGTTGGGGAGTTGGTGTTAGCTCCCCTCTGACCTGGCGTCCTGGCTCCCCCTTGCCATAGTATTTGTGTTATACCTCGTCAATCTCTAGTTGTGATAGCAGTTGCCGTTTGTGGATGTTGGAACACTGAGCTACTAGTTGTTTGGCCGTTAGCTTGGACTGTGGGTTTATATAAAATTATATATATATATATATATATATATATATATATATATATGTGAGGCCAGTTAGTTTTTTGAATACTATTTTGTCACCCCAAACTCTCCTAAAGTAAAATAACCCCTTCAGTACACTCTCAGACGTACTTTTGAGCTCTACCAGATGGGACATCACATTCTCAGTGGGAGACGTCCAGAGTTGGGGAAAAGTCTTTTCCCTCTCCTCTGTCCCCTGCAGGGGTCTGTGAGGGGTCTGGACATACTGACCACAGGTTGCGTTACAACAGACGAGAAGAGAGGACAGCGAGAGAGCGACACATGGGTGAAACTGTGTCACTCTCAAGTCCTGTTGACTCACATAAAACCGCTCTGAGCTCCTCACAAGGCAAAGCTGTTGATAATTCAGTCTGAGACCACATTTTCGGTTTCATTTGGAATCTTTCATATGGTAAGTCACTTCAGGACAGGTATGAAAGTGGATTCTGGTCATGATCAGCAAAAGATACTGTTCATAGTATCAGTAGAGGGTTCCCAAAATGGCAGATGGTGTCAAAATACAAACATTTCTCACTCAATTTTGATACCACAATGATAATTATTGAATTATTGAAATTAATTAACAGGTTTGAGGTTATAACAATTAATTATAACAGCAAATATTTTTGAAATTTGAGTTAGATAGTTTGTGGTTGACAATATACAGCTCTGGAAAAAATAAATGACCACTGCATTTTTTTTCTGAAATCAGCATCTCTACATGTATTACAGCCATTCCATTCCAGCGTCTGTTGAATTCCAAAACAAACACAAAGCTGAGCTACTTCAGTTCAGTTCAGACTAAGATTATAAGGATAGTGAGTTGGCTGTTGAAACTTGAATAATTGAATCTATCTTTTTTCACTTGTGAAGATGTCGCTTTCTCGCATACACAGTCGGTTTTGTTATTTAATCATTGCACAGAGCATGTCTTAATTGATCAAGAACGTGTACAGCCCTGTAGCTAAAATCCAGCCTGTTTGTTGTGTGCAGAGCTGCGTCGTGAGTTAGTTCGACCAGTCCTCAGTTACATCTCGCTGCAGACAAAGAAAGAAGAGTGGAAAGGAAAGAGCTGATTCATGGAGGATGAAAAGTAAAAGATAAAACCCCCGAGAGAAAACGCCAGAAGCTCGAGTGAGCCTGTGAGCCACTGCCGTGACGTCAGACTCCCGGTGACGTCTGAGCTCCAACCACCACGCTCATCGTACATCACAGAGCCGGAGGGAGGGAGGAGAGAGGGAGAGGAGAGAGAGAGACGAGAGAGGAAAGAAAAAAAGGAGAGAGAGAGAGTGAGAGATAGGAGGGAGAGGAAAGGAGAGGAAAGGAAAAAAGGCGAGAGTGAGTGAGATAAGCGAGAGGAAAGGAGAAAAGGGGAGCGGGAAGGAGAGGTAGGAGGGAAAGGAGAGGAAGAAGAAGAGGAAAGGAAAAAAGGAGAGAGAGTGAACAATATAAGGGAGAGGAAATGAGAAAAGGAGAGGGAGAGGGAGATAGGAGGGAGAGGAAAGGAGAAAAGAAGAGCGAGAGGGAGAGATAGGAGGGAGAGGAAAGGAGAAAAGGAGAGAAAGTGAAAGATAGGAGAGAGAGGAATGGAGAGGGAGAGGAACAGAGAAGGAGAGGGAGAGAGAGTGAGAGAGATAGAAGGGAGAGGGGAGGAGAAAAGGAGAGAGAGACAGATAGGAGGGAGAGGAAAGGAGAGGGAGAGGAAAGGAGAAAAGGAGAGAGAGAGAGTGAGCGATTGGAGGGAGAGGAAAGGAGAAAAGGAGAGAGAGAATGAGAGATAGGAGCGAGAGGAAAGGAGAAAAGGAGATAGAGTGAGAGACAGGAGGGAGAGGAAAGGAAAGGAGAGGGAGAGGAAATGAGAAAAGGATAGCGAGAGTGAGAGATAAAAGGAATAGGGACAGCAGAGGGAGAGGAGAGAGTGGGAGGGAAAAGAGAGGGAGGGGAGAGAAAGAAAGAGAAATTAACAAGAGAGAGATGTGTGATAAAGAGAGTTATGGAAGTAGGGGAAGAGTAGATGGAAGTAGGAGAAAGAGCGAAAATACACGTAGACGAGATCAAGTGAATCAAGGATGAGAGAGAGAGGGAAACAGAAGAAGGGAGGGATGGAGAGAAAAAGGTTGGCAGGTGAGTGAGTGAGGGAGAGAGAATGGGAGGGAAGGAGAGAGTGAGCGGAAAAAGGAAGAGGAGAGAGAGAAAGATGAAAATAGAGAGGGACAGGTGAATAAGGGAGGGAAGGAGAGAGTAAATTAAGGGAGAGAGAAGAGAAGAAAGAGATGTAGAGAGGGAGGAAAGGTGACAGAAAGAGACAGAGGGGAGAAAGATGGAGAGAGAGATAGAGAGAGAGGGGCAGATAAGTGAGGGAGACGGCGAGCGTAAAATGGAAGGAGAAAGAGGGAAGGAGAGCTAGAGTGAGAAAATAGAGGGAGATAGAAAGGGGCAGGTGAAGGAGAGAGAGAGAGTGGGAGAGAGTGAGAGATTGAGTGAAAAAAGGAAGAGGAGAGACAGGAGGGGAGACAGAAAGATGAAGATAGAGAGGGACGGGTGAATAAGGGAGGGATGGAGGGAGAGAGGTGGAAAGAGTAAATTAAGTGAGAGAGACGAGAAGAAGGATGTAGAGAGAGAGGAAAAGAGACAGAGAGGGGAGAAAGATGCAGAGAGAGAGCGATAGGGACAGATAAGTGAGGGAGACAGCGAGTGGACAATGGAAGGAGAAAGAGGGAAGGAGTGTAAGAGGGAGGAAATAGAGGGAGATAGAAAGGGACAGATGAGGAAAAGAGGGGGAGTATAAGTCAGGGGGCAGAGGATAGAGAGAAAGAAAGAGAAAGAGGGGCGAGAGGGAGAGAAAGAAAGGCAGAGAATGGAAGAGGGTGGGGCTAACACAGAGCTGCACTGGAGTGAGACAGCAGGAGATATGCTCAATACTGAAAACAGGAAACATACAAAACACTCTTGAAGGAGCAAATCACAGGCTTTGAATGTGATATGAAGTTTATGCGATGACATTCATGCACTGTCAGTCTGTTGAGCATATGGCACAGGCAATAATAGGAGCAATTTTCCTGGAGGTTTAATAGCACTTCTTTGCACTGTTCTAACGGCAAAAGAGACAATAGATATGCTCCATTGGTTTCAGAATGATCACATAACAAAAAAACAAAACACTCATCAAGTATGATAATTCAGGTTTTTTCATAAACCAAAAAAGTCTGTAAAATTTTTGAGAATTTAGGGCCTGTTTACATGTCGTTGTCGTTTATGGGTAAAAACGACAAAATATTTCATTGGAATCCACTGTAGCGTTTTCGTCTACACTGCCCAAGACGCAAAACTGTCAAATCTGCTGATGTCACGTACGTGTTTACGTCGGTCCATATATCAGTGTACTTTGTTTGGCAGGTCTCCCAGTCCACACCTTGTTGCGTCTTTGTTGCTTTGTGGTCTGAAGCAATAGCTGAACTTCTTCATCTGACCACAAGAATTTTTTTTTTGCACTAGCCATGTTTTGTTTTGCTTTTGAAGAAGGAAGATTGTACGCATGCGTGTGGACATAGTGATAATGTATCACAGCACCACGTAGCCGCCTGGCATGCATACCCAATCGAATTCCACCCACTTTTGCATCACCGTATGCACGCAGATTTCCTCCCGAAAACGCTAAACACAACTTAAAAAATGAACACACAACGCCACTTTTGCGCCTTCTGTTCAGACTGTCATCATATAAACGTAGCCTTAGACAAAAAATGATATGGATTTTGGATCTACAGCAAAAGCAATCTTATTTGTTTTAAGGATACAAAATTCTCATTCAGCCCATGAGCTTTGAAGTTACAGCGTTGCTTGTGTGGCTGGGAATCACAGGGTCCCTCATGATTCGATACATGGCTTACAATACAATATTATCACGATATGGCTATACATGCAATAATCAATATACTGCACATGATATTCTGTGATATATTTAGGAACCAAACTCATTTTTACAACAATATTTCTTTGTTAAACCACTACTTGTGCAAATTTAATATGAAATACATCTATTTTAATCATCAAAAAGTGAACATGTGACCGATCACGGCAAAAGCCGCCACAACTCCGGAAGGGCGAACATGAGAAAATCATGTTAGAAGTAGGGCTGTCAGTTTAACGCGTTAATTAGATTAATTAATTACACTGCTAATTAACGCGTTATAAAAATGAACGCAATTAATTATGAGCGCAATTCAATGCGCGCGCATTTTAAATTTGGCGCGTGGGGCCTTTGAACGGTGAGTTTATTTATAAAAATGTGACGGAGCAGGTCCGTTTCTAAGCCCCCTGTCCCCGCGGAGAGCACGTGAAGACGCGCGCGCCCGTTTCCGTATCTGCTGCGCTCCGCGCGCTGAACCCTTTTCAATTACCATAACCTCTCCAGCGTGTTCTGCCGTGACTAAGGGTGCACACTTAAGAAGCGTTAGTTTTGCCCATCCAAATCACGCTAAACCCGATCATTTACTCACCCCGCGGTGCCGCCGCCTCCTCCCTCCTCCTCCGTGCGATGGTCCGGACACATCAGGTGAGGTGAGCCATGAGTAATTTACACGGACAATTATTTGTATTCTCTGTATATTTGAAGCTGTGTATATTATTTATTGACGTTGCATGAAAGCTACTGTACGTGCTCACGTACACCAGAAATATTCGCCATTTAATAGGCTAGTGGAATGGTGTAAATGAGCTTTCAAATGAATGTTACGTAATGTGGGAGGTGAATGGGGGTGTACAGCAGTCTTGTCTTGGTTACACTGGAGGTAACGTGCACCGAAAGAGTGAAAGACTGAAAGACTTAAAGGGGAAGTTTGCATTCTTTTCACTGTACCACTATAAATCACACATTTGACACCTTTTTTGCACTGTGGGAAAGCACAATAAACCACCTAAAAAAATATTTTTAAAAAATGCGATTAATTAGATTAATTAATTACAAATCCTGTAATTAATTAGATTCATTTTTTAAATCGCCTGACAGCACTAGTTAGAAGCTTTTTTTTTTTTTTTTTTAATTTGTGATTTTTGCAGAATGTGCTAGTTGAGATCATGAAGAAGCCACTCCATGTTTCAGATAACAGCATTAGTTGCTTTAAAAGCATACATTTTGTCTTTGAAATTGGCTTGTTTTTGGGAAAGAATCGGGGCGTGTGTAAATTACCATAATTACCATACTGGCACAACTGGCCAGTCACGTGACAATTAGCGCTCTTTTGTTTTCTTTTTCTACCAATCAGCTGTGTGCTAGAAGCAAACCTCGTGAACATTAAGCTGCATAGCTGCATGTAAAGATATAATATTTTGTGGATGAGCTGAATCGTGGCTGTTTTACTGGACGCTGACCTGTCGGCCTCGCAGCGAAGGTGCGGGATCGTAAGATATCTACAGTACCATTTGAAGAGGATAAGGACTGTGAAATGGAGAAAATCTGTAACTTTGAAAATGCTGTGCAAGAAGGAAGAAGGAACTCTCCTTGGGACCCGTTCATGTCGCCAGAAACTTTCTCCGGAGCTTATGTACACAATATGATTGGAAAGACAGTGGCAGGATATGCGAATAATTGGACATATTATGTCAAGAGTATTGGATAAACAAGTTTCTTCCCCTAAATAAGAAAAAAAAAAAAGTAAAGTAAAAAAAAATTAACAAAAAATTCTCCTGGTGATGCAGCAGCACACAAAAACAATACTGTATCACAAATTTAGTATCACAATATAGTTCAATATTTTTGAACAAAAGTTGGCTCCTTGTTATATTGCCTGGAGTTGAGCTAAGCTAACCACTGACTTAACCATAACTAAAGTACCTGCTCATATTCTTGTACATCTCACTGAATAGAGATCATCATATTCGTATAGCCTCTCCCTGACCTCCACTGCCAGAGCCCCTCGCTCACCACAGCCCCCAGTCTGTAGTCGTGCCCTGGGCTGTTTACATCATCCTGTGGGCCGCTCAGGGAACCTGCATCAAATCTTCATTCCTTTATTGCTCCTGCAGCCACAATCTCTGAACCAGTGAAAGTAGCACTGCGTACTTCCTAAACCTAAACCTAAACCTTACTGGCGGCACGGTAGCTGAGTGGTTAGCGCTCTTGCTTCACAGCAAGAAGGTTCCGGGTTCGATCCCCGGGTCGCCCAGGCCTTTCTGTGTGTGTTCTGTGTGGAGTTTGCATGCATGGTCTGGGTTCGATCCCCGGGTCGCCTGGGCCTTTCTGTGTGGAGTTTGCATGTTCTCCCTGTGTCTGGGTGGGTTTCCTCCGGGCACTCCGGTTTCCCCCATCAACCCAAAACATGCACCATAGGTACCTCCAGCTTAGGTCCTGACCAAACCGAAGCAAGAAGATCATGGAGATGGTCCCCGGGCGCCCTAATGTGTGCTGCCCACTGCTCCTAATATATATACAATATATATATAGGATGGGTTAAAATGCAGAGAAGAATTTCTCCAGTGTGAGATCAATAAAGTTCACTTCTTAAGTTCTCAATATATTTATGGTAGCAGGCTATGTTTGAACTGGGGTTCCCCACTGAGCACAATTTATACAGAAGAATAAATGTAATGAAATGTCACAAGACAAAGGGAGAAACAAATATTAGTTGCAAACAGTAGAAAGGTATATTTAAAATTATAATTATTATTTGCTTGGATCTAAAATGTAAAAAGTTTGTTTGGTTACTATGAAGAAAAATGTATGAAAAATGTATGCCTTCATTACAACTATAGTCAAATAATAGTTTCCGTCGCAAATTGAGATGGTTTTAATACACTTTTAACCAGATTAAAAGGTGGAAATATACTCATTTATATGAAAAATAAAGTGCATTATTCATGAAATTCATGCAATTTTAATTTAAAAATGATGCCATCTCTGATCTTTTGGCATGTTTTTGAGTTTGTGTAGTTCAAATCATGCCCATACTCAAAGAGATTAAGAAATTACTAGGATTTTATGTCAGTAGTCAATTTGTAATGATTATTGTGCTCCATTATTGCGACCCTATTACAATTACATACAACTGTATATTTTGCATTTCCTTGATCATCTTACACATTAAAGTCCCTACTAGTCATTCAATTTGGACATAAATAAATCTACATCTTCAGTGGTCACCTACCTAACACCAGTTGTGCCTGAATAGTCGCTGAGATTAAAATGCACCTCTTCACCCTCTGAGCTTTGGAGATTTGCACATTGTCCCGCTAAAGAGACCCTTATGACTTCTCTGTGCTAATTTGTTTGTTTCTGCTCCCTCTCACCTCCCTCCGCTCAGGCATTCAGGTGGAGCAAATCCATCAATGACACAAGCAGGCAGGCCCCACCCCCAGTCCCTCCTGAAAATCTGCATATGCTAATCCCGGCCACACAATAACACTGCTATAATGTGCCCGGAGAAGAAGTTGCATGCGCAGAAGATCCATTTGTTTAATGCAGTCGCCGTATAAATACTCCCCCTGACGTGTTTGATTTATTGTGGAGGCAAACAGTTTAGCTATGTGTGCGAGCAGAGTTAAAACCCAGGAAAGCCCGACACTCACAATCCCAGGATCCATTATGGTCCATGTCCCCGAGTTTCACAGTGATGACATTCGTGATAATGGCCATTTGCAGAGGTGCACAGTTCAGTGTTTGCTGTTGGGCACGTTGCACTAACAAATGAGCATTGTCACAGGATTTAACAGGTGAAATCTTCCAATCCTGCCTGGGCCTATTTAATGTTTAAAGTTTATGTGGAGAATGTATTGAACTGTTGTTTGAGTGTGTACAGCGTAAAGGGAAGTAGTCCAAAAGAAGGAAATAGAAGTAATACAGTAAACTGTCTCAACTAAAGATAAGCCACTGTATCCATGCACAGTTTGATCATAGCAGATAAACTTAGAAACATACAGCTCTGGAAAAAATAAGAGACCACTGCAAAATTATCACTTTTTCAGATTTTACTACTTATAGGTATGTGTTTGGGCAAAAGGAACATTTTTGTTTGAGTCTATAAACTACTGACAACATTTCCCCCATATTCCAAATAAAAATATTATCGTTTAGAGCATTTATTTGCAGAAAATGACAAATGGTCAAAATAACAAAAACACACATGTTTTCAGACCTCAAACAATGCAAAGAAACAAGATCAAATTCATTTTAAAACAACATAATACTAATGTTTACACTTAAGAAGAGTTCAGAAATCAATATTTGGTGCAATAACCCTTATTTTTAATCACAGCTTTCATGCGTCTTGGCATGCTCTCCACAAGTCTTTCACATTGTTCTTGGGCGACTTTATTCCACTCCAGGTGCAAGAACTGAAGTAGCTCAGCTTTAGGTTTGTGTTGGAATTCAACAGACGCTGGAACGGAATGGCTGTAATACATGTAGAGATGCTGATTTCAGAAAAAAAAAATGCAGTGGTCTCTTTTTTTTTCCAGAGCTGAGCATCTCCCGCTGTAAGTGGTTTGGAAAAGGCAGAACCCCGCGACAGCTATAGGAAGCTGATTGGGCGAAGCTTCACAGCAAGTTGATCGAAAAGCACAGACATCTTTCACAAATGCACAAAGCACGACCCTCTGCATGTTTATTTCAAAAACAAAACTGTCTGCATTTCTGTTAAAGTAGGTTGAACAAATCTACCACCTGAAGTACGTTGGTTCACTTAGGTGCTTCACTTTTGGCTTCTGCCCAAACCACAATGTTGCTCTGTGATTGGTCTTGGTCTTGGTTAAGGCATTCATTCATTTTATTTCATTCATTCATTTATTTATTCATTTCGAGCAGGTCAACACAAAGAAATAAATACATGTCACCAATATGCAAACAAATACATCAGTTGTTTTTTTTTGCTTGAAAAGGAGTGGGAAGAAGAAAACTTATTGAATCCCACCCCCTGTCTTCCAAAACATAACTTAAATAATTGATTTAGCTTCCATGTCAGTTCAGTTGAAAAACACAAAAACAAAACAAAAGCAAATTCCATTCCAATTCTGATCAGGGATAATACATTACACATAAGGTGTTTCTATCAGGAACATATAAATACTGCAACAAGTAAACATACCAGCAATGTTAAAGGAAAAGTAACGTTATTTTACAATCTGAGCCTTCTTTCGGTAATAAAACAAGTCGTTTGACTCACCCATATCACGTTCGTGTCATTTGGAGCTGTTTGAAGAAAGTTATGTTGTAGCGTATCCGTTAGCATTTGTATTCGGGGCATTACTTTGCGGTCTCCAAATAACACAAACTTTAGCACTTTTCAAATCATAGAAGCCCGATGTCTTAATGTAAGATTTCGTTTGAAGCAAAAGTGGCCTGTAATCCGAGATTTATCCATAGTTTTCAGCTTTGCGTTTCATGTTTGGGTCCCTGGAGCTGAGAGCACAGTCCACGCATGCGCACTGGCGTCCTCATCTACTCGAAACTATGGCTAAATCTCGGATTACAGGCCACTTTTGCTTCAAACGAAATCTTACATTAAGACATCGGGCTTCTATGATTTGAAAAGTGCTAAAGTTTGTGTTATTTGGACACCGCAAAGTAATGCCCCGAGCATATGATATGAGCACCATGTTAACGGATACGGGATCATTACTAGAACAGAACGGCTCAACATAAGTTCTGCGATACTGCTCCAATTGACAGAAAAATGCTATGGGTGAGTAAAACTACTTGTTTTATTGCCGAAAGAAGGCTCAGATTGTAAAAAAAAACGTTAATTTGCCTTTAAGCACAAAAAATACCAACAATGATAGCACAACTACAATAAGGCATGGTTAGAATGTTCCTAGTAGTTGCATCACAAGTACAATAATTTCAGCAGTTTTTGGACAAAAGGACATCCAAACTTCATTTAGAGAAATGATTCACCCAAATGATTCAACCCACAACCTCCTTTAGGATCCATTTGCATAAAATAATCTATGAGAATGCGTGGTGGCCCATCTAAATCAAGTTCTCCAGTCACTGCAGCATTGTTATTCTTAAAGCATCTCAAACTGACATTTTTAGATGCAGTAAAATACCACTCGGTCTATAATAAGAGTCCTACTTTAAATAATAAAACAATGAACATTAGCTTTGAACACCCTCCGTTGCATTACTGAAAAATGTATGACTTCTCATCTCGTGTTGACCTAAGACGCTACTTATAGATCAAATGGCAACGCAGCTATTACAGTAATGGAGTGACAGTGGTGTTGAGAAATAGGGTTAGCTTGAATTGGCTTGGGTGTTAGCCAAATGAAGCACGTCGAGCGCTGTACCTCCTCTGTCCCTCGTAGGAAGTGTGCTTTTCTGGAACGTGGCCAGAGCCTGCCCAGTACAGGGGTGTTAATAACCCAAGACACCATCTAATTTTAGCACTACGGAGTTACTGCGCCGGACTACAGGCAGAGGCACCGATGCGGAAAGGGAAAGTGGAAAGATGGGAGCTTGGAATTGAATCAAGCTTTGGGAATTCTGTAGGGATTGAGAGAGCGAAGAGGAGAGCAGAAGAAGAAGGAATAAAGGAGGAGGAGATAGAGGGAGAAGAGTGTAGGAAATGGCGACTCAGCAGATATATACCACTGCGTATGTGTGGAGAACCTGGGCTACGGGACATGGAAGAGGATGTAGAGGTGAGAGCAGCTCTTAATGAAAACAGATGACAAAGACGCGACAAGAAAAGAAATGATATTCCTCCACTGATGACCTGACAAATGCTTCTATAGGATCAATCTATAGGACGCTGATCGCTGTAAAAGTGCGTAATAGTCTTATTTCCATCCTCCGCTTAGTAGAATTCTGAACTTGTCTCTTTGTGATAGCAGTGCAAAGCCAGTTATGGGATTATATTTTCAACAGGCGATGTGCACCTTTCATCAGGGCGTCTCCACAAATGACAAGTGGGCCGAGTGCAGCTCCGGGAATTGATTTTGAAGATGGTTATTATTTTAGCGGTTGTGGTTTGAAATAAGATTAGCATCAGTGCAATCAAGTCCAACGCCTTAAAAATGATGTGCTGCGAAGGGGACCACACGTTCTGTTTCAGGACTAAACGTTTCATGTAGTTAAAAACACTTTGGGAAATGTCAAAGAAAACAACTGAGACATTTTTGGTTATAAATATGATAAAATGACATGTAAAAATGAGTTTAACCATTAGAACAGCACATCGCGGTGTATTACCTGTCTGGCTGCCTAATCAGTAAAGATTAGAAAATGGGGATAGCACTTCCAACGATGTGCACTTTCAGTTTCTCGGTTTCAATACCAGTATGCATATACAGCTCTGAAAAAAATAAGACAACACTGCATTTTTTCTGAAATTAGCATCTCTACATGTATTACAGCCATTCCATTCCATTCCAGTGTCTGTTGAATTCCAACACAAACACAAAGCTGAGCTACTTCAGTTCTTGCACCAGGAGTGGAATAAAGTCACCCAAGAACAATGTGAAAGACTCATGCCAAGACGCATGAAAGCTGTGATTAAAAATAAGCATTACTGCACCAAATATTGATTTCTGAACTCTTAAGTGTAAACATTAGTATTACAGTGAATCCTCGCTCTATCGTGGTTCACTCTTCGCGGCCTCGCAGATTTTTTTTTTTCTTCATTTTTTTAAATAGTGTAACAATGTGGTCTGCGTCCTGATTGGCTAAGAGACTAGACCAGGACTAAACGTGGACTAAACCAGGTCTAGACCAGAAGTAGACCAGGTCTGAACCAGGATTAAATCACTCCGTGCGGCTTTTGCGTTCGTTTGTGCGTGTTCGGTTTGTGGCTCGGGTTGAGAGCACGCGGTCCGGGCGCCGCAGTTCTATCTCCCCGGTGTACACGCGGCCTCGCGTTGCATTTTCTCATATTTGTCTCTAGTTTAAACACTCAAAATTTCATAGATTTTCAACAAAATGTATTAATAGTGGCGTGGGGGGAGACACGGCTCTGGGAGCCCCGCCGGACGCGCGAGCAGCACTGCCACGTCCCGGGACGAGACGAGACGCGCACCAACCCCTTGGAGAAGTGTGTGCTGCTCTGTCACGGATTTGTCCACGATGAGGGGTTTATCATGGTCAAATCTGTGACAGAGCAGCACGTGTCGCGCACTTCTCCAAAGGGTTGGTGCGCGTCTCGTCCAGGGACGTGGCAGTGCTGCTCGCGCGTCTGGCGGGGCTCCCAGAGCCGTGTCTCCCCCCACGCCACTATTAATACATTTTATTGAAAATCTATGAAAGTTTGAGTGTTTAAACTAGAGACAAATATGAGAAAATGCAGCGCGATAAACGATATTTTATTTAGAATTTGGGGGAAATGTTGTCAGTAGTTTATAAACTCAAACAAAAATGTTCCTTTTGCCCAAACACATACCTATAAGTATTAAAATCAGAAAAACTGATAATTTTGCAGTGGTCTCTTTTTTTTTTTTTCCAGAGCTGTATATTTGCAACCAATGAAACTGATCTAAATGAGTTGTGCAACTGTTATTTAAAGGGCCCATACTACACTATTTTCTAATCTGTGTTATAATGTTTTTTCCTTATACCTGGAGTTGTGTTTTGTTTCATTCACACATGTTTAACACACACACATAGGTTCTTTTCTCAAACAGAAAACACTCTGTTCCACCTTGTGATGTTATGTGGTAATACTGGAAGTGCTCCACTATGGTTTTAAACTCCATACAAGTTCACTAGAATCATGTAGATAATTTAGAATTGCCAAACTAATGAATAAAAGATAAAAGGAGCAGTTAACTTGAAAATTACTGCATCATGACATCACAAAGTGGAACAGAGCATTTTGAGCTTTGGAGATGTGACAGATTAATAAAAAAAGGTTACTCAAACTTGTGTGAATGATATAAAACTTGGTGTGTTTCTGAGGAGGTAACATCAGTTTTGTGAAATATAGGACCTTTAATCTGCAAGTAACTACAGAACAGAGATATATATTAAAAAAATAGTACCAACAGTATGAGATATTCTAGGCCATCATTGACCAGAATTACATTTAATTACACCCTGTTGCGTCAATTTATTTGCCCAAACAGGATATTAGCTGAACAGATACCCAATCTACCATTTCCTATCTGTTATCAGTACCAATATCTCCATCTCTACAAGCAGGGCTCTCAAGTCTCACGCATTGAGAGTGTGACACACGCAATTCGACACGCCACACATGGCATTTCTCACGCTGATTTTTTTTTTTTTTTTTTTTTTTTTTGTGCCCAGAAAATCGGTCTGTGTGGCTCAGTTTATGCAGGCACCGCGCGTTTTCAGCGGAAAAAAACTCTCCCCCTCCTCCCCGTCCCGCTCCCCGGAAAAAAATCAGCCAATCAGAAAATAGATTGTTCTGTTGTTGGGCAGACTGTAGAGTGTAGTTTCAGCTGCTAAGCGCACACTGCGGTGATAATAAAACAAACTGAGAACCATCAGGTAATAACTTCATTTATATAACTCTCATTTGTTGCTTTGTAGTTAAAGTTTGCTCTTTAGACAAACATTTACAGCAGGGCTCTCAAGTCTCACGCATTGAGAGAGACAATTCGACGCGTTCACGCGCTCACACGGCATCCCCCCCCCCCACTCCTCGGAAATTACGCAGTCTCACGCACGACCCCGCTCAAAACTTGACAGCCCTGCTACAAGTGAAGTAAGCAGGCGTACCATTTGTCCGCAATTTCCAGTCCACTAAACATTGACCAATAACAGCCCAATAACAACATGAAATGAAACAGCCCAACATTTTAACTCAGTGAATTAGAATGCCTTTTTGCAATTAACATAACAAACCTGTATAATTTGGTTTTACTGAGATGAGCCGTTTGAGATTCCAACTAGCCAGAGGGGACTGCTTACTGCCAGAACACACTCCATGCCAACACCACGTTTAGATAAACTGCAAACCAAAGTCAATGTTGAAACCTTTACGGATTTATCGTAAACGTACACCTCCTCTCAGCACGTCACTCGAGACTGAAGAGTGCATTTTTTTATATATATGATAAGTCTTAGAACGTTACTACTGTGGAAGGACACGGCCTCCATCTGCAATGCCTAACACGCTGGCCCGCTAAAGCCCACTTGGCCAATTACAGCGAGCAGCCCCGATCGAAACAGAAGTCCTGCGGTTCCGTTCAGCTCCACACATCAAATCTAGCCCGTGGTAATTTCCTCTCCTCGTGCAGTCTCTGGCCTCCACTCCAAACGCTGCTATGTTCTGGAGTGGTGCAACACGGATCATCTATCATGTAGTGAGCAGGAGACAACTGGTTAAGTGTGTCACCCCAAGAGTCAAGCGTTCACCAGTAGGCCTCAACTCCAAATCTATGAATCAAGTTTAAGCTGTTTTTTTTTTTTTTTTTTAGCAATTTCTCACCAGCTTCATCCTTTTTCCAATATATGCCATCCATCATCCATAAGTCCAGCGTGTGAGGCAGTGCTGTACAGGTGCATGGGATTTAGAAGG
The DNA here is from genome assembly GCA_036785185.1 of Paratrypauchen microcephalus. Classification (NCBI taxonomy): domain Eukaryota; kingdom Metazoa; phylum Chordata; class Actinopteri; order Gobiiformes; family Gobiidae; genus Paratrypauchen; species Paratrypauchen microcephalus. The sequence goes on from JAVJIX010000003.1 coordinate 7,540,206, forward strand.
CTTATAGGAGCTGGTAAATGTCATACATTTTGGATTAAAAACATCAAGTGTGTGTGTGTTTTTATGGTTAAACTTGAGATACTACAAGGATGTCTTCTGGACCAGCCCTTCTGGAATGGAATGGAATGGAATGGAATGGAAGGTTTATTTGTCATTGTAAACAACGAAAGGACTTGGCAATGGATGGGTCCATGGACTTTAAAGCAGCCGACATGGGGCACTAACATCCTCCTCTCTCATCAGTGATACAAGAACATAAACAGAACAGGAATGCAATACAATCAATAACAATAGACAAAGACATAATACAGTGGAATAGTTTACACAAGGTATCTTTTTGTTTGGAAAACATTACGGGGTGGGGGGGGGGGATGGGGGAGTACAAGAATGAAAATACAGAAAATATGTGACAGCTGAGGTGCAAAGCTATGTACGAAGGGCAGAGTGTTTTTATAAATATGTGTTTGTTATGTTCTAGCCAACTGATAAACATGACCTTCTGATTATGGTGAGCTGTGATGTCCTGTTTTGCAGAATTTCTGGGAGATAATTGCTAAGGGGGAGAATGAACATAATCAATACATTTTAACTTTAGAACAAACAGAATGTAGAATCCAGAACAGAACAGGACAATACAGTAGAATGTGAAAAACCTCCATCCAAACTTGGGAAAGTCCAACCACAGCCGCTAATTTGTAGCACGTGTCTCTTAATTGTGGAAGACATCTCTCCAAAATTCTTGTATCATTAAGACCTAAATGTATAACTTCTTTTCCTTGAGATAAGTAATAGTTTGCCACTTCAGTTGTTGATTCTTCCAAAACCCAACAGTTTTTTCAGTCCTTAACATTGCTTTTTCCCTTTTTTGTGCAAGTCACCATGTCTGTTTTTGACGCAAATGAAGCATGCACCTCTCTGATTGGTTAATCCGTCTGTCAATCACGAAATCAGGAGACCGCTCCAGTTCCGCTCCTAAAGTTTTGTCAAAGCATGTGGCTCTGGTTGGTCAGGCGAACCACAAGATCTTGCAAGATAAAATCGCCACAAAAAATGATCTTGTTTACATTTGATGAGTTACACATCTTAAGAAGCCATATTCCAAAAAGCAGAGCTAAGAAGACAGCAAAAGTATGATAAAATGAATGAAAAAATCTGAGGTCAAACTTGTGAAGTGAATATTTTTTAATTATGTCAAAATATCATCTTGTCTCGTGCTCGTGGACCCAATCTTGTTTCTTGTGGAAATTATGCCTCGTCCCATCCGTATTCACATTTAAAAGGTAAGCATTTTCAGACGCGACATCTGTTATTTTGCATTTGCTTCAGCCTCCAAGACAGCCTCAACTTTTGTATAGCTTTGTCTTACAGCAATTCATCATCTAAACGCAGAAGATATCTTTCAGGGCAAATGTGATAACTTTGCACTGTTTGTCTTTCTTTTGTGTAATTCTTCTCTGTCCCATTTCAGATATTTTCATTCTTGCAAAAGGCCCTGGGTTTGTTTTGACTGGGGAAGGATTTATCAGGTTTTCTTTGACTAGAAAGTTCACCTGTTAATCAAACTCCTTGGACTTTGAGTGCTGGGAGGCAGCTGAAATCAAGTTTGAAGCTAAAAAGTTGCTATATATCGACCTAACTTTCAATATATTAAAGATGGAACAATACATTTTGGGACTCAATATTTATTGTGTGTGTACAAGATTTTTGCCATTTTTTATGCAATATGATCTGAGCTGTTGAGGGTAGAATAAATAACTTTTGTGGCTAATTATTGGTTTCTTCTGCTGTTTATTTGGTATAGCTCAGGCCTTTTAATGATACAGTCTATTTGAAAACTGCTTTACTGGAATTATCTTTGTGTTAGTGGCATAAAGTAGTTTTAATATTATTGTTTATTGCAATATTTTTCTGTTGCAATATATCGTCCTTCAAAATGTGTTATCGTGACAGATCAGACCAACAGATGCTATGATGAAGACCCCTTACTGGGCATTATATGAAAACAGCAACTCGAATACATCACCTCAAGTATCATGAGCATGTTTATGTTGTCACTAGAGCAGGCATATTGACTATACTCACTATGAAAACAGTTCGATCTGTACACACCATCCAAACAACAGGGTATCCATTGCAGCCAGGGCCCGAGCGCAAAACTCACCCTGACATCGGATCAATCCTTTCATGTAAACATGGAGTTTTCTTGTTGCACGAGCTTGTTATCAGATACTCCGGACAGCGGAAAGACTGCAAAGGCCAGTGTGGATGAGCGCTTTGCATCATACATATACTGGTAAATCATTTATACTTTTAGGGCTTTCATCCTTGAATTCACATCGATAGAGGGTTGCTTCAGTAACGTAATGAGAGGGTGAAGAGGAGGAAAAATCTGCTTCAAAGACAAAACCCAAAATGGCCTATTTCAGCCTGGGATCTGTTTGAAATAACACTGAACATTAAAGAAACAACAATAAGCAGTAATCATAATCACTGGTCCTATTATTATGTGAATCTTGTACCTACGTTGTGTTAGTGGTTTACTGTTTTGTGTATGGCCTGGAATTCACTACTGAATTATATCTGGATATTTTATTTTTAATACCACGCTCTACAAATCACAGACCATGAAACTATCGGAAATATATTTTTGAAATACTGGCACCAGTCTACACTGTATTTAAGTCGAAATGAAGTCATTTAAATACTCTGATACTGCATTTGAAGTAAACAAACATTAGAGCCAAATTTAGGGTAAACACACATGAACCCTCAACATTGTGGGAATTTCTTTTCAGTTTTTTTTTAATTGACTGATTTTACTTCTATTTTGTACAGAAGCACAGAGAGGTGGAAGACAGAAGGAGGACCAAAACTGCAACGAGAGCCCCTGCTCCCATGAATAATGGATGCAGTGAATGGTAGCCAGCATATGCATTTAGATGGCTTTATGTATTACACTCTTTGTGTGGTCGGGCATGAGCTTTTTACTGGAGTGTAACCTAATGCCAAATTAACCTTTAAAACATTCACGGGGCATGGCCTCGGCCAAGGGCCTTTTAATACAACATTCAAACTCAATGAAATGCATCTGGGCCAGAACTTTTCATTAAATACTTTTGTCATGTTGTTAGCACTCAAGTAAAACTTAAACTTCTATTTCTACTGGACAGTGCAATGAAAATGTAAAGTTGCCATTAATAATGTAGTATAACGTAATGTGGAAACCAAAAATGATGGAAATAAAATATTTGTACTGGGGCAAAACCAAGTTTTCTTCATTTCATGAAAATATTTAGAGAAGAGAAGAAGAAGCAACTTTATTGATCTCACACTGGAGAAATTCTTCTCTGCATTTGACCCTGTTATTAGGAGCAGTGGGCAGCACATTACTGCGCCCGGGGACCATCTCCATGTTCTTCTTGCTTCGGCTTGGTCAGGACCTAAGCTGGAGGATTTTACCTATGGTGCATGTTTTGGGTTGATGGGGGAAACCGGAGTGCCCGGAGGAAACCCACCCAGACACGGGGAGAACATGCAAACTCCACACAGAAAGGCCCAGGCGACCCGGGGATCGAACCCAGAACCTTCTTGCTGTGAAGCATGAGTGCTAGCCACTCAGCCACCGTGCCGCCAAAATGCAAGATTTGATTTTTTTTTTTTTTTTTGTCAAAAGTCAAAAGAAAATTGCCTGTGTGCTCTTGGCAGTAAAGCATAAAGTGCATCTTTTCACATTTAAAAATCTAAGCCTGTAGTCAATATGTCAACAGAATCGTGATTTGTGATTGGAAAGAGGTTTGAGCATAATTGACTAATAATTAACTTTGTGATGGACATTTCTTTTTTTTTACCCTTAAGTGTCCTAGGACCATATACCACTGTTTGCCATGGCAACCATCATCCAATCAGGGCCCATTCTGTCTTCTAATCTCCACCTCCCAGACACAAAGCCACACACATCTGGCTGTAATATCAAACAAATCTTTTCAAAGGTAAGACCACAGGAGCTTGGACCCAGATACCGCTGCTACGTGCCAACATCCTCAGAGCCAGGACCCGCTTTCAAGGACGGTTACCAGAGAGGTGCCAACGCAGCAAGAGCCAATGTCCCGCCAGCTACACTGTAAACCCTGAGTGATTATAAACTTGTGTGTGTATGCAAGTATGAGAGCAATAAAGCAAAACAGGCCTGCATAAAGACGCCCTGAGAGCCCTGACTGGTTTGGTCTGAGGTTTTCTTCAGTTGTATCGGCATCAGCACATTGACCCTAGCTCACCTTTTTCATGGCAGCTTGACATTCTTGTTCCCTGGCCAGCCAGAGCCACACGTTCTGAAAAAACTTTACAAAGACAAGTGGATCTGGAACTGTATTTTCTCTCCATGATTTCAGAGGACATGATTGACAGGCGGATTAACCAATCAAAGAGTCCCATGCTCCATTTGCGTCAAAAACAAAAATCGCTGCTTACACATTAAAAAAATGATCAAAGGAGAAGTTTCAATTCGTCAACTGGACAAAGTTTGTTTGGTTGAAAACGTTTCGCCGCTCATCCGAGAGGCTTCGTCAGCTCTGAACTGACGAAGCCTGACGAAGCCTCTCGGATGAGCGGCGAAACGTTTTCAACCAAACAAACTTTGTCCAGTTGACAAATTGAAACTTCTCCTTTGATCATGGATTCTACCTGGACGACTGAGGGACTTTTCACACATTAAAAAAATGATAACAATTTACATAAAGGACTGAAAAACATTGCAGATTTTTACCGAATCAACAGTCGAAGCACCAAACTAGTACTTATTTCAAGTAAAGAAATTATGTATTTTGCTCTGAATGTTACGAGAATTTTGGAGAGAAGTCTTCTGCATTTGAGATCATTTGGATCATCTACATTTTTTGCAGAGGTTTTTCTGTGGTCTGACTGAAACAGACTGCAGAAGGGATTGGCTGGTCAGGCAAGCATTCTGGTGAAATGAAAAAAAAATTCAAATCCCTACCATTCTAAGCCAAGAGTTCAAATTGTACTTTTGTGATTTTGTGTTTTTGGGGCCAAGCACCGAAGGTGCTAAGCACCATAGTGTTTGCACTGTGGATCCCTTTGGTCCTACATTCCCCCTGTTTCTCTTGGCCCTTGTGCCCAGTGGTGTTTGTTCCCGTACCCGCATCCCCCAATGTGTCTTCTGAGTGCTTTGTGAATGTTATTGTGGTGATGAAATATGTTCTATTATGTACCTGAAGTGTGTATTAATGTGTACCTTGTAATATTAAAAGAAAAAAAAACTGATTCTTATTATTATTATTATACATTATTCTTCGACCTATGGGAGTCTATGGCAACCCCTAGAACCGTCTGGTAAAAAGTTGTGAAATTTTGCATGCACATTCCAGCCAGTCTCCTCATTACCCACAGCGATTTATAGGCCCCCACCCCCAACCGTCTAGTGCCACCAGCAGGTCAAAGTTGCAGGAATTTTCAGGAATTTTCTTGGTTTAGGTCACTAATAAAGAAAAAGTAAGTCAGAAGTGCTGATTGGCTATAGCTTCCAAGATATAGTATTGCGTCAAAATAGGAAATTTATGCAAAATAAGGCAAAAACTGTAGTTTATCAGAAGGTACAGTGTGTCTACAAGCAACCAGTTCTATCTGAAAGCCTGTCTGCCCATTCTGATACATTCATTTTAATATGTCTAGAGTTGTAACATCAAATATTTTTTGATTTCACATAAGAGAATGCCTCGAAATTGTGTGCACCTGATGTCTTAAGATAGTTCTGTTTATTTCTTGACAAATAAAAAGTGCAAGTTAAATATTTTCAAAATATAAATATTATTTTTAAGCAAAAATGCCTAAATCTATTGTATAAACAGATTATTTTGATGTAAAACGATAGCATTAAATATCTTGAATACATTAGCTAACTAGCACAGTTATCAATTGATTTTCAGTTCATCTTATCAATATAAATGAGATTTAGCCACTTTTATCTCGGAAACAGATTGAGTCCAAACATTTGTAGACCAGTGTAATCTGTTTAAAGGGCCAGTATTATGCTGTTTTCTGATCGATGTTATGCATTAAAAACACATACCTGGAGTTGTTGTTTTTTCATTCACACATGTTTAGCACACAAGTCCTGCATATTTAGGCTGAGTTCTCTCAAACAATCCACCTTGTGATGTCATGTGGTAATACAGGAAGTGCTCCACTGTGTTTTTAAACTCCACACACCTCTCACTTGGTGTGGTCAGCCTCATTTACCCCTCTGGCATGTATTGTGTTGAGTCTGCTGTATCCCTAATTACACGCACAGTTTTCTACATTGTCCGGTTGTCACTTCGCCAATAGCAGCTTTGGAGGCGGCACAGTGCCAAAGCGTCACACGGCATCTGAAATATGAATGGGACTGCTGTCTTTTACGCTTTGATTAATGCCAGACAGAAGGCCAAGAGCCCCAGTGTACTCCACCCAGCAGCAGCGCACTGACTCATCCAGCTCCTCGCTCACATGTGGACAGGGGCATGGGCAAGCTGAGGGGCCATGGTGGAACGTGACGAAGTAGTTCAGTCAAATTTCAGTATACATAGGTTATCTGTACTTTAGTAACAGCAGAAAGTACTGTACTTTACTTTTACTTCTCTATATTGGAGAGGATGTATCTACTTTCTACTCCACAACATGTTTAACTGGACATAAAAGTGAAAATATTTCTTTTATTAAGATAAGACTTTATTGATCTCACCTAGGAGAAATTCACTTGCCACATTAGCTCCAGGCAGTTTAGTGCAAGAGAAAGTTTGAACAAGAAAGTGTATGCAGACAAGATAAGTCATAATAATAAAATAAGTAAATAGATATTATTTGAGACCTGATGAAAAGGCTGAGAACACATTTGGAATTTGAGCAAATATACCAAAAAGCATTAATTCAATTGATTCAGCACAATACATTTACTTCTTACACTTTAAGGGTACTTCAAGACTATTAGGCTACCGAAGTAGTTTTTTAATGTGATACTTTAACAGTATTTTTTTACTCTTGCATCTGTTTTTTATCTGTTTGTTCACTTAAGTAATAAAATTGAGTATTTCTCGACTCGCAGATCAGTAGTGTAAAAGTAGGACATTGCATTATGGGTTGACTTGTAAAGTAGGGTTGCACAATTAAAGGTCCAATATAAAAGAAGGGTTAAAAATGGGTCTCGGCAATATGGAACATAGAATTGTGATCTCATCCCTGTGACTATCTCCTATTTTGGCGAAGTTGCCATATTGTGATGCAGTAATTATGAGTTTATTGCAGATCAGTGCTCAAACACTGACAGTTCCTTCACCCTCTCCTCCTGTTTTGAGCCTTCCTGCTGAGTGAGTGATAGACAGATGGATCTACCCAATTACAGTGACGTGTGATGTGCCTGAAGAAGCAGATGTTTTTTGTTACCCTTTAAAACCTGCATAAAAGAGCCAAGAAAATTGTGATTTCTTTTTGACATATCACCAATCTCTAGTTAAAACATACAATTCTGTTCTTTGGTTAAAGGTTTTGGCTGCTGTACACTACCACTACTACTACTACTACTACTACTACTACTACCACTATCACCACTACTACCAGGGCTGGACTGGGACAAAAAATGGCCCTGGGATTTTTGGCTTAGACTGGCCCCTTACAATTAGCGGAGTAGACTAATTTATGTACGTGTTCCCTGAAGCACAGTATTTTACTATTTTTACGTCTTGGCCGAGGGAAAAACCAGGGCGCAACATTTAAAGGAAAAATCCCAGCTACCAAAAACCACCAGCAAACTCGCAATAACTACATGTTCAATGGTTTATTTAAAATGCATCTTGCACACAGAAACACAGAAAAAAAACCTTTCCTCATTGACTCTACACAATTCACGTAGGTGAGCGATTTTCATGCCGATTTTCATGCCTGTCCATCACCTAAAAGTCCCGGTATTATCCTAACATTACTACCTGCTTACCTGCTGTGCCTGTGCTACACTTTCCTGGTCACTCTGTCCCTCGGGTTCCCTCGGGTTCCCTCGGGTTCCCTCGGGTTCCCTCGGGTTCCCTGTCCACAGTCTCTGGCTGCTCCTCTCCCTGTCCACCTTCAACCTGGGCTGCAGAGGACGTGGAGGCTCCAGCAGCCCCTCCAGAGAATATGTCTGTTATTTTAGAACATTTTGCAGCGTCTATAGCAAATGTTTTAAATCTTTTAACCCGCAACTTCTCCGCACACCCTTTCTTCCGCTTCTCCATGTTTCCACGCTCAACACTGAAACTGGTGGGGATCAGTGCAGAGAAAGGGGTTCTATATCCTGATTCATTTAGTTGTGAAAAAAAAAAACAGCCTCTAGGACTGTTGGCCCGCCGGGAAAATGCCTGGTATGCCCGATTACCAGTACAGGCCTGACTACTACTACCACTACCACTACTACTACTACTTCTTATTTGCTCTATCTGCTACGAATAGTAGTAGTAGAACAGTGCTCTGTATTGCTACTGCGACTGCTGCTATAATCTGCTCTGTCTGCTATAAACGTCAATGCAACCATTAAAGTAAAAAAATGTATTCATACTAAAATATCTCATCATACCCTGAAAAAATGTGCATGTGCGTAAACCAGCTGACAGCCTTTCTTCAAGCTTTTACTGTAGTCTTATTGTGCTGGAGCTGCCTGCATTAAAACACACACAAAGAAAGTGGCAGGGAAACAGTCAGCAGAGCGCGCGAGCATCTCCAAGTGTAGGTGAAGGATTATGGTGATAAGGTAATGCGCAGCGAGTGAGGAAAAGACAGCCCCTCTATCCCAGTGACTGACTCAAACTATTGTGGGGGGAAAAAAAAAACACTTTGCATATATGAAAAATGCTGCGTTTATGACTGCAGGACAAAAGAGCACAGTGCATTAGATAAGGGCGTTAAAGAAGGCCAAGACAACTCCTCAGAGCCCCAGTAATCCCAGCGCTCTCCATATGGGAAAGGTCTAGTGTCTTACCATGGCGTTACATAAGCAAAGAGGATTGTAGCGGTTTGTATGAGAGGATATACAGATGGCAAGCGCATTTTGCTGTGTTTTATTGTGAAATGGATGATGGGAGTCCCACAGCACACTGACATGTAAGAAGAGATAGACCAATATATCAGGCTGACATTTGCCCTTTTTTGTGTATCAGCCATCAGCCTTAAATCTCCAGCGCAGGACAATTTTTTTTTTTTTTTTTTACACTGCAGTGTGAAGAGACAACTGCACAAAATGTGACTACAGATCTTTTGTACAGCTCTGGAAAAAAGAGACCACTGCAAAATTATCTGTTTTTTTAATTTTATTTTACTACTTATAGGTATGTGTTTGGGCAAAAGGAACATATTTGTTTGAGTCTACTGACAACATTTCCCCCAAATTCCAAATAAAATATTATCGTTTAGAGCATTTATTTGCAGAAAATGACAAATGGTCAAAATGTTTTCAGACCTCAAACAATGCAAAGAAACAAGATCAAATTAATTTTAAAACAAACAACATAATACTAATGTTTACACTTAAGAAGAGTTCAGAAATCAATATTTGGTGCAATAACCCTTATTTTTAATCACAGCTTTCATGTGTCTTGGCATGCTCTCCACAAGTCTTTCACATTGTTCTTGGGTGACTTTATTCCACTCCTGGTGCAAGAACTGAAGTAGCTCAGCTTTGTGTTTGTGTTGGAATTCAACAGACGCTGGGATGGAATGGCTGTAACACATGTAGAGATGCTGATTTCAGGGGGGAAAAAAATGCAGTGGTCTCTTTTTTTTTTTTTTTTTCCAGAGCTGTAGGTTTGTGGTAAAAAAAAAAAGGGCTGTATATTTAACCTGTGTCTGGAAGATAACACTTTTCAGTTTCCAATTTTTACAGTCTTCTTATTCCTACAATACAGTTGATATTCAAATTTTGCATACCTTCAAAACAACTATTTCAATATCATCTCGTATACAGTTTATCACCCAAATATAACTGAATCTTCATAGCCTGAGGTGTGTGTTGAATACAAAATGATTTCCTAATAAATTGGTTAAATATCTGAGTTTCATCACCTCATGTTTCCATCAGTACAAACCGCCTTTAAAGCCCTTTGTCTAATTGCTGCATGCAAATGAAGAAATATGGCGGGGCAGGATTGCATCATGTTATTAATATGGGATTAGATAAGAGATTTTGCCCCCAGTGCCGAATATTTACTTAGATGCAGTGGAACGTGCCCCAGTCTCCCCCCGCCACCACAGGGTAGACGATCCAGGTTGAAGCTTTTGTGGAATCGAAGTGAGCGGTTTTCCTAGATTAGCTTTTGGCCCGTGTGGCAATGATGTAGCTAGAATTAAGAGATCTTTAGCACAATATTGACTAACACTGCATTAGTGGGGATTAGTTGTCTTTTATAGCTTTCTCCTTGTCCACTAAGAAGATAATGATCACTGGTCTTAAGTGCGGTACATAGTCAGTTAGGAGCTGGGCAGGGCAATACGAGCGTTATAAGCACCAACAAAGATAAACAGTTCATCATTAGGCTATAAAAGGCTCATTAAATGATCATTAATTATTTACTACATTTGACCCAAGCATAGGTAATTTGATGCCTTTTGGTGATGCTGCTTTAAGACATCTTACAGACTTTTTTTTTTTTTGCTGAAACACTTAATTTACACGTTAGTGACTGACCGCAGCAAAATCAGTCACAAGTCATCCCAGAGGCATTTTGAGTTATTCACAGATTCTGAAAGTGTAGATTCTAAGCTTTCCAACGATGCCTTACACGTGGAAATCTGAGAACATTTGAAAGCATGCACATGAGATTTTGTAAAGCTCTGAAAAAAGCTCATAAAGTTTCTTCACTTTAGGCCTTCTGGGCTCATTTGCATGACATTAAAATAAGCCCTCCCCCTGCAGATCATCACTGTGGTGTTAGCCTTCAGGGCAGGTCAGAATTAGAAGGTACTTTGTTAAAATGGAAATACTTTTATGACAAAAAGTCCATATAATCATTCAGTAATTCAGTAATACACAGGATAATTGTTAAGTCAAAGTCACCTGTATTATCAATTTAAAACAATACAATACCACCCGCGGCAGGATTCATGGGGGCTGGTGCATTGTGTTCGGGGCAGCAGATCTGCTTGGACTGCTGCCCCCGTGACCTAGAAATGGAAAAGCGGAAGAAGATGGATGGACAATATGAAATGTATTATACAATGTAAAAGGAAAAAAATTGATTTAAAAAATTTGCGGTATATAGGTAAATATAGTATAGTCTGGGACACTTCAGACACACACACACACACACACACACTCTGGACAGGGACCGCAATCAGAGGGCCCCTGGGCTATGGAGTACGGCAATCAGAGGTCCCCTGGGCTATGGGGTACGGCAATCAGAGGGCCCCTGGGCTATGGGGTACGGCAGCCAGAGGGCCGCTGGGCTATGGGGTACGGCAGCCAGAGGGCCGCTGGGCTATGGGGTATGGCAGCCAGAGGGCCGCTGGGCTATGGGGTACGGCAGCCAGAGGACCCCTGGGCTACAGGGGATGGCAGTCAGAGGGCCCCAGGGCTATGGGGTACGGCAATCAGAGGGCCCCTGGGCTATGGGGTACGGCAGCCAGAGGGCCGCTGGGCTATGGGGGACGGCAGTCAGAGGGCCCCTGGGCTGGTCCTGCTGTAGTGCCTCTTGTGAATACTCCTAAGGGAGACCTAACGTTTCCCAACTAGGGGTTCAAGGAAGTAGGGTGAATGCTTTCAGAGGGCCCTATGATTATGAAAGCCCCTGCTAAGGGTCGCGACTTCTGCCTATGTGGGGGCCCTAGGGAGAGCCCTAATGGGAGAGCATACTGTTAAAAGAGCCCTCTGATTACAAATGTTCTGACAAAGGGCCTCTGATTTACCAAGGGTTTTGAATGAAAGTCCTTTCAGCGAGCCCTAATGCCCAGAATATGCTAGCTGTGTGACTTAATTTACGTGTGCAACCGCACATACTTGCAGAACGATCGGAGCACTATGCACGATACTGGTAGTGTTGCCAAAACAAATCACCAAAAGTCGCTATTGGCTCTCTGAAAAGTCGCTAGATTACGTCATGACGTTACTATGATGTCATAAGTCGCGCACAACTCACTGATCTCAAGAAAATGTGTCTATATGGCTATGTTGACAATCACTGTTTTGAGATCGGGGCTAATCTGTGAAGGGGAACGGTCATTCTTCAGACTGGCTCAAATTAAAAATGAGCTCAGAATGAAAATGTGCCAAAATCAGTTGAATTCACTCTCCCTTCTTGCAATAGAATCAGAGTTTGTTCGACAGCTCAACTTTGATGAGTTAGTGGACGACTTTGCAAGAGGGAAGAGCAGAAAGAAACTTTCGTAGAATCCTTAGGTACGATAGGTTGGCTAGGTAGGTTGGTAGGTTGGTTCGGAGTGTTAGGGGGGGCCTTTGCAAACTCCTGACCCCGGGGCCCAGACCCCCCATAATCCGGCCCTGCTTATGAGATGTTTTAGTCCAAAATCAGTTTTTATTGTATATTGTCCAACCAGGATATTGACTTAACCAATATGGGACCAATATCCGAGCCAGCAAATTTTTCTGTATCTGTGCCGATATTCAATACCAGTATCAGTATCGGTGCATCCCTACAAATAATCTGTAGTTAATAGTCTCAGCCCTACTTCCCTTCTTACCTGATCCTAGTTAAGAAAACACCTGTGAATGCCAACGCAGTATGCTACAATGGCTGACCCATTAAAAATGCATGGCACTGCAGCAACAGTTTCTAAAAATGAGCCCGAGCAGCTGCTGATCACTGAAGAGTGCCCACAGGGACCAGAGGGGAAGGAGAACCTCTGCCCTCGTGTCAGATGCTGTCAAGAAAAACAAGAAACACAAAATTGACCACTGACATGGACTTTTCATCTAAAAGCGGTCACCAACCATCAACTCAGAACTGCTCCGATTCAGCACACCTTCACTGTGAAGCACCTCTTCCTGATGTTGTTTTTCTAATGCCCCTAATCCAAGCATTCTCAAAGCTCTCATAGGATGGCCACCTGCATTTTTTAAATGTGTTTTAGTGTGTGTATAGTCAAGATTACGATGATCAAAATATAACTAGTTATGATTAATGGATAAACTGTTGCAGCCCTATATCTGAAACACTCAAACAATATGCAATATCCAAATTATTTACATGCAGAAATGACCACAGCCTTTATGATTATTATTATTATTATTATTATTATTATTAGGGACCGAGCCCCGAAGGGGGACGAAGGTCCCTATTGTTGTTGCTTTGTTTCCCTATTATTATTATTATTATTATTATTAGGGACCGAGCCCCGAAGGGGGACGAAGGTCCCTATTGTTGTTGCTTTGTTTCCCTATTATTATTAGGGACCGAGCCCGAAGGGGGACGAAGGTCCCTATTGTTGTTGCTTTGTTTCCGTATTATTATTATTATTATTATTCTTGTTCATACACGCTGGGGCAATTTTGAGCATGTTCCCATGCTTCAAAACGAACGAAACTTTGCACGGGCATCACAAAGTGCTGCCAGTACGACCACACAAAGTCCCGTCCCCCAGTGACCCCCAGGAGCTCGATAGCGCCCCCTAGCGCGTTGTCTTTCGGGGCTGGCATACCGTTTAAGATAGGCGCACGAAATTCGGTAGGGACGTGTATCTCAATAAGACGAACAAACGCCTCACTGCAATGTCATGGCCACGCCCAACAGGAAGTGAGATAATTGGGCTTTTGTGTGATTTTTGGGTATTGGACATAGAATGGAATTTGAAACACTTCTCCTACACCGTACCTCAGATAGGCTTAAATTTTGGTGAACATAATCTTAAGACGTTGGAGATGTTAAATTGCGAAGGATTTTCAAATAGGCGGTAATATGACGATACGGCGGATCGATAAAGTTAGGTATTTATTGAATGGGAGTGATGAGTTATGAATGGGAGGTATTTGTTGCTAGGCAACGCCCTGATCAAAGGTCTTTGATCTTTGTACCTTTGATCTGATATAGCTGCAAGCAGCAATGTGGGGACAAGCATCGAAGGTTCATGTAGGCATGTAGGACACATGCAGGGTCTGACAGGGTCTAACAGAGTCTGACAGGGTCTGACAGGGTCTGACAGGGTCTGACAGGGTCTGACAGGGTCTGACAGGGTCTGACAGGGTCTGTTCTGACAGGGTATCTACAATGTCATGGCCACGCCCAACAGGAAGTGAGATAATTGTGCCAGGCACACGAAATTTGGTATGGCCGTGCTTCTCAGTAAGACGAACAAACGCAGGTGCGAGGTCCCGACCAACGCCGCTTGCGGCTTTAATTATTATTATTCTTGTTCTTGTTCACACTCGCTGGGGCAATTTTGAGCATGTTCCCATGCTTCAAAACGAACGAAACTTTGCACGGGCATCACAAAGTGCTGCCAGTACGACCACACAAAGTCCCGTCCCCCAGTGACCCCCAGGAGCTCGATAGCGCCCCCTAGCGCGTTGTCTTTCGGGGCTGGCATACCGTTTAAGATAGGCGCACGAAATTCGGTAGGGACGTGTATCTCAATAAGACGAACAAACGCCTCACTGCAATGTCATGGCCACGCCCAACAGGAAGTGAGATAATTGGGCTTTTGTGTGATTTTTGGGTATTGGACATAGAATGGAATTTGAAACACTTCTCCTACACCGTACCTCAGATGGGCTTAAATTTTGGTGAACATAATCTTAAGACGTTGGAGATGTTAAATTGCGAAGGATTTTCAAATAGGCGGTAATATGACGATACGGCGGATCGATAAAGTTAGGTATTTATTGAATGGGAGTGATGAGTTATGAATGGGAGGTATTTGTTGCTAGGCAACGCCCTGATCAAAGGTCTTTGATCTTTGTACCTTTGATCTGATATAGCTGCAAGCAGCAATGTGGGGACAAGCATCGAAGGTTCATGTAGGCCTCAGCATGGAGGCCACATGCAGGGTCTGACAGGGTCTAACAGAGTCTGACAGGGTCTGACAGGGTCTGACAGGGTCTGTTCTGACAGGGTATCTACAATGTCATGGCCACGCCCAACAGGAAGTGAGATAATTGTGCCAGGCACACGAAATTTGGTATGGCTGTGCGTCTCAGTAAGACGAACAAACGCAGGTGCGAGGTCCCGACCAACGCCGCTTGCGGCTTTAATTATTATTCTTGTTCTTGTTCACACTCGCTGGGGCAATTTTGAGCATGTTCCCATGCTTCAAAACGAACGAAACTTTGCACGGGCATCACAAAGTGCTGCCAGTACGACCACACAAAGTCCCGTCCCCCAGTGACCCCCAGGAGCTCGATAGCGCCCCCTAGCGCGTTGTCTTTCGGGGCTGGCATACCGTTTAAGATAGGCGCACGAAATTCGGTAGGGACGTGTATCTCAATAAGACGAACAAACGCCTCACTGCAATGTCATGGCCACGCCCAACAGGAAGTGAGATAATTGGCATTTTGTGTGATTTTGGGGTATTGGACATAGAATGGAATTTGAAACACTTCTCCTACACCGTACCTCAGATGGGCTTAAATTTTGGTGAAAATAATCTTAAGACGTTGGAGATGTTAAATTGCGAAGGATTTTCAAATAGGCGGTAATATGACGATACGGCGGATCGATAAAGTTAGGTATGGAATTTGAAACACTTCTCCTACACCGTACCTCAGATAGGCTTAAATTTTGGGGAACATAATCTTAAGACGTTGGAGATGTTAAATTGCGAAGGATTTTCAAATAGGCGGTAATATGACGATACGGCGGATCGATAAAGTTAGGTATTTATTGAATGGGAGTGATGAGTTATGAATGGGAGGTATGTGTTGCTAGGCAACGCCCTGATCAAAGGTCTTTGATCTTTGTACCTTTGATCTGATATAGCTGCAAGCAGCAATGTGGGGACAAGCATCGAAGGTTCATGTAGGCCTCAGCATGTAGGCCACATGCAGGGTCTGACAGGGTCTGACAGAGTCTGACAGGGTCTAACAGAGTCTGACAGGGTCTGACAGGGTCTGACAGGGTCTGACAGGGTCTGTTCTGACAGGGTATCTACAATGTCATGGCCACGCCCAACAGGAAGTGAGATAATTGTGCCAGGCACACGAAATTTGGTATGGCTGTGCGTCTCAGTAAGACGAACAAACGCAGGTGCGAGGTCCCGACCAACGCCGCTTGCGGCTTTAATTATTATTATTATTAGGGACCGAGCCCCGAAGGGGGACGAAGGTCCCTATTGTTGTTGCTTTGTTTCCCTATTATTATTATTATTATTATTAGGGACCGAGCCCGAAGGGGGACGAAGGTCCCTATTGTTGTTGCTTTGTTTCCGTATTATTAGGGACCGAGCCCGAAGGGGGACGAAGGTCCCTATTGTTGTTGCTTTGTTTCCGTATTATTATTATTATTCTTGTTCATACACGCTGGGGCAATTTTGAGCATGTTCCCATGCTTCAAAACAAACGAAACTTTGCACGGGCATCACAAAGTGCTGCCAGTACGACCACACAAAGTCTCGTCCCTGGGGGACCTGGGGATCCCTGGGAGACCCCCCACTGGGGGACCCCCAGTGGGGGTCTCCTAGACCGTACCTCAGATGGGCATAAATTTTGGTAAGCATAATCTTAAGACGTTGGAGATGTTAAATTGCGAAGGATTTTCAAATAGGCGGTAATATGACGATACGGCGGATCGATAAAATTAGGTATGGAATTTGAAACACTTCTCCTACACCGTACCTCAGATAGGCTTAAATTTTGGTGAACATAATCTTAAGACGTTGGAGATGTTAAATTGCGAAGGATTTTCAAATAGGCGGTAATATGACGACACGGCGGATCGATAAAGTTAGGTATTTATTGAATGGGAGTGATGAGTTATGAATGGGAGGTATTTGTTGCTCGGCAACGCCCTGATCAAAGGTCTTTGATCTTTGTACCTTTGATCTGATATAGCTGCAAGCAGCAATGTGGGGACAAGCATCGAAGGTTCATGTAGGCCTCAGCATGGAGGCCACATGCAGGGTCTGACAGGGTCTGACAGGGTCTGACAGGGTCTAACAGAGTCTGACAGGGTCTGACAGGGTCTGTTCTGACAGGGTATCTACAATGTCATGGCCACGCCCAACAGGAAGTGAGATAATTGTGCCAGGCACACGAAATTTGGTATGGCTGTGCGTCTCAGTAAGACGAACAAACGCAGGTGCGAGGTCCCGACCAACGCCGCTTGCGGCTTTAATTATTATTATTATTAGGGACCGAGCCCGAAGGGGGCGAAGGTCCCTATTGTTGTTGCTTTGTTTCCCTATTATTATTATTATTATTATTATTATTCTTGTTCTTGTTCACACTCGCTGGGGCAATTTTGAGCATGTTCCCATGCTTCAAAACGAACGAAACTTTGCACGGGCATCACAAAGTGCTGCCAGTACGACCACACAAAGTCCCGTCCCCCAGTGACCCCCAGGAGCTCGATAGCGCCCCCTAGCGCGTTGTCTTTCGGGGCTGGCATACCGTTTAAGATAGGCGCACGAAATTCGGTAAGGACGTGTATCTCAATAAGACGAACAAACGCCTCACTGCAATGTCATGTCCACGCCCAACAGGAAGTGAAATAATTGGGCTTTTGTGTGATTTTTGGGTATTGGACATAGAATGGAATTTGAAACACTTCTCCTACACCGTACCTCAGATGGGCTTAAATTTTGGTGAACATAATCTTAAGACGTTGGAGATGTTAAATTGCGAAGGATTTTCAAATAGGCGGTAATATGACGATACGGCGGATCGATAAAGTTAGGTATTTATTGAATGGGAGTGATGAGTTATGAATGGGAGGTATTTGTTGCTAGGCAACGCCCTGATCAAAGGTCTTTGATCTTTGTACCTTTGATCTGATATAGCTGCAAGCAGCAATGTGGGGACAAGCATCGAAGGTTCATGTAGGCCTCAGCATGGAGGCCACATGCAGGGTCTGACAGGGTCTAACAGAGTCTGACAGGGTCTGACAGGGTCTGACAGGGTCTGACAGGGTCTGACAGGGTCTAACAGAGTCTGACAGGGTCTGACAGGGTCTGACAGGGTCTGTTCTGACAGGGTATCTACAATGTCATGGCCACGCCCAACAGGAAGTGAGATAATTGTGCCAGGCACACGAAATTTCGTATGGCTGTGCGTCTCAGTAAGACGAACAAACGCAGGTGCGAGGTCCCGACCAACGCCGCTTGCGGCTTTAATTATTATTATTATTATTATTCTTGTTCATACACGCTGGGGCAATTTTGAGCATGTTCCCATGCTTCAAAACGATCGAAACTTTGCACGGGCATCACAAAGTGCTGCCAGTACGACCACACAAAGTCCCGTCCCCCAGTGACCCCCAGGAGCTCGATAGCGCCCCCTAGCGCGTTGTCTTTCGGGGCTGGCATACCGTTTAAGATAGGCGCACGAAATTCGGTAGGGACGTGTATCTCAATAAGACGAACAAACGCCTCACTGCAATGTCATGGCCATGCCCAACAGGAAGTGAGATAATTGGCCTTTTGTGTGATTTTGTGGTATTGGACATAGAATGGAATTTGAAACACTTCTCCTACACCGTACCTCAGATGGGCTTAAATTTTGGTGAACATAATCTTAAGACGTTGGAGATGTTAAATTGCGAAGGATTTTCAAATAGGCGGTAATATGACGATACGGCGGATCGATAAAGTTAGGTATGGAATTTGAAACACTTCTCCTACACCGTACCTCAGATAGGCTTAAATTTTGTTGAACATAATCTTAAGACGTTGGAGATGTTAAATTGCGAAGGATTTTCAAATAGGCGTTAATATGACGATACGGCGGATCAATAAAATTAGGTATTTATTGAATTGGAGTGATGAGTTATGAATGGGAGGTATTTGTTGCTAGGCAACGCCCTGATCAAAGGTCTTTGATCTTTGTACCTTTGATCTGATATAGCTGCAAGCAGCAATGTGGGGACAAGCATCGAAGGTTCATGTATCCTGAGGCATGTAGGCCACATGCAGGGTCTGACAGGGTCTAACAGAGTCTGACAGGGTCTGACAGGGTCTGACAGGGTCTGTTCTGACAGGGTATCTACAATGTCATGGCCACGCCCAACAGGAAGTGAGATAATTGTGCCAGGCACACGAAATTTGGTATGGCTGTGCGTCTCAGTAAGACGAACAAACGCAGGTGCGAGGTCCCGACCAACGCCGCTTGCGGCTTTAATTATTATTATTATTATTATTATTATTATTCTTGTTCATACACGCTGGGGCAATTTTGAGCATGTTCCCATGCTTCAAAACAAACGAAACTTTGCACGGGCATCACAAAGTGCTGCCAGTACGACCACACAAAGTCTCGTCCCTGGGGGACCTGGGGGTCCCTGGGAGACCCCCCACTGGGGGACTCCCAGTTGGGGGTGTCCTAGACCGTACCTCAGATGGGCATAAATTTTGGTAAGCATAATCTTAAGACGTTGGAGATGTTAAATTGCGAAGGATTTTCAAATAGGCGGTAATATGACGATACGGCGGATCGATAAAGTTAGGTATGGAATTTGAAACACTTCTCCTACACCGTACCTCAGATAGGCTTAAATTTTGGTGAACATAATCTTAAGACGTTGGAGATGTTAAATTGCGAAGGATTTTCAAATAGGCGGTATTATGACGACACGGCGGATCGATAAAGTTAGGTATTTATTGAATGGGAGTGATGAGTTATGAATGGGAGGTATTTGTTGCTAGGCAACGCCCTGATCAAAGGTCTTTGATCTTTGTACCTTTGATCTGATATAGCTGCAAGCAGCAATGTGGGGACAAGCATCGAAGGTTCATGTAGGCCTCAGCATGTAGGCCACATGCAGGGTCTGACAGGGTCTAACAGAGTCTGACAGGGTCTGACAGGGTCTGACAGGGTCTGACAGGGTCTAACAGAGTCTGACAGGGTCTGACAGGGTCTGTTCTGACAGGGTATCTACAATGTCATGGCCACGCCCAACAGGAAGTGAGATAATTGGGGCAATTTTGAGCATGTTCCCATGCTTCAAAACAAAACTTTGCACGGGCATCACAAAGTGCTGCCAGTACGACCACACAAAGTCCCGTCCCCCAGTGACCCCCAGGAGCTCGATAGCGCCCCTAGCGCGTTGTCTTTCGGGGCTGGCATACCGTTTAAGATAGGCGCACGAAATTCGGTAGGGACGTGTATCTCAATAAGACGAACAAATGCGTACATTCAGTACGACCACACAAAGTCCCGTCCCCCAGTGACCCCCAGGAGCTCGATAGCGCCCCCTAGCGCGTTGTCTTTCGGGGCTGGCATACCGTTTAAGATAGGCGCACGAAATTCGGTAGGGACGTGTATCTCAATAAGCCGAACAAATGCCTCACTGCAATGTCATGGCCACGCCCAACAGGAAGTGAGATAATTGGCCTTTTGTGTGATTTTGGGGTATTTGACATAGAATGGAATTTGAAACACTTCTCCTACACCGTACCTCAGATGGGCTTAAATTTTGAAGTAAATGCATGGAGAATTCTGTAGTTGTGTAGTCATCTTGGTACAAATGAAAATATAGCTGCAAGCAGCAATGTGGGGGCCAAGCACCGTTTGACAGGGTCTAACAAGGTCTGACAGGATCTAACAGAGTCTGACAGGGTCTGACAGGGTCAGGGTCTAACCCTGTCAGAACAGACACATCAAAGACAGATCAAAGGTTGCTAGGTGCGTTGCTAGGCAGTTGACAAATTTCTGCAACTTTGACCTGCTGCTGCCACTAGACGGTTGGAGCTGGGGACCTATAAATTGCTGTGGGTAATGACGAGACTGGCTGGAATGTGCATGCCAAATTTCACAACTTTTTACCAAACGGTTCTAGGGGCTGCCATAATTGGCCTTTTGTGTGATTTTGGGGTATTTGACATAGAATGGAATTTGAAACACTTCTCCTACACCGTACCTCAGATAGGCTTAAATTTTGGTGAACATAATCTTAAGACGTTGGAGATGTTAAATTGCGAAGGATTTTCAAATAGGCGGTAATATGACGATACGGCGGATCGATAAAGTTAGGTATGGAATTTGAAACACTTCTCCTACACCGTACCTCAGATAGGCTTAAATTTTGGTGAACATAATCTTAAGACGTTGGAGATGTTAAATTGCGAAGGATTTTCATATAGGCGGTAATATGACGATACGGCGGATCGATAAAGTTAGGTATGGAATTTGAAACACTTCTCCTACACCGTACCTCAGATAGGCTTAAATTTTGGTGAACATAATCTTAAGACGTTGGAGATGTTAAATTGCGAAGGATTTTCAAATAGGCGGTAATATGACGATACGGCGGATCAATAAAGTTAGGTATTTATTGAATGGGAGTTATGAGTTATGAATGGGAGGTATTTGTTGCTAGGCAACGCCCTGATCAAAGATCTTTGATCTTTGTACCTTTGATCTGTCTTTGGCCACGCCCAACAGGAAGTGAGATAATTGTGCCAGGCACACGAAATTTGGTATGGGTGTGCGTCTCAGTAAGACGAACAAACGCAGGTGCGAGGTCCCGACCAACGCCGCTTGCGGCTTTAATTATTATTATTATTATTCTTGTTCTTGTTCACACTCGCTGGGGCAATTTTGAACATGTTCCCATGCTTCAAAACGAACGAAACTTTGCACGGGCATCACAAAGTGCTGCCAGTACAACCACACAAAGTCCCGTCCCCCAGTGACCCCCAGGAGCTCGATAGCGCCCCCTAGCGCGTTGTCTTTCGGGGCTGGCATACCGTTTAAGATAGGCGCACGAAATTCGGTAGGGACGTGTATCTCAATAAGACGAACAAACGCCTCACTGCAATGTCATGGCCACGCCCAACAGGAAGTGAGATAATTGGGCTTTTGTGTGATTTTTGGGTATTGGACATAGAATGGAATTTGAAACACTTCTCCTACACCGTACCTCAGATGGGCTTAAATTTTGGTGAACATAATCTTAAGACGTTGGAGATGTTAAATTGCGAAGGATTTTCAAATAGGCGGTAATATGACGATACGGCGGATCGATAAAGTTAGGTATTTATTGAATGGGAGTGATGAGTTATGAATGGGAGGTATTTGTTGCTAGGCAACGCCCTGATCAAAGGTCTTTGATCTTTGTACCTTTGATCTGATATAGCTGCAAGCAGCAATGTGGGGACAAGCATCGAAGGTTCATGTAGGCCTCAGCATGTAGGCCACATGCAGGGTCTGACAGGGTCTAACAGAGTCTGACAGGGTCTGACAGGGTCTAACAGAGTCTGACAGGGTCTGACAGGGTCTGACAGGGTCTGACAGGGTCTGTTCTGACAGGGTATCTACAATGTCATGGCCACGCCCAACAGGAAGTGAGATAATTGTGCCAGGCACACGAAATTTGGTATGGCTGTGCGTCTCAGTAAGACGAACAAACGCAGGTGCGAGGTCCCGACCAACGCCGCTTGCGGCTTTAATTATTATTAGGGACCGAGCCCGAAGGGGGACGAAGGTCCCTATTGTTGTTGCTTTGTTTCCGTATTATTATTATTCTTGTTCATACACGCTGGGGCAATTTTGAGCATGTTCCCATGCTTCAAAACGAACGAAACTTTGCACGGGCATCACAAAGTGCTGCCAGTACGACCACACAAAGTCTCGTCCCTGGGGGACCTGGGGGTCCCTGGGAGACCCCCCACTGGGGGACCCCCAGTGGGGGGTCTCCTAGACCGTACCTCAGATGGGCATAAATTTTGGTAAGCATAATCTTAAGACGTTGGAGATGTTAAATTGCGAAGGATTTTCAAATAGGCGGTAATATGACGATACGGCGGATCGATAAAGTTAGGTATGGAATTTGAAACACTTCTCCTACACCGTACCTCAGATAGGCTTAAATTTTGGTGAACATAATCTTAAGACGTTGGAGATGTTAAATTGCAAAGGATTTTCAAATAGGCGGTAATATGACGACACGGCGGATCGATAAAGTTAGGTATTTATTGAATGGGAGTGATGAGTTATGAATGGGAGGTATTTGTTGCTAGGCAACGCCCTGATCAAAGGTCTTTGATCTTTGTACCTTTGATCTGATATAGCTGCAAGCAGCAATGTGGGGACAAGCATCGAAGGTTCATGTAGGCCTCAGCATGGAGGCCACATGCAGGGTCTGACAGGGTCTAACAGAGTCTGACAGGGTCTGACAGGGTCTGACAGGGTCTAACAGAGTCTGACAGGGTCTGACAGGGTCTGTTCTGACAGGGTATCTACAATGTCATGGCCACGCCCAACAGGAAGTGAGATAATTGGGGCAATTTTGAGCATGTTCCCATGCTTCAAAACAAAACTTTGCACGGGCATCACAAAGTGCTGCCAGTACGACCACACAAAGTCCCGTCCCCCAGTGACCCCCAGGAGCTCGATAGCGCCCCCTAGCGCGTTGTCTTTCGGGGCTGGCATACCGTTTAAGATAGGCGCACGAAATTCGGTAGGGACGTGTATCTCAATAAGACAAACAAATGCGTACATTCAGTACGACCACACAAAGTCCCGTCCCCCAGTGATCCCCAGGAGCTCGATAGCGCCCCCTAGCGCGTTGTCTTTCGGGGCTGGCATACCGTTTAAGATAGGCGCACGAAATTCGGTAGGGACGTGTATCTCAATAAGCCGAACAAATGCCTCACTGCAATGTCATGGCCACGCCCAACAGGAAGTGAGATAATTGGCCTTTTGTGTGATTTTGGGGTATTTGACATAGAATGGAATTTGAAACACTTCTCCTACACCGTACCTCAGATGGGCTTAAATTTTGAAGTAAATGCATGGAGAATTCTGTAGTTGTGTAGTCATCTTGGTACAAATGAAAATATAGCTGCAAGCAGCAATGTGGGGGCCAAGCACCGTTTGACAGGGTCTAACAAGGTCTGACAGGATCTAACAGAGTCTGACAGGGTCTGACAGGGTCAGGGTCTAACCCTGTCAGAACAGACACATCAAAGACAGATCAAAGGTTGCTAGGTGCGTTGCTAGGCAGTTGACAAATTTCTGCAACTTTGACCTGCTGCTGCCACTAGACGGTTGGAGCTGGGGACCTATAAATTGCTGTGGGTAACGAGGAGACAGGCTGGAATGTGCATGCCACACATTCCAGCCTGTGGCATGCACAGCGTTTAAGATAAGCGCACACTTCTCCTACACCGTACCTCAGATGGGCTTAAATTTTGGTGAACATAATCTTAAGACGTTGGAGATGTTAAATTGCGAAGGATTTTCAAATAGGCGATACGGCGGATCGATAAACTTAGGTATTTATTGAATGGGAGTTATGAGTTATGAATGGGAGGTTTTCATTGAATTTGGAGTTCTTCCTCAGACTAAAACTTCACAGGGTAATGTAGATGAGAACTACCAAGATTTTCATGCCAAATAACGACAGGCCAGTGAACTGTCAGAAATCTACCGCTAGCTGAGCCCCTAACAGGAAAAATTGTCCGATATGGCTTACCATTTTTGCCAGGCACACGAAATTCAGTATGGGTGTGCGTCTCAGTAAGACGAACAAACGCAGGGGCGAGGTCCCGACCAACGCCGCTTGCGGCTTTAATTATTCTTGTTCTTGTTCACACTCGCTGGGGCAATTTTGAGCATGTTCCCATGCTTCAAAACGAACGAAACTTTGCACGGGCATCACAAAGTGCTGCCAGTACGACCACACAAAGTCCCGTCCCCCAGTGACCCCCAGGAGCTCGATAGCGCCCCCTAGCGCGTTGTCTTTCGGGGCTGGCATACCGTTTAAGATAGGCGCACGAAATTCGGTAGGGACGTGTATCTCAATAAGACGAACAAACGCCTCACTGCAATGTCATGGCCACGCCCAACAGGAAGTGAGATAATTGGGCTTTTGTGTGATTTTTGGGTATTGGACATAGAATGGAATTTGAAACACTTCTCCTACACCGTACCTCAGATAGGCTTAAATTTTGGTGAACATAATCTTAAGACGTTGGAGATGTTAAATTGCGAAGGATTTTCAAATAGGCGGTAATATGACGATACGGCGGATCGATAAAGTTAGGTATTTATTGAATGGAAGTGATGAGTTATGAATGGGAGGTATTTGTTGCTAGGCAACGCCCTGATCAAAGGTCTTTGATCTTTGTACCTTTGATCTGATATAGCTGCAAGCAGCAATGTGGGGACAAGCATCGAAGGTTCATGTAGGCCTCAGCATGTAGGCCACATGCAGGGTCTGACAGGGTCTAACAGAGTCTGACAGGGTTTGACAGGGTCTGACAGGGTCTGACAGGGTCTGACAGGGTCTGACAGGGTCTGACAGGGTCTGTTCTGACAGGGTATCTACAATGTCATGGCCACGCCCAACAGGAAGTGAGATAATTGTGCCAGGCACACGAAATTTGGTATGGCTGTGCGTCTCAGTAAGACGAACAAACGCAGGTGCGAGGTCCCGACCAACGCCGCTTGCGGCTTTAATTATTATTATTATTATTATTCTTGTTCTTGTTCACACTCGCTGGGGCAATTTTGAGCATGTTCCCATGCTTCAAAACGAACGAAACTTTGCACGGGCATCACAAAGTGCTGCCAGTACGACCACACATAGTCCCGTCCCCCAGTGACCCCCAGGAGCTCGATAGCGCCCCCTAGCGCGTTGTCTTTCGGGGCTGGCATACCGTTTAAGATAGGCGCACGAAATTCGGTAGGGACGTGTATCTCAATAAGACGAACAAACGCCTCACTGCAATGTCATGGCCACGCCCAACAGGAAGTGAGATAATTGGGCTTTTGTGTGATTTTTGGGTATTGGACATAGAATGGAATTTGAAACACTTCTCCTACACCGTACCTCAGATGGGCTTAAATTTTGGTGAACATAATCTTAAGACGTTGGAGATGTTAAATTGCGAAGGATTTTCAAATAGGCGGTAATATGATGATACGGCGGATCGATAAAGTTAGGTATGGAATTTGAAACACTTCTCCTACACCGTACCTCAGATAGGCTTAAATTTTGGTGAACATAATCTTAAGACGCTGGAGATGTTAAATTGCGAAGGATTTTCAAATAGGCGGTAATATGACGATACGGCAGATCGATAAATTTAGGTATTTATTGAATGGGAGTGATGAGTTATGAATGGGAGGTATTTGTTGCTAGGCAACGCCCTGATCAAAGGTCTTTGATCTTTGTACCTTTGATCTGATATAGCTGCAAGCAGCAATGTGGGGACAAGCATCGAAGGTTCATGTAGGCCTCAGCATGGAGGCCACATGCAGGGTCTGACAGGGTCTAACAGAGTCTGACAGGGTCTGACAGGGTCTGACAGGGTCTGTTCTGACAGGGTATCTACAATGTCATGGCCACGCCCAACAGGAAGTGAGATAATTGTCCCAGGCACACGAAATTTGGTATGGCTGTGCGTCTCAGTAAGACGAACAAACGCAGGTGCGAGGTCCCGACCAACGCCGCTTGCGGCTTTAATTATTATTATTAGGGACCGAGCCCCGAAGGGGGACGAAGGTCCCTATTGTTGTTGCTTTGTTTCCCTATTATTATTATTATTAGGGACCGAGCCCGAAGGGGCACGAAGGTCCCTATTGAAGTTGCTTTGTTTCTCTATTATTATTATTCTTGTTCTTGTTCACGCGCTTTTGGGCAATTTTGAGCATGTTCCCATGCTTCAAAACGAACGTGACTTTGCAGGGGCATCACTTAGGGCGGCAGCTACGCCTCCAAAAAGACCCGTCCCCTGGTGACCCCCAGGAGCTCGATAGCGCCCCCTAGCGCGTTGTCTTTCGGGGCTGGCATACCGTTTAAGATAGGCGCACGAAATTCGGTAGGGACGTGTATCTCAATAAGACAAACAAACGCCTCACTGCAATGTCATGTCCACGCCCAACAGGAAGTGAGATAATTGGCCTTTTATGAAATTTGACATACAATGGAATTTGAAACACTTCTCCTACACCGTACCTCAGATGGGCTTAAATTTTGGTGAAAATAATCTTAACATGTTGGAGATGTTAAATTGCGAAGGATTTTCAAATAGGCGGTAATATGACGATACGGCGGATCGATAAATTTAGGTATGAGTTATGAGTTATGGATGGGAGTTATTTATTGAATTTGGAGTTCCGTTTAAGATAGGCGCACAAAATTCGGTAGGGACGTGTATCTCAATAAGACGAACAAACGCCTCACTGCAATGTCATGGCCACGCCCAACAGGAAGTGAGATAATTGGCATTTTGTGTGATTTTGTAATATTGGACAGACAATGGAATTTGAAACACTTCTCCTACACCGAACCTCAGATGGGCTTAAATTTTGGTGAACATAATCTTAAGACATTGGAGATGATAAATTGCGAAGGATTTTCAAATAGGCGGTAATATGACGATACAGCGGATCGATAAACTTAGGTATTTATTGAATGGGAGTTATGAATTATGAATAGGAGGTTTTTATTGAATTTGGAGTTCTTCCTCAGACTAAAACTTCACAGGGTAATGTAGATGAGGACTACCAAGATTTTCATACCAAATAACTGGCAGTCTGACATAGCGCCCCCATATGACAGGCCAGTGAACTGTCAGAAAATGTACAGCAAATGAGCGTTTTAACACAAAGAGGATCGTGGGTGGCATACGATTTCAGCCAGACACACGAAAGTTGGTATGGGTGTGTATCTCACTAAGATGAACAAAATTGTAATTACAATGTCATGGCCACGCCCAACAGGAAGTGAGATAAAAAGACTTGTATTGCGATTTTGTGTGATAAGACATACAATGGATTTTAAAACACTCCTCCTACACCGTACATCAGATGGGCGTAAATTTTGGTGTACATGAGCTCAAGACAATGGAGATGTTAAATTGCGAAGGGATTTTTGATATCTTGTAAGATGACAAAATGGCGGCCTGATGAATTTTGCTACCATTTGAAAGTGCCAAATTCAATAGGAAGTGTGTCACCACTTCATTTTGAAACATTTCTCCTACAACGTACCTCAGATGGGCTTAAATTTTGGTGAACATAATCTTAAGACGTTGGAGATGTTAAATTGCGAAGGATTTTCAAATAGGCGGTAATATGACGATACAGCGGATCGATAAACTTAGGTATTTATTGAATGGGAGTTATGAATGGGAGATATTTATTGAATTTGGAGTTCTTCCTCAGACTAAAACTTCACAGGGTAATGTAGATGAGGACTACCAAGATTTTCATGCCAAATAACTGGCAGGCTGACATAGCGCCCCCATATGACAGGCCAGTGAACTGTCAGAAATCTACCGCTAGCTGAGCCCCTAACAGGAAAAATTGTCCGATATGGCTTACCATTTTTGCCAGGCACACGAAATTCGGTATGGGTGTGCGTCTCAGTAAGACGAACAAACGCAGGTGCGAGGTCCCGACCAACGCCGCTTGCGGCTTTAATTAGGGACCGAGCCCGAAGGGGCACGAAGGTCCCTATTGAAGTTGCTCTGTTTCTCTATTATTATTAGGGACCGAGCCCGAAGGGGGACGAAGGTCCCTATTGTTCTCGCTCTGTTTCTCTATTATTATTATTTTTTTTGTTCTTGTTCACACGCTTTTGGGCAATTTGGAGCATGTTCCCATGCTTCAAAACGAACAAAACTTTGCACGGGCATCACGTAGGGCGGCAGCTACGCCTCCAAAAAGTCCCGTCCCCCGGTGACCCCCAGGAGCTCGATAGCGCCCCCTAGCGCGTTGTCTTTTGGGGTTGGCATACCGTTTAAGATAGGCGCACGAAATTCGGTAGGGACGTGTATCTCAATAAGACGAACAAACGCCTCACTGCAATGTCA
This sequence comes from Paratrypauchen microcephalus, assembly GCA_036785185.1. NCBI lineage: Eukaryota > Metazoa > Chordata > Actinopteri > Gobiiformes > Gobiidae > Paratrypauchen > Paratrypauchen microcephalus. The sequence continues at coordinate 7,569,141 of JAVJIX010000003.1, forward strand.
TGTCCACACCCAACAGGAAGTGAGATAATTGGCTTTTTGTGAAATTTGACATACAATGGAATTTGAAACACTTCTCCTACACCGTACCTCAGATGGGCTTAAATTTTATTGAACATAATCTTAAGATGTTGGAGATGTTAAATTGCGAAGGATTTTCAAATAGGCGGTAATATGACGATACAGCGGATCGATAAACTTAGGTATGAGTTATGAGTTATGGATGGGAGTTATTTATTGAATTTGAAGTTCCGTTTAAGATAGGCGCACGAAATTCGGTAGGGACGTGTATCTCAATAAGACGAACAAACGCCTCACTGCAATGTCATGGCCACGCCCAACAGGAAGTGAGATAATTGGCATTTTGTGTGATTTTGTAATATTGGACAGACAATGGAATTTGAAACACTTCTCCTACACCGAACCTCAGATGGGCTTAAATTTTGGTGAACATAATCTTAAGACATTGGAGATGATAAATTGCGAAGGATTTTCAAATAGGCGGTAATATGACGATACGGCGGATCGATAAACTTAGGTATTTATTGAATGGGAGTTATGAATTATGAATAGGAGGTTTTTATTGAATTTGGAGTTCTTCCTCAGACTAAAACTTCACAGGGTAATGTAGATGAGGACTACCAAGATTTTCATGCCAAATAACTGGCAGTCTGACATAGCGCCCCCATATGACAGGCCAGTGAACTGTCAGAAAATGTACAGCAAATGAGCGTTTTAACACAAAGAGGATCGTGGGTGGCATACGATTTCAGCCAGACACACGAAAGTTGGTATGGGTGTGTATCTCACTAAGATGAACAAAATTCTAATTACAATGTCATGGCCACGCCCAACAGGAAGTGAGATAAAAAGACTTGTATTGCGATTTTGTGTGATAAGACATACAATGGATTTTAAAACACTCCTCCTACACCGTACATCAGATGGGCATAAAATTTGGTGTACATGAGCTCAAGACAATGGAGATGTTAAATTGCGAAGGGATTTTTGATATCTTGTAAGATGACAAAATGGCGGCCTGATGAATTTTGCTACCATTTGAAAGTGCCAAATGCAATAGGAGGTGTGTCACCACTTCATTTAGCAGACACTTCTCCTACAACGTATCTCAGATGGGCTTAAATTTTGGTGAACATAATCTTAAGACGTTGGAGATGTTAAATTGTGAAGGATTTTCAAATAGGCGGTAATATGACGATACGGCGGATCGATAAACTTAGGTATTTATTGAATCGGAGTTATGAATGGGAGATATTTATTAGGGACCGAGCCCGAAGGGGCACGAAGGTCCCTATTGAAGTTGCTTTGTTTCTCTATTATTAGGGACCGAGCCCGAAGGGGCACGAGGTCCCTATTGATCTCGCTCTGTTTCTCTATTATTATTTTTTTTGTTCTTGTTCACGCGCTTTTGGGCAATTTTGAGCATGTTCCCATGCTTCAAAACGAACGTGACGTTGCAGGGGCATCACGTAGGGCGGCAGCTACGCCTCCAAAAAGACCCGTCCCCTGGTGACCCCCAGGAGCTCGATAGCGCCCCCTAGCGCGTTGTCTTTCGGGGCTGGCATACCGTTTAAGATAGGCGCACAAAATTCGGTAGGGACGTGTATCTCAATAAGACAAACAAACGCCTCACTGCAATGTCATGTCCACGCCCAACAGGAAGTGAGATAATTGGCCTTTTATGAAATTTGACATACAATGGAATTTGAAACACTTCTCCTACACCGTACCTCAGATGGGCTTAAATTTTGGTGAACATAATCTTAAGATGTTGGAGATGTTAAATTGCGAAGGATTTTCAAATAGGCGGTAATATGACGATACAGCGGATCAATAAATTTAGGTATGAGTTATGAGTTATGGATGGGAGTTATTTATTGAATTTGGAGTTCTGTTTAAGATAGGCACACGAAATTCGATAGGGACGTGTATCTCAATAAGACGAACAAACGCCTCACTGCAATGTCATGGCCACGCCCAACAGGAAGTGAGATAATTGGCATTTTGTGTGATTTTGTAATATTGGACAGACAGTGGAATTTGAAACACTTCTCCTACACCGAACCTCAGATGGGCTTAAATTTTGGTGAACATAATCTTAAGACATTGGAGATGATAAATTGCGAAGGATTTTCAAATAGGCGGTAATATGACGATACGGCGGATCGATAAACTTAGGTATTTATTGAATGGGAGTTATAAATTATGAATGGGAGATTTTTATTAAATTTGGAGTTCTTCCTCAGACTAAAACTTCACAGGGTAATGTACATGAGGACTACCAAGATTTTCATGCCAAATAACTGGCAGTCTGACATAGCGCCCCCATATGACAGGCCAGTGAACTGTCAGAAAATGTACAGCAAATGAGCACTTTAACACAAAGAGGATCGTGGGTGGCATACGATTTCAGCCAGACACACGAAAGTTGGTATGGGTGTGTATCTCACTAAGATGAACAAAATTGTAATTACAATGTCATGGCCACGCCCAACAGGAAGTGAGATAAGAAGACTTGTATTGCGATTTTCTGTGATATGACATAGAATAGATTTTAAAACACTCCTCCTACACCGTACATCAGATGGGCGTAAAATTTGGTGTACATGAGCTCAAGACATTGGAGATGTTAAATTGCGAAGGGATTTTTGATATCTTGTAAGATGACAAAATGGCGGCCTGATGAATTTTGCTACCATTTGAAAGTGCCAAATGCAATAGGAGGTGTGTCACCACTTCATTTAGCAGACACTTCTCCTACACCGTACCTCAGATGGGCTTAAATTTTGGTGAACATAATCTTAAGACGTTGGAGATGTTAAATTGCGAAGGATTTTCAAATAGGCGGTAATATGACGATACGGCGGATCGATAAACTTAGGTATTTATTGAATGGGAGTGATGAATGGGAGATATTTATTGAATTTGGAGTTCTTCCACAGACTAAAACTTCACAGGGTAATGTAGATGAGGACTACCAAGATTTTCATGCCAAATAACTGGCAGTCTGACATAGCGCCCCCATATGACAGGCCAGTGAACTGTCAGAAATCTACCGCTAGCTGAGCCCCTAACAGGAAAAATTGTCCGATATGGCTTACCATTTTTGCCAGGCACACGAAATTCGGTATGGGTGTGCGTCTCAGTAAGACGAACAAACGCAGGTGCGAGGTCCCGACCAACGCCGCTTGCGGCTTTAATTAGGGACCGAGCCCGAAGGTGCACGAGGTCCCTATTGTTCTCGCTCTGTTTCTCTATTATTATTATTCTTGGGACACTTTTTTTTTCACACGCTTTTGGGCAATTTTGAGCATGTTCCCATGCTTCAAAACGAACGAAACTTTGCACGGGCATCACGTAGGGCGGCAGCTACGCCTCCAAAAAGACCCGTCCCCCGGTGACCCCCAGGAGCTCGATAGCGCCCCCTAGCGCGTTGTCTTTCGGGGATGGCATACCGTTTAAGATAGGCGCACGAAATTCGGTAGGGACGTGTATCTCAATAAGACAAACAAACGCCTCACTGCAATGTCATGTCCACGCCCAACAGGAAGTGAGATAATTGGCCTTTTGTGAAATTTGACATACAATGGAATTTGAAACACTTCTCCTACACCGTACCTCAGATGGGCTTAAATTTTGGTGAACATAATCTTAAGATGTTGGAGATGTTAAATTGCGAAGGATTTTCAAATAAGCGGTACTATGACGATACAGCGGATCAATAAATTTAGGTATGAGTTATGAGTTATGGATGGGAGTTATTTATTGAATTTGGAGTTCCGTTTAAGATAGGCGCACGAAATTCGGTAGGGACGTGTATCTCAATAAGACGAACAAACGCCTCACTGCAATGTCATGGCCACGCCCAACAGGAAGTGAGATAATTGGCATTTTGTGTGATTTTGTAATATTGGACAGACAATGGAATTTGAAACACTTCTCCTACACCGAACCTCAGATGGGCTTAAATTTTGGTGAACATAATCTTAAGACATTGGAGATGATAAATTGCGAAGGATTTTCAAATAGGCGGTAATATGACGATACGGCGGATCGATAAACTTAGGTATTTATTGAATGGGAGTTATGAATTATGAATAGGAGGTTTTTATTGAATTTGGAGTTCTTCCTCAGACTAAAACTTCACAGGGTAATGTAGATGAGGACTACCAAGATTTTCATGCCAAATAACTGGCAGTCTGACATAGCGCCCCCATATGACAGGCCAGTGAACTGACAGAAAATGTACAGCAAATGAGCGTTTTAACACAAAGAGGATCGTGGGTGCCATACGATTTCAGCCAGACACACGAAAGTTGGTATGGGTGTGTATCTCACTAAGATGAACAAAATTGTAATTACAATGTCATGGCCACGCCCAACAGGAAGTGAGATAAGAAGACTTGTATTGCGATTTTGTCTGATATGACATTAAATGGATTTTAAAACACTCCTCCTACACCGTACATCAGATGGGCGTAAGTTTTGGTGTACATGAGCTCAAGACATTGGAGATGTTAAATTGCGAAGGGATTTTTGATATCTTGTAAGATGACAAAATGGCAGCCTTATGAATTTTGCTACCATTTGAAAGTGCCAAATTCAATAGGAGGTGTGTCACCACTTCATTTAGCAGACACTTCTCCTACACCGTACCTCAGATGGGCTTAAATTTTGGTGAACATAATCTTAAGACGTTGGAGATGTTAAATTGCGAAGGATTTTCAAATAGGCGGTAATATGACAATACGGCGGATCGATAAAGTTAGGTATTTATTGAATGTGAATTATGAGTTATGAATGGGAGATTTTTATTAAATTTGGAGTTCTTCCTCAGACTAAAACTTCACAGGGTAATGTAGATGAGGACTACCAAGATTTTCATGCCAAATAACTGGCAGTCTGACATAGCGCCCCCATATGACAGGCCAGTGAACTGTCAGAAAATGTATAGCAAATGAGCATTTTAACACAAAGAGGATCGTGGGTGGCATACGATTTCAGCCAAACACACGAAAGTTGGTATGGGTGTGTATCTCACTAAGATGAACAAAATTGTAATTACAATGTCATGGCCACGCCCAACAGGAAGTGAGATAAAAAGACTTGTATTGCGATTTTGTGTGATAAGACATACAATGGATTTTAAAACACTCCTCCTACACCGTACATCAGATGGGCGTAAATTTTGGTGTACATTAGCTCAAGACAATGGAGATGTTAAATTGTGAAGGGATTTTTGATATCTTGTAAGATGACAAAATGGCGGCCTGATGAATTTTGCTACCATTTGAAAGTGCCAAATGCAATAGGAGGTGTGTCACCACTTCATTTAGCAGACACTTCTCCTACACCGTACCTCAGATGGGCTTAAATTTTGGTGAACATAATCTTAAGACGTTGGAGATGTTAAATTGCGAAGGATTTTCAAATAGTCAGTAATATGACGATACGGCGGATCGATAAACTTAGGTATTTATTGAATGGGAGTTATGAATGGGAGGTTTTTATTGAATTTGGAGTTCTTCCTCAGACTAAAACTTCACAGGGTAATGTAGATGAGGACTACCAAGATTTTCATGCCAAATAACTGGCAGTCTGACATAGCGCCCCCATATGACAGGCCAGTGAACTGTCAGAAATCTACCGCTAGCTGAGCCCCTAACAGGAAAAATTGTCCGATATGGCTTACCATTTTTGCCAGGCACACGAAATTCGGTATGGGTGTGCGTCTCCATAAGACGAACAAACGCAGGTGCGAGGTCCCGACCAACGCCGCTTGCGGCTTTAATTAGGGACCGAGCCCGAAGGGGGACGAAGGTCCCTATTGTTCTCGCTCTGTTTCTCTATTATTAGGGACCGAGCCCGAAGGGGCACGAAGGTCCCTATTGTTCTCGCTCTGTTTCTCTATTATTATTAGGGACCGAGCCCGAAGGGGGACGAAGGTCCCTATTGAAGTTGCTCTGTTTCTCTATTATTAGGGACCGAGCCCGAAGGGGCACGAGGTCCCTATTGTTCTCGCTCTGTTTCTCTATTATTAGGGACCGAGCCCGAAGGGGGACGAAGGTCCCTATTGTTCTCGCTCTGTTTCTCTATTATTAGGGACCGAGCCCCGAAGGGGGACGAAGGTCCCTATTGTTCTCGCTCTGTTTCTCTATTATTAGGGACCGAGCCCCGAAGGGGGACGAAGGTCCCTATTGTTCTCACTCTGTTTCTCTATTATTATTATTCTTGGGACACTTTTTTTTTCACACGCTTTTGGGCAATTTTGAGCATGTTCCCATGCTTCAAAACGAACGTGACTTTGCAGGGGCATCACGTAGGGCGGCAGCTACGCCTCCAAAAAGACCCGTCTCCCGGTGACCCCCAGGAGCTCGATAGCGCCCCCTAGCGCGTTGTCTTTCGGGGCTGGCATACCGTTTAAGATAGGTGCACGAAATTCAGTAGGGACGTGTATCTCAATAAGACAAACAAACGCCTCACTGCAATGTCATGGCCACGCCCAACAGGAAGTGAGATAATTGGCCTTTTGTGAAATTTGACATACAATGGAATTTGAAACACTTCTCCTACACCGTACCTCAGATGGGCTTAAATTTTGGTGAACATAATCTTAAGACGTTGGAGATGTTAAATTGCGAAGGATTTTCAAATAGGCGGTAATATGACGATACAGCGGATCGATAAAATTAGATATGAGTTATGAGTTATGGATGGGAGTTATTTATTGAATTTGGAGTTCCGTTTAAGATAGGCACACGAAATTCGGTAGGGACGTGTATCTCAATAAGACGAACAAACGCCTCACTGCAATGTCATGGCCACGCCCAACAGGAAGTGAGATAATTGGCATTTTGTGTGATTTTGTAATATTGGACATACAATGGAATTTGAAACACTTCTCCTACACCGAACCTCAGATGGGCTTAAATTTTGGTGAACATAATCTTAAGACGTTGGAGATGATAAATTGCGAAGGATTTTCAAATAGGCGGTAATATGACGATACGGCGGATCGATAAACTTAGGTATTTATTGAATGGGAGTTATGAATTATGAATAGGAGGTTTTTATTGAATTTGGAGTTCTTCCTCAGACTAAAACTTCACAGGGTAATGTAGATGAGGACTACCAAGATTTTCATGCCAAATAACTGGCAGTCTGACATAGCGCCCCCATATGACAGGCCAGTGAACTGTCAGAAAATGTACAGCAAATGAGCACTTTAACACAAAGAGGATCGTGGGTGGCATACTATTTCAGCCAGACACACGAAAGTTGGTATGAGTGTGTATCTCACTAAGATGAACAAAATTGTAATTACAATGTCATGGCCACGCCCAACAGGAAGTGAGATAAGAAGACTTGTATTGCGATTTTGTGTGATATGACATAAAATGGATTTTAAAACACTCCTCCTACACCGTACATCAGATGGGGGTAAATTTTGGTGTACATGAGCTCAAGACATTGGAGATGTTAAATTGCGAAGGGATTTTTGATATCTTGTAAGATGACAAAATGGCGGCCTGATGAATTTTGCTACCATTTGAAAGTGCCAAATGCAATAGGAGGTGTGTCACCACTTCATTTTGAAACACTTCTCCTACAACGTACATCAGATGGGCTTAAATTTTGGTGAACATAATCTTAAGACGTTGGAGATGTTAAATTGCGAAGGATTTTCAAATAGGCGGTAATATGACGATACGGCGGATCGATAAACTTAGGTATTTATTGAATGGGAGTTATGAATGGGAGGTTTTTATTGAATTTGGAGTTCTTCCTCAGACTAAAACTTCACAGGGTAATGTAGATGAGGACTCCAAGATTTTCATGCCAAATAACTGGCAGTCTGACATAGCGCCCCCATATGACAGGCCAGTGAACTGTCAGAAATCTACCGCTAGCTGAGCCCCTAACAGGAAAAATTGTCCGATATGGCTTACCATTTTTGCCAGGCACACGAAATTCGGTATGGGTGTGCGTCTCAGTAAGACGAACAAACGCAGGTGCGAGGTCCCGACCAACGCCGCTTGCGGCTTTAATTATTATTATTCTTGTTCTTGTTCACACGCTTTTGGGCAATTTGGAGCATGTTCCCATGCTTCAAAACGAACGTGACTTTGCAGGGGCATCACGTAGGGCGGCAGCTACGCCTCCAAAAAGACCCGTCCCCCGGTGACCCCCAGGAGCTCGATAGCGCCCCCTAGCGCGTTGTCTTTCGGGGCTGGCATACCGTTTAAGATAGGCGCACGAAATTCGGTAGGGACGTGTATCTCAATAAGACGAACAAACGCCTCACTGCAATGTCATGTCCACGCCCAACAGGAAGTGAGATAATTGGCTTTTTGTGAAATTTGACATACAATGGAATTTGAAACACTTCTCCTACACCGTACCTCAGATGGGCTTAAATTTTGGTGAACATAATCTGAAGATGTTGGAGATGTTAAATTGCGAAGGATTTTCAAATAGGCGGTAATATGACGATACAGCGGATCGATAAATTTAGGTATGAGTTATGAGTTATGGATGGGAGTTATTTATTGAATTTGGAGTTCCGTTTAAGATAGGCGCACGAAATTCGGTAGGGACGTGTATCTCAATAAGACGAACAAACGCCTCGCTGCAATGTCATGGCCACGCCCAACAGGAAGTGAGATAATTGGCATTTTGTGTGATTTTGTAATATTGGACAGACAATGGAATTTGAAACACTTCTCCTACACCGAACCTCAGATGGGCTTAAATTTTGGTGAACATAATCTTAAGACATTGGAGATGATAAATTGCAAAGGATTTTCAAATAGGCGCTAATATGACGATACGGCGGATCGATAAACTTAGGTATTTATTGAATGGGAGTTATGAATTATGAATAGGAGGTTTTTATTGAATTTGGAGTTCTTCCTCAGACTAAAACTTCACAGGGTAATGTAGATGAGGACTACCAAGATTTTCATGCCAAATAACTGGCAGTCTGACATAGCGCCCCCATATGACAGGCCAGTGAACTGTCAGAAAATGTACAGCAAATGAGCGTTTTAACACAAAGAGGATCGTGGGTGGCATACAATTTCAGCCAGACACACGAAAGTTGGTATGGGTGTGTATCTCACTAAGATGAACAAAATTGTAATTACAATGTCATGGCCACGCCCAACAGGAAGTGAGATAAAAAGACTTGTATTGCGATTTTGTGTGATAAGACATACAATGGATTTTAAAACACTCCTCCTACACCGTACATCAGATGGGCGTAAATTTTGGTGTAGATGAGCTCAAGACAATGGAGATGCTAAATTGCGAAGGGATTTTTGATATCTTGTAAGATGACAAAATGGCGGCCTGATGAATTTTGCTACCATTTGAAAGTGCCAAATTCAATAGGAGGTGTGTCACCACTTCATTTTGAAACATTTCTCCTACAATGTACCTCAGATGGGCTTAAATTTTGGTGAACATAATCTTAAGACGTTGGAGATGTTAAATTGCGAAGGATTTTCAAATAGGCGGTAATATGACGATACGGCGGATCGATAAACTTAGGTATTTATTGAATGGGAGTTATGAATGGGAGGTTTTTATTGAATTTGGAGTTCTTCCTCAGACTAAAACTTCACAGGGTAATGTAGATGAGGACTACCAAGATTTTCATGCCAAATAACTGGCAGTCTGACATAGCGCCCCCATATGACAGGCCAGTGAACTGTCAGAAATCTACCGCTAGCTGAGCCCCTAACAGGAAAAATTGTCCGATATGGCTTACCATTTTTGCCAGGCACACGAAATTCGGTAAGGGTTTGCGTCTCAGTAAGACGAACAAACGCAGGTGCGAGGTCCCGACCAACGCCGCTTGCGGCTTTAATTATTATTATTATTATTCTTGTTCTTGTTCACACTCGCTGGGGCAATTTTGAGCATGTTCCCATGCTTCAAAACGAACGAAACTTTGCACGGGCATCACAAAGTGCTGTCAGTACGACCACACAAAGTCCCGTCCCCCAGTGACCCCCAGGAGCTCGATAGCGCCCCCTAGCGCGTTGTCTTTCGGGGCTGGCATACCGTTTAAGATAGGCGCACGAAATTCGGTAGGGACGTGTATCTCAATAAGACGAACAAACGCCTCACTGCAATGTCATGGCCACGCCCAACAGGAAGTGAGATAATTGGGCTTTTGTGTGATTTTTGGGTATTGGACATAGAATGGAATTTGAAACACTTCTCCTACACCGTACCTCAGATGGGCTTAAATTTTGGTGAACATAATCTTAAGACGTTGGAGATGTTAAATTGCGAAGGATTTTCAAATAGGCGGTAATATGACGATATGGCGGATCGATAAAGTTAGGTATGGAATTTGAAACACTTCTCCTACACCGTACCTCAGATAGGCTTAAATTTTGGTGAACATAATCTTAAGACGTTGGAGATGTTAAATTGCGAAGGATTTTCAAATAGGCGGTAATATGACGACACGGCGGATCGATAAAGTTAGGTATTTATTGAATGGGAGTGATGAGTTATGAATGGGAGGTATTTGTTGCTAGGCAACGCCCTGATCAAAGGTCTTTGATCTTTGTACCTTTGATCTGATATAGCTGCAAGCAGCAATGTGGGGACAAGCATCGAAGGTTCATGTAGGCCTCAGCATGGAGGCCACATGCAGGGTCTGACAGGGTCTAACAGAGTCTGACAGGGTCTGACAGGGTCTGACAGGGTCTGTTCTGACAGGGTATCTACAATGTCATGGCCACGCCCAACAGGAAGTGAGATAATTGTGCCAGGCACACGAAATTTGGTATGCGTGTGCGTCTCAGTAAGACGAACAAACGCAGGTGCGAGGTCCCGACCAACGCCGCTTGCGGCTTTAATTAGGGACCGAGCCCGAAGGGGGACGAAGGTCCCTATTGTTGTTGCTTTGTTTCCGTATTATTATTATTCTTGTTCATACACGCTGGGGCAATTTTGAGCATGTTCCCATGCTTCAAAACAAACGAAACTTTGCACGGGCATCACAAAGTGCTGCCAGTACGACCACACAAAGTCTCGTCCCTGGGGGACCTGGGGGTCCCTGGGAGACCCCCCACTGGGGGACCCCCAGTGGGGGGTCTCCTAGACCGTACCTCAGATGGGCATAAATTTTGGTAAGCATAATCTTAAGACGTTGGAGATGTTAAATTGCGAAGGATTTTCAAATAGGCGGTAATATGACGATACGGCGGATCGATAAAGTTAGGTATGGAATTTGAAACACTTCTCCTACACCGTACCTCAGATAGGCTTAAATTTTGGTGAACATAATCTTAAGACGTTGGAGATGTTAAATTGCGAAGGATTTTCAAATAGGCGGTAATATGACAATACGGCGGATCGATCAAGTTAGGTATTTATTGAATGGGAGTGATGAGTTATGAATGGGAGGTATTTGTTGCTAGGCAACGCCCTGATCAAAGGTCTTTGATCTTTGTACCTTTGATCTGATATAGCTGCAAGCAGCAATGTGGGGACAAGCATCGAAGGTTCATGTAGGCCTCAGCATGTAGGCCACATGCAGGGTCTGACAGGGTCTAACAGAGTCTGACAGGGTCTGACAGGGTCTGACAGGGTCTGACAGGGTCTGTTCTGACAGGGTATCTACAATGTCATGGCCACGCCCAACAGGAAGTGAGATAATTGTGCCAGGCACACGAAATTTGGTATGGGTGTGCGTCTCAGTAAGACGAACAAACGCAGGTGCGAGGTCCCGACCAACGCCGCTTGCGGCTTTAATTATTATTATTCTTGTTCTTGTTCACACTCGCTGGGGCAATTTTGAGCATGTTCCCATGCTTCAAAACGAACGAAACTTTGCACGGGCATCACAAAGTGCTGCCAGTACGACCACACAAAGTCCCGTCCCCCAGTGACCCCCAGGAGCTCGATAGCGCCCCCTAGCGCGTTGTCTTTCGGGGCTGGCATACCGTTTAAGATAGGCGCACGAAATTCGGTAGGGACGTGTATCTCAATAAGACGAACAAACGCCTCACTGCAATGTCATGGCCACGCCCAACAGGAAGTGAGATAATTGGGCTTTTGTGTGATTTTGGGGTATTTGACATAGAATGGAATTTGAAACACTTCTCCTACACCGTACCTCAGATGGGCTTAAATTTTGGTGAACATAATCTTAAGACGTTGGAGATGTTAAATTGCGAAGGATTTTCAAATAGGCGGTAATATGACGATACGGCGGATCGATAAAGTTAGGTATGGAATTTGAAACACTTCTCCTACACCGTACCTCAGATAGGCTTAAATTTTGGTGAACATAATCTTAAGACGTTGGAGATGTTAAATTGCGAAGGATTTTCAAATAGGCGGTAATATGACGATACGGCGGATCGATAAAATTAGGTATTTATTGAATGGGAGTGATGAGTTATGAATGGGAGGTATTTGTTGCTAGGCAACGCCCTGATCAAAGGTCTTTGATCTTTGTACCTTTGATCTGATATAGCTGCAAGCAGCAATGTGGGGACAAGCATCGAAGGTTCATGTAGGCCTCAGCATGTAGGCCACATGCAGGGTCTGACAGGGTCTGACAGAGTCTGACAGGGTCTAACAGAGTCTGACAGGGTCTGACAGGGCCTGACAGGGTCTGACAGGGCCTGACAGGGTCTGTTCTGACAGGGTATCTACAATGTCATGGCCACGCCCAACAGGAAGTGAGATAATTGTGCCAGGCACACGAAATTTCGTATGGCTGTGCGTCTCAGTAAGACGAACAAACGCAGGTGCGAGGTCCCGACCAACGCCGCTTGCGGCTTTAATTATTATTATTATTATTATTATTATTATTATTATTATTATTATGACTGTAAGTTTAACGCATTAATTAGATTAATTATTACACTGCAAATTAATTGTTAATTTTAAATAAAAAATAACGCAATTAATTATGAGTGGCAATTCAATGCACGCGCATTTTAAATTTGGTGTGTGGCGAGCAAATCGCTGCCAGAGCCTTTGAATGGCAAGTTTATTTATAAAAAGAACAAAGACGGGATTATCAACAAGAACGCTGTGATTTGTAGCTTTTGTTAAAAACAATTTTCTGATCACTGAAGCTGCTCTAGCCTGACGGATCATTTGAACGATGAATAAATACGTCCGGAGGAGTTCCATTGTTACCGGTGATAGAGCGAGCATGAGCGCACTTCAACAAACCATGCTCGCAGAATTTGGGAAACAAATGAGCAAAGCAACCACAGAAAAACTGACAAACTCAATCACAAAGTGGATTCAAAAGTTCAAAACTCCACGCACAGCTTCCAGGTGCTGGTAACAACAGGAACATTGAATCATTCCAGAAAAGAAGAAATTTACAGCACACTCGCTTGACTTTACTCTTATTCCTTTATTGGGTTTAGAGCGAACAACGTGTTTCGCTTCTACAGCGAACCTGATGACGCTGTAGAAGCGAAACGCGTTGTTCACTCTAAGCCCAATAAAGGAATAAGAGTAAAGTCAAGTGAGTGTGCGGTAAATTTCTTCTTTTCTGGAATCAATCGTAAAGTGGGTTAACTCTCTCTCTCTCTCTCTCTCTCTCTCTCTCTCTCTCTCAAGATTAAAATGTCATTAATTACATTAATTAATTACAAATCCTGGAATTAATTACATAAAAACTATTGCCTGACACCACTAATTATTATTATTATTATTATTATTATTAAGGCATAATTAAATTTTAAAAATCCTGTCCTCCATTATTCTTGCGTACAGCAGCAGAGCAGTTGGACCTCTACCTCCAACCCCCCCCCGCCTCATCTCTGACAGGCCCGAGTTTATCAAACGAATTACTGTGCCCGTCTCTGCCACCATAGCGCTTTATTTCACACACTGTCCCCGTTATGAATCAGCAGAAAGGGTTCTCCTGCAGTGCATTGTGGGGTACGAGGGTAGCGGCTCGGATCTGGCAGAAACAAAACCCACGACAGTAGAGCTACTAGACACTGATGGAACCACACGCTGATGTCGTCGTTCCCTTTCCCCACTCAGAAAAGCACACAGAGATATGAATCACAACAAAACTAACATGGCCAATCCTCAAGATGGGAAATTTAGTCGGTGCTGTCTTCTTTTCTGGTAGCGGGTCTGCCACCTGATTGTGTCCATGAAGGTGTTATTCCTTTGACTTGAATGTTCCACAGTATTGCTTTAGACTTCTCTATCTAGTGTTACTCAATTGCAGATTTTATTAATCCAAAATACCTTGAAAAAGCCCATACTTACAGTGAGCAGACTCCACAGATCTAACTTGTAACCTGCTCGTCTCCTTACAGATGTAGATGGATAATTATAATTCCATATAGAAGAAGATAACATCCTTTCACCGTAGGGAAATTATTTCTCTGCATTTGGCCCATCCTTTTCAGGAGCAGTGGGTAGCTCAGGTCTCCCTTATGAAAGTCAAGTGACTTACTAGTTGAGCTAACCAGCCGCTTATTTATTTATTTTTAAGGTTTTTTTTTTTATATGTTCCACCGTGGAACATTTCAAGCAATGCAAAGACATCTCCATAGAAACAAGGAGGTTGTGAACCTTCCACCAGAAGTTACAGATGAACATTTAAAGAATTGTTTCCTAGATAATGTAGTAGGCCCCAAATAGTGTTTTTCAACATTCGAAAAACAAGCTGAACAAACATTACTATTTCCTGATTTAGTGACTTTTCAAGTAGCTATAATAACACTTGTTTAGAATGCAATATTGCTCAAACTTTGAAGTGATTCATCCCAAACATGCCTTCCTCCGTATGTGCATACTCCTAGAGCAGACTCAATCTGCTGTTTTTTCTTCAAACTTAGATCCGACTTCATCAATCTGTTATCTGCTACTTCCTGTCTCCTATAGCTGCAGAGATACAGTCTGCTGGTGCACTGAATGACAAACCAAGGACATATCCCACTTTTACAGTTCGGAGGATATCTGCTAGAGATCTGGTGGGTTTTACAAAATATATGACGCCTTCTCATTGGGTGCATCGATAATTTGGCTGCGATACACAACAATTAAGCATAACATTATGACCACGTACCATAAACATGAATAACAATTTTTTTAATGGGTTTTCTTGCACATGCTAACAGTTTCAGGTTTGCAATATTGATCACAACCAAATTGTAAAGCTGATAACTCTGTAGGTTAGATCTCCACAAACATTTTCTGAAATGCATGTGATTATCCCATGTGCATGCGTTCAAATGGCCACAAATTCTTCAAATGTGATCAGATTTCCATGTGTAAGGTATCGTTGGAAAGCTTAGAATCTACACTTTCAGAATCTGTGTCCCTCCGGCACGACTTGTGACTGGTTTTCCTGTGGCCAGTCACATATTATTTTAGCAGTTCATATTTCTATTTACTCACAAATATTAGAAATATGGAATGTGACCTGCATTTTGATTAAAGGTCCTATATTACATCAAATTTACTGTTGTGAAAACCCTCAGTCGTCCAGGTCGAATCCATGGGAAAGGAGAAATACCCCGCATGCAATATGACCCCACAGGCAGTGCAAGTTCAACAGGCCTAACTAACAGAAACTGTAAACAAATAGGTGTGGTAGTTTCATAGTAATTTCATAGTATTTAGCTCCTCCCTTCAGGCAGATATAGGCAGTGTCCACCAGCACTCGACCAAATAAACTTTTGTCCAGTTGACAAATTGAATTCCTCCTTTGCCATACTGTTGTGAGCCTTAAGCCATGTTAGAACGTTGCTACCTCATCAAAAATATACCCGGTGTAGGGTTTTGTTTCATTCACACATGTTTAAGTAATCCTTATTAGTCTGTCTACATCTCCAAAGCTCAAAATACTCTGTTCCACCTTGTGATGTCATGAAGCGGTAGTTTTCAAGCTACCTTTTACCTGTAGTTCAGCAGAGATCAGCAATTCCAGGACTAAAATGATCCAAATGATTCTAGTGAAGATGTACGGAGTTTAAAAACACAGTGGAGCACTTCCTGTATTACCACATGACATCACAAGGTGGACCAGAGCGTTTTCACTATGAGAGAAGAGCTCAGCCTAAGCAGGGTTTGTGTGTTAAACATGTGTGAATGAAACTAAACACAACTCCAGGTATGTTTTTGATGAGGAAACAACATCTATAACAGAAAAAAAGTGTAATATATATAAATTGCTGTCTAAAATTATTCAGGTCTATACAGCAGCGTAGAGTGTGAACATTTTGTCCTTAAAGTTTGACGAGGGAACCGAGAATAATCTGCAAGTATAAATCTTTGAGGGAGTTTGACAAGACAATTGTGATGGCTAGACTATCGAATTGGCCTCTGGTGAGGCTTCTGGAAAGAATATTTTAAAAATACATCACATTTCACCTCATCATCTGAAAACCAGCACCTGGCGCTAAAACCGAGTGACAGAATACAGCGCTGCGCTTTGTACTTGCACACTTCCACAGACATGATAACTGTAGGTAACTCCTCCCATCACCTCCACACAGTCCACACACACATGTACGACATAAACACGACGGCCAGTTAAATATAAGCCCGTGGAGCAAGAGGGGGGAGGGACAGTGTTGACACGCCTGAGTCATCATGTCGAGCTACACGATGAGAATGTGTGTGTGCTTGCGTGTGTGTTTGTGTGTGACTGCGGGTGTGCGGTATAATGGCATACTAAAGTGCAGCCTACAGAGGACCAACAGGGGAGAGGTATTAACGTTGTCGCCAGCAGGGGGCAGAGCAGCTAACGTCAAGATTTACGCAGGCAAAATTTCTGAATTATAATAATAAAAATAATAATAATAACACAGGTCTACAAGCAAAATGCTTCCGGAACAAAAGTAGTGACATTTTTCTTGGTTTAGGTCACTAATAAAGAAAAACTAAGCCAGAAGTGCTGATTGGCTATAGTTTCCAAGATATAGTATTGGGTCAAAATAGGAAACGGTAGTTTATCAGAAGGTACAGTGTGTCTACAAGTAACCAGTTCTATCTGAAAGCCTGTCTGCACATTCCAATACATTCATTTTAATATGTCTATTAAGTCTTAACATCAATTTTTTTTTTATTTCACATAAGAGAAATGCCTCGAAATTGTGTGCACCTGATGTCTTAAGATACTTGTTTATTTCTTGACGGATAAAGAAGTGCAAGTTAAATATTTTCAAAATATAAATATTATTTTTAAGCAAAAATGCCTAAATCTATTGTATAAACAGATGCAATTTTGATGTAAAACAATATCATTAAGTATCTTGAATACATTAGCTAACCAGCACAGTTATCAATTTATTTTCAGTTCATCTTATCAATATAAATGAGATTTAGCCACTTTTATCTCGAAAGCAGATCGAGTACAAAAATTTGCAGACCAGTGTAATAATACATAGTACCTGTATAGCGCTTTTCATGATACTCTTCATGATACTTCACATTAATCCAAACACAAACGAACACAAATGAAATAAATAAATAAACAGGAGATGCAGTTATTTAAAGGCAGTTTTGAACAGGTGAGTTTTTAGGGCTTTTTTGAAGATGGGGAGTGTAGATGAGTCTCTGATGTGTTTGGGCAGGGAGTTCCAGACCAGAGAAGGCCCTGTCCCCCCAGGTCTTGGGTTTAATCCTGGTGGGGGTAGACAGGAGGTCGGCGTCAGCTGATCTGAGGGCACAGACGGGGGTGTGGCGGTGGAGAAGCTCAGAGAGGTCAGTGGGGGCCAGGTTATGGAGGGACTTATACACAATGGTGAGGAGTTTGAATTGGATACGCTGAGGGATGGGGAGCCAGTGGAAATCTTTGAGGACAGGGGTGATGTGTTCACGGGAGGAGGTGCCAGCGAGGAGGCGGGCAGCAGAGCTCTGGATGTACTGGAGTCTATTGAGGAGTTTGGAGGGTGAACCGTAGAGCAGGCTATTGCAGTAGTCGAGGCGGGACGTGACAAAGCATGGATGAGGGCTTCGGCAGACTGAGGGGAGAGGGATGGGCGGAGGCAAGCGATGTTGTGGAGGTGATAGAAGGCGGTTTTGTTGATGCGTTTGATGTGATGTTCGTAGGAAAGTGTCTGATCGAAGATGATGCCAAGATTACGGAGGTGGGAGGATTATAAACAAATGTCTCCATATTAGGGTTTTCAAAAGTATCGTAAGTCTGATGCTAATGGATACTACAACTAGTATCGAAACAAGGTAATCATTTAAGCAAGCATTGAAACTTTTTGACAAATTTTGACATTTCCTGAACAGTTTTATAATGATTTTGCTCTTTATCAGAACTAGTGTTTAGACCACATGGCATAATAAAGAAAGGAATATTATTTTGTGTTG